>VZRH01005840.1:573163-736420 GCA_013397555.1 Urocynchramus pylzowi
CGGGCGGGCAGCGGGAGGTGGTGGAGCAGTTAGGGAACCTGGCCGTGGAGCTGGGCAGGCAGCGAGAGGAGATGGAGCAGTTGGGGAACCTGGCCCTGGGGCCGGGCGGGCAGCGGGAAGTGGTGGAGCAGCTGGTGGAGCCGGGCGGGCAGCGAGAGGTGGTGGAGCAGCTGGAGAACCTGGCCGTGAGGCCGGGCGGGAAGCGGGAGGTGATGGAGCAACTGGAGAACCTGGCCGGGAGGCCGGGAGGGCAGCGGGAGGTGATGGAGCACCCGGAGAACCCGGCCGTGGAGCCGGGCGGGCCGCGGGAAGTGCTGGAGAGCCTGGCGGTGAGGCCGGGAGGGCAGCGGGAGGTGATGGAGCACCCGGAGAACCCGGCCGTGGAGCCGGGCGGGCCGCGGGAAGTGCTGGAGAGCCTGGCGGTGAGGCCGGGAGGGCAGCGGGAGGTGATGGAGCACCCGGAGAACCCGGCCGTGGAGCCGGGCGGGCCGCGGGAAGTGCTGGAGAGCCTGGCGGTGAGGCCGGGAGGGCAGCGGGAGGTGATGGAGCACCCGGAGAACCCGGCCGTGGAGCCGGGCGGGCAACGGGAGGTGATGGAGCAGTTGGAGAACCTGGCCGTGGGGCCGGGAGGGCAGCGAGAGGTAGTGGAGCAGCTGGAGGGCCCGGCCGTGGGGCCGGGCGGGGAGCGGGAGATGGTGGAGCAGCTGGAGAGCCTGGCCGTGGAGCTGGGCAGGCAGCGGGAAGTGGTGGAGCAGATGGAGAGCCTGGCTGTGGAGCCGGGTAGGCAGCAAGAAGTAGTGGAGGAGATGGAGTGCCTGGCTGTGGAGCCGGGCAGGCAGCTGGAGGTGGTGGAGCAGTTGGAGAACCCGACCGTGGAGCCGGACGGGCAGCGGGAAGTGCTGGAGCAGCTGGAGGACCTGGCCGTGGAGCCGGGCGGGCAGCGGGAGATGGTGGAGCAGATGGAGAGCCTGGCTGTGGAGCCGGGCAGGCAGCGGGAGGTGGTGGAGCAGTTGGAGAACCCGACCGTGGAGCCGGACGGGCAGCGGGAAGTGCTGGAGCAGCTGGAGGACCTGGCCGTGGAGCCGGGCGGGCAGAGGGCGGCCGAGGAGGAGATGGCGCAGAGCCCTGCGGAGGGCGGTGGGGAAGCCCAGGTCCCTCTGCCCCCAGCCACGGGACCGCGCCGCTCGCCGCCGCCCGCCTGGCCCCGCTCTCCCGCTGGCGCCGTGTCCTCGTCGGACTCGGACAGGTGGGTCCAGCCTCGGCGCCCTCCCCAGGGTCGCCCTTTGTGGCCGAGGCCTCGGGCGGCGCGGGCTGAGCGCCCCAGAGCCCGGTGTGCCTCCTTGCCGCCTCCCCCCGCCCCGGTGTTTCACCCTCTGGAGCTTGCTCCTTCCCATCAAAGGTGTAATTTTCAGTTCCATTTTTCTAGGAGTCTGGTAAATTAGGTCTCCAGAGCAGTGCCTGTGAAGGTGTAGGGTTTAACGATAGCATGAGTTTGGTGGTTGCGGCCTGGAGAGCGTGGGCTGCCCCACCGGCTTGACATGGTCCTCACAGAACGCACCTGCGGCTCCTGGGGCAGGACACCCGCGGTGTAACTGCTGAAAAACCTGAATGCAGGACTCGGGGTGGGGAGTCTGTACACCCTACCACGTGCTCTGATGTTGGCATCTCAGTGGAAAAGCTCATTTCTTCATCTTTTTTTTTTAATTTATTTAATATGGTTCCATCTTCTACTTGCTGCATCTGTGCTTTGATGTTCAGGGTAGTTGGTGAAAGGGAACTGGTTAAATGTGGGCTCTATTGTAGTGTTAGATAGAAGTCTGCACACTTTGGTTGTTGCAGTAAGTCTTGAGTTTTCTTACTGGGCCAGAGCAGCAGGATGGCCATGTGCTTCTTTTGACTAGAGGAGGCTAAAATAAAGTCTGAGAATATCCTCTTCAAGACAGAAAGCTTCATTAACAGCTAATTCATTAAAGTATGACTTCAGAAGTACTTTTGGTTCAAAGATTTCCTTGAATATCATAAAGTGATGGAGAGTGAAATTCCTGACTTCCTGTGCTTTCACGTGTGTCTAGTATTTTTTACTTCCAAAATCTGTTGTGCTGATAAACCCTGAAGATGAAATTTTCATAACTTCAGCTTACTTATCTGTCTTGCATGTATCTCTTCAGGTTTTTTTTGTTTTTAACTCCCTCCACTGATTGGTGTTCTAGTCTGATTTTTTTTTTTTTGTCTATCTGCAATATTGATGTTGTTCCAAGACATGCATATTTGACCTTTTCAAAAGGTTTATTTGGAGAGGTGCTCTTATTTCTTATCATAACTGAGTATTTGTTGGAATAAAGAAAGGAGCAATAGAAAGCCATCCATTTACTTGGGAATGAGATTGGTATTACAAGGATCTAAAAGGAGTGGGGTTTTTTTTTTTCTTCCGGTAAAGGTTATTTTGCATGAGTTTTCCCATCTCAGTGTATTTTTTGTGTAAGGTTTGTATTGTGTTTCTTCAGTTACTAGGATCAATTGCTCCACATTTTTTTCTTCCAGCAGCCCTTGAAGAACTTGGAACTTTGCTAAAACAAACATGACATGAATAAGGACTGGTTTCTTACTCCACTCTTTACTTGAAATATTAAGAGTCTAGGACAATGAACATCACTTACACATGTGACAGTGAAAAATACCGAATACTCTCTTATTATTTACCAGGGGATTTGGACAGGAAATTAATTACGAAACTAATCCATTTTATTTACAAGAATTAGAATTTTTCACCTTCATTGTGCAAGATGCATTGCTTGGAATAAGTATTTTCTTAGCTTTCACTCAGTATTATGTTAATGATGGGATTTTACAAGAACAGTGACTGTGAGAGTGCAGTATTGTAACTCCCATTTTTTTTTTTATTCAGTGATACAGATTCAGATAGTTCATCAACTACACTCTTCTCTTCGTCTTCAGCAGTATCTGATGAAGATGATCATCCACCTGAGAAGGATAACAGATCTTACTGTCTTAGGACAAAGGATGAGTTGCCTATTGATGTAAGTACAATGAAGTATTTTTTAAACCTTTTCCTACCAACCCAACTAAAAATTTATATTTTAAGTCAGTCCTCCTGTGTTAAGATGGGGATAGAGTCAGAATAGTAAAAGAGAAACTCCAAGGTTGAGCAAGACACAGTTTAGTAGGTAAAGCAAAAGCCACCCACACAAGCAAAGCAATTAATTTGCCACTTTCCATGGACAGGCAGGTGTTCTGCCATCCCCAGCAAAGCTGGGCTCCCTGTGTAACTGTTGCTTGGGCATACAAACACCATCACTGTAAATGTCCCTCGTTCTCCTTTTTCACCCAGCTTTGTCTGCTGAGCATGATGTTACATGGTATGGAATGTTCCTTTGGTCTGTGCAGGTCACCTGTCCTGGCTGTGCCCCTCTCAGCTCCTTTTGTACCTCATCACTGATGGGGTGGCATGAGAGGCAGAAAAGGCCTTGGCTCTGTGTAAGCCCTGCTCAGCCATAATAAAAACATCTCTATATTGTCAGCAATGTGTCCAGCACAGATCCAAACCACAACCCCTAACAGCCACTGTGAAGAAAATTGACTTTTCTGCAGTGAAACCTACCACAGTTAATAACATAGAAAGTCATGTTTTTCAGGTATATGTATTAAGGAGTGTTAGTGGAACTGTTTCAGAAATCTCTTGCTTTGAAACAAGGAGTGGCAGATACTGTATATAGTGTGGCAGAAGGTATCCTTTTGAGATACAGGATCAGAATTTTACCTTCCTGCTTGTTTTTGGCCTTGGAATTCTCTTACAAAAGTGACTCAGTTAAGTCTTAGCAGTGAACTTGATTTATTGTTGGAAAAATCACTGGCCAGTAGAAGATGGATGGTATAGATGGTGTTTTCATCTGAATTCATGGTAATGTGTTTAATGTGTAAACATTGGATAAGATTCTTCTGTTTGTGGGAAAGTCTTGGCCTTTTTGATCTTTGTGTTACTCTATAAGCCTTTGCCAAACATTTTTGTTAGTGAAGATTATCAGGTGAGGTGTTGATAAACCAGGATAAGATTCTTCTGTTTGTGTGGGATTTTATTTCTAGTTGTGGTCTTTTGAAAGTGCAGTTCAGTGCTAAGATTGGAACTCTCAGCATTCACAGGGTGTTGAATTTGAAGATAATGCTTACTCTAGTCACCTGTATTTCATAAAATCTTTACTGAATTCACAGCAGCATAGTATATACATAGAAATCTTAGTTTATGAGTGAATTGGAGGTAGATGATGAACTTGGTGTTAATTAGTCTTTGATAGTAGATTTTGATCCTTATATGGGAAAAAGCCTATTGTGTGAGTATCACACAATTTGGATATTGTGTGGTACTCATTTTTGTATCTGAAGTTTGGCTTTTTGTGTTCTCTCTGATGTCTAGTACCAAATGCGACTTTCAGCTAAAAATAATTCTCTTTGTAAAGGTTGTTGTGATGTTTATGTCTTCTATAATGACCCAAGTCATAATATAAATGGACAGACTCCACTTTGTTAAATCAGATGATACACATGTGGTGTATTTTATGCTATATTGCCTCTTGCTGTTAACTTTTTTCTTCTAGCATGCATTGAATGTTGTTGCAAGTGGTCTTATTTTTTGATTTCTGATAGTTTAATTACTGTGTTGTACATCGAGCTTGTATGAAATGCCTGTCAATTGTTGGCTTTCCCCATTTAAATAAAACTGCCTTTTGCTCTAGTTGTGGTGGAAATATGTAGAGTAGTGTCTCTATAGGAGAGATTTCCTCAAAAGTGGTGGTCCTCCAAGATGAGTTCATTTAGGATGATTCTGAAAGAGGCAAATCAAACTAGATTTTTAAAAAGCAAATCTTCAAAATGCCAGGGGATTTTTCCAAACTGTCAAATTTCAGCAGTGACAAAGTGTTACGTGCCTTCATGTGATATTATATTGTAAACATTGACTTGATGTTTGCAGAAACTGCCTCCTGTTGAAGACTTATCAATAATTCTTCCAGATAATGTTGAACTGAAGCTCTTTGGGACAGTTTCCAGCGTCGTTGAGCAGCTAGGTAGGCAAGATATGTTTGCTTTGTTTTTAATTTTTATAATTTCTGTATATCTCTGCATGAATTGTGTTCTTAGCTGTTCCTTCAAAGTGTCAGTCCTGCAGCATTGTAATTCTGGGGATAGCAGATTGCTGAATTGGAATTCAGACTAGCAGGTGACATTTGTCTTGACTTATCTTTTATTTGGCTTATATGCATGTGTTTCTATGTGACTTCCATGTTTATTTTTTTTAATTCAAACCCCTTTTTTTCTACTGTATACTATGGTTTTTATATTGATACTAGCCAGTCTCAATATTATTGATAGTTATTAATTAATAACAGTTATTGTATTTAAGTGTTTTAAGAAAATCTTCCAGGTGTAGGTGCTATTTTTGAATGATCCCTGAATATATAGGAGCTGTATAACTGAAAGCACAGATGCAGAACAATGCGGTCCCAAGTGCTTGCTTGTTAATATATGAGGACAGGAAAAAGACTTGTTTCTTCAACAGTGCAAGTTCATCTATTTATTTATATCTTTATTTATTCCACTTCTGGCACCTTGAGCAAATGAAAGCTGCCCATTGTCAGCAGTCAGAGGACGGTGTGACTAACATGATTTATAGGTGGAGGGTAAGCTTAGTGGGATTGAGATACAGAATGGATGTAAGCTTAACTGCAGGCATAGAGATTTAGGGATCTTTTTGGATCTGTGTGGGACCTCAGTATTTGATAAATGAAGTCAAAGTTTTGCTGAAGCCCATATTACTAAAACAATCACAGTATGTTTGTATTTAAGCTATTTCAAGTGTTCATTCTGCTTAAACTGCATTCCAAGCAGTTTGCTTATGAAAATTAGAAATTAAGTTCAATTTTGAAGTTAAAGTATTTAGGCTAAATGTAATACAAAAGAAAGTATGTAACTATTGCTATTAATTTTTCTTTTAAAAGACTTCAGATAATGCAGGCAATTCCTGTACATTTCTTTATTGTAGTGAGATTTAATTTCATTCATTTGCAGGAAGCTGGGAGGAGGGTGTGGAAGGTAGTAATCTGGTTTGTCTCTACTTTGCCCTTTCTTGCTTATTGATAATAATGGGGACTTCAAGAAGGCTGCCTTCAGCTAAAATGGTAGTTTGAAAACAAGTTTTAAAAACAAGTTGAATCATACTTGCTATTATTCTTACTTTTGGTTTAAAATGTGAAGGCATAAACAAAACTGTTTTAAAGACTGCGGTTTTGAAAACCATCCTTAATTCTAATCCTCACTGGTGAGTATAATCTTTTCAAATACCAGTTTACTGGTAGGTGAATTCTTCAGGCTGCATCCTACTATATGTAATGTACATGTATAAAGTGTTAGATTTGTTGCTGAAAGTTAGAAAACAAGCTAATAGTCATAATGAAATAAAACCATATTAATGGCATAAACCCCCAGGACGTCTGTGATTATTTTCTTGCTTTTACTAGCTTGCTTTATGACTTTTCTTTCTCCACATTTTAGTTTCTTTTCAGTTCTTCTGAAAACAGGCCTCAATTTCAGTTGGTTTGTGCCTGTATTAGGGATGCCAGATAATTGGGGATTTATTTTTTTTTTTATTTTTGAACTAAATTGATACCTCTGTATCCCAGGTTTGTATCTAGTCTGAGGGGAGCTGATTTCCCATTTGGAAGCCACCAATATTATTCTGACACAGCAGTTAGTATTCTTTTTCTGTCCCTTTGATGTCCCTCAGAATCTCTGCTGTTCTCTGTAGCAAGCTTCCAAGTTCATTAGTCTGCAGTGAGTGAGTGATACTTGTAAATGGATATTTCATCCTGTGAGGTAAATTTGAGGCTAGAACAGTGTAGGTTCATGCTTGCTGTGCAGTAGCTAAAAGCAAACTGACAGTACATTCTGTGAACTTCTGCTCAGTGTATCAGAATTTAACCAAACTTGTGCTGTGTTTTGCTTGAAGGTATTTAAAGAGAAGAGAAAAATTCACTGTGTGGGTTGGAGCCTGGAAAGTAAACAGCTGTGGTGTATATGAGAAACTTTCCCTGGGGCTGTACTTTGGGCCCTGCAAGAGCAGAAGCTGATAATTTAGGATGGGTTGGAGTAGGGGAAGCTGTAAGTCAGATAGACTGGAGGTGGTAATGTTTCTCCTAAGTTTCATGGGACCTGGTGCATTGTACATTTTCAGAATATATTTTCCTCAGCCTACTGCAGGCTGGGAGCTGCATGTGGTGAATCAAGTTGAGAACATCTGAGAGTTTTTAGTGTGTTGTTTTTGTGTAGGGTTTTTTGAGTGGATGTTTGGGGGGTTTTATCTGTTTTTTTGGTTTTTTTTTTTGCTAAGTTATATTTCTCATGAGGTTTGAACAACACATTGGGTACTTTTGCTGTATATTTTATCTTAAAGGTAGGCACAAAAGAAATTGATTTCACAAATTCTATTGAAATTCAGTGAACTATTAAGCCTGTGGAATTGTCATTTCCTTGTTTGGCACGTTAAGTTTTTTGCAGATTGTGGTAGTAGCAGTAACTTTTAGTTTGGTGACATGTTGATTGCTGAAAGTCATTTTATGTGAGTTTAGCTGTGATGATCTTGAGCTTTTTTTGGAGTCTGAGGGATACTTGAGTACTTGAGTGACTTTATTTGCTTTTGGACTGTCATTGAGAATGC
The DNA here is from genome assembly GCA_013397555.1 of Urocynchramus pylzowi. Classification (NCBI taxonomy): domain Eukaryota; kingdom Metazoa; phylum Chordata; class Aves; order Passeriformes; family Fringillidae; genus Urocynchramus; species Urocynchramus pylzowi. Next base: position 580,887 of record VZRH01005840.1, read on the forward strand.
TTAATTGAGCATTCTCTTGTTTTACAGGTAGAGAAGTTGAATCATCATTAGGCCCAAATGTACTGTGAGACTTCTATGGCATTAAATTGCAGAATGTCTAACAGATTGGGTATGTGCATCTAGAAACACCATCAGTTGCTACTGTGACTGAGCTGCCAGACAGCTTTTGTGTTCTGGTGTGATTCTTAGGACTCTCTCTCTCTTTTTACCCCAGAGAACAATAATTCTGTAAGCAGTATAAGCATTACCACTCACGTATGGTTGGAGAAGTGGTGTGAGATTCTAAGTACTTCTACACGTGTGCAAGAATATTTGGTTGCAGCTCTGCAAACTTAAGTAGACAAGTAGTGGTGTGGCTTGTTAAGTTTTACTGCAATTGACTACGTGCTGTTGAAACAAAAAGTTCTAACTTATTTTTTTTTATTTCTGTTTTAGTAATAATTGAATCACTGAGAGGCCTACCTCCAGTAAATGAGGAAAGCATAATTTTTAAAGAAGATCGGCAAGCAGTAGGAAAGGTGGGTGTAGAATAAAAATTTTTATTCTAATATAAAATTGAAAGTGTTCCTTAGTGCTCCAGAAAGTAGAGTTGAAGTCTACTAAATGAAAGATAATGCTTCCTTGATATATAGTTTTTCTTTTTGCCTTTGACTCTTGCTATATTCATCTGTTTTTTTAATCTCAAGAATTCCTAACTGGAATTAATTGCATCCTTGCAGAATTACAGTATCTGGTGAGTTTCCATTGATGAGAGTGCTTGTGGAGAGGAAGAGATTGTTTTCAGATGTATGATGTCTTGGAATAACAGGCTGTGTGCTCCTTTACTGCCAGATAGGGACAGTGGTTAGAGTGAAGTTTTATGAAAAATGGGGAATGTTTTCTTCTATGCTGTGCTGTTCTGGTTTAAGGCCAGTGAAGAATGTTTGCTGAGAGGGTTGTTGTACTGAATTTTCTGTTTCCTGTAGAAGGAAAGCCATCATTTGCAATGGTTACTACTGAAATACCTTTAAATGCTAGATGTGAGAGGAACAAACTTAGCCTGAATTGCAGATGTTCTGTATAACATGGCAGAATTCTCTGCTCTCCGTGGAATTGGGGAACAAATGGTAACTGTTGTAAAGGCATCTTGTTAAGATGAACTTGGAGGAAAAAATGATCAGGAGATTGTTCCAAGCGTTACGAGACTTTGAAAGCATAACAGACACAAAAAACTAGAGATTTGACAAAAGGAAGGATTACTGAGGATGTGAGAACTTAGTGTTCCATATCATAAAAAACAGTAGTTGGGGAAATAAACTGTCAAACAAAATTTGGTAATAAAACTAAAGTGTGAAAGGAACTTTTATTTGATGCTGTGTTTTGAAAATATATTTGACTTCTTAAATATCATTGTCTACAATGAAATTAGCTACTACTAATCTACTTGTAGCTTACTTAAGCATTTTAATTTTATTTCTTTCAGATATTTGAGATATTTGGTCCCGTAGCACATCCTTTTTATGTGATAAGATTTAACAGCTCTGAGCATATCAAAGAGAAAGGTATTAATGTGCAAGATAGCATGTATTTCGCTCCATCAGTAGAGGACTTCACCCAGTATATATTTGCAGAAAAACTAAAACAGTGAGTGATTTCTTTTCTAATCTGGTTATAATTTTTTTTTATATAGCTAAAAATGTTGGATTAAAGTTGAGTCTTCAGTGAGAAACTCTAGTACTAAGCTTAACACTTTAACTTTACATTTCCTTGATATATTCTCAACTATGTTATAATAACAGGACTGTACTGTTTTGCCTTTGAGAACAATGAAGAGTAGCTGCTAACTGCAAGCCTTTAAAGTGCTGTAATTACTAAAATTTAGCTTATTCTACTCAATGTACTAAGCTTGCTTTCTTTTGATGCTGCTGTTAACTAAAATACCACAGCCACAAAAGTTCATTGATATTTCCTCCATACCCTCTGATGCACATATTCATGAGTATAGAAAAGACAGTTTTTCAAGATGAACTTTCCAGATTTTGTTGTTCTTTAGACTCCTGATAATAAACTTGTTTGCATTCTGAACAAGTTTGTATTAATTTACTATTTTATTTCATATTATAAGGCTGGAATTGAAATGTAATTATCAATAAATCTGTCTCACAATTGGAGGATAAAAATTCTTGATAAAAACTACCCACTAAATTTGCAAGAGAGGAGGAATTTGAGTGACAACGTAGTATGATATTCAGAAACTTCTCAGCAGTGTTTGTGTATCCCAGTCTGACTGAGGAAAGTGGCATGCATAAATAGGACTTGATGCCATTTAGAGGAAAGTGTAACCAAAGATACAAACTAAGAAATAAAACATAATAAATGACAGCTAGATGTTAATGTTCTAATTATTGATGAGCAATCATCTGAAATAAGTGTAGGTTAGATATCTTTTGTCATACGAGTGACTTAGTTTCTGTTTATTAGGATTAGTTCTCAGGGGTTGGTTAATTGTCTGCATTCATTACAGCTGTGCCAGTATTCATACTGAATAGTTCTTTTCTTTAGTCAGACCTGCAGGAGTCTTTTCTTTTTTAACTTCCTCATTTCTGTGCAAGCAACAAGCATATTTTCTTCCCTTCAGCGAGGACCAAAATAGATCACTTTCTTGCTCTGATGCTTGTTTGTTTTTCTGCAGCATTTTGATGCCAGCTGGTCTTTGATTTGCACTGTTAAACTTTGTTGCTTAGCACAGTAAAGTGCACAGACTTTAATCATCTGCTTGCTGCATCAAGTACTCAGCATCTGAGATGGGAGACTCATGTTTTGCTTTGTTTCATGCTTTGGAAATAGTTTGGGAAACCATTTTTCATTTGGTAGTACTTTACTGTCATAGGTGGTAAAAACGTGACACCTGGGTAAGGTATGTGAGACTTCGATGGCTTACCAGCACAGCTGAACAGTGCATCAGACATTGTTTCTTGTCATGGTTAGGATGAGTAGTGTGGCTTAAGTTACAGTACACTAAAACGATGTGTAATGTCTGGGTTTTGTCAGTACAATTTCTTAAGCTTGTGTGAAGCATTTGGTGCTATTGATTGAAGCTGCCTTTTCACTAAATAGGTTTCATTAAAAATGGATGAAGAATTTCGGATTTTTGAATTGTGCTGTAATGCTGTATGAAGAATGTGACATGAATAGCAGAATGTGACATGAATAGCAGCACTTCAATGCTATAAGAATGTGACATGAATAGCAGAAAAGCCATCTTTGGTCAGTGATACACTAGAAGACTTTTGCACCTTAGTAGATGGCAAATTTGATAACCAATAATTTTTATTTTCTGCTTTTTCTTCGTTTGACTGTGTGCTGACCAGATTGTGGAGTATTACAGGCTTAAAGTTTTAAAACTGGTTTTCAAAACTGTGATGGCTCTTCGAAAAGGAAAGGTATCAAGATTAAGATCTGAAAGAAACACTTTGAGTTTGAAGCTTTTTCTAAAATCTGAAATGCAATCTGCTTGCATTGTACAGTTGCAGTGCTGTGAATAAGCCTTACACTTTATAGAAAAGTAAGTGAAAGTGTAGTGTAAAACTTCATGAATGCAAAATAATTTGTTGCTAAAGATAGGCTTGTGTTGTATTGCCTGAAACCCAGTTCTAAAAAAGCTCATGTATTTTCATGATTCCTCTGAACTACCTTTTGTTAGACTTCAAGGTCTTAGAGTATGTGACTTCACAAGGCAGAAGAATTACTATATTGTTCTTTGCAGAAGATATTAAATACCTCGGAGCATGAAAAGCAGTTTTTGTTTTCTGAAATGAGGAAGGCTGCTTTGGGACAGTGAGATAAACTGCCTGACCTTGAATGGTTTAAAGTTTGCAGTCAGTGATGTTACATATCGCTGAATGACCGTAGGTCTTGGCAATTCTTGTGAGCTCTGGTCTTTCTGGCAGGCATGTGTTGCTCCAAAATAACAAGATGAAAGGAAGAAACTGTTCAGTTCATAATAATAAAATAAGTTTTCTGCAGCTGAGAAGTAACTTGTATAGAGTCCTTATGTTCCTCCCTGTAATGTTTTCTTCTAATTGAACTTTAAAATGTCTTCCTTGCCTTCCTTCTTACTCTTAATCTCAAAAGGACATGTAGAGGTTGAATTTCAGTTTTATAGTTAGGGATTGAGGCACAAGGTACCTCCAGATGATTTGCCATTGCTCTCATGGGTGTGACTAAGCACCTGTGAAGTGCAGGCTGCTGATGCCAATGGTTATGTAGTTTTTTGTAGTTACTGCTGCTTGATTGTTGCTGACTTGATGAATACATAAAGAACTCTTGGTTATTAGAGCAGTGACTGAAGGCATTTCACACTGAACACATCAATGTTTTTAACTGTGTGGTTCCATTTTGAAACTTAAAATTTTCAGTATTGCACTGTTTTAGACAGTTTTTCTGCATAGATAAGGATTGTACCTTGACATTTCAGACCAAAACACAAAATTTGAGAGCAGTATGGAAAAAACCTTCAACAGGCTACTGACAATGTAATTTAAATATGTTTCACAAATTCTTTGCTAATCAAAGAAATTACTTGATCTTTAGTGAAGGACTTTGCTGTGGGTTAAATAAATTAGACTAATTCAAATTTATTTTGGTGCTTGTCAGGCAAGACAATTGAGTTTTTGTGCCTTTAAATGTCTTTTGCCTTGCAGTTTAATTTTATGTTTACAACAAAATGAAAGGTGAAACGTAGTTATCTAGCTAACGCTGTCTTAATAAGATTGTAAGCCAAGCACTGAGGGTCCTTTGGTTCTGAATTTACTTTGCTGTAGTTATACTGAAAGCCTGTGCCCCACTGAATGAGTTCATCTGTCCTACTGAATGAGTAGGTTCTTTTTAACTGAAGATACATGTTCTGAAACCAGAAGAATAAGAATGCTTATGATTGTAGTCAACAGTCAGCATAAGAAAGTTGCAATGAACTACCTCAGTTCAGGTTTAAAGCAATTAAGGTTCAAAAGGATTTGTGTAGAGAGTATTGACCAAAACTTAGTGTTAGGATGTTTGACTGAAATGCTCAGTCATCACTTGAAGTAGGAAGATTTTTCAAGAATAGTGAAGCCCTGAGTTGACCTATATGCTACTGTTTGCTTATAAGCAATATTAAAAAATAAGTAACTGTTTGAAAAGAGGCCACTCCTGTTCTGTGAGATGTGATACCTTACAGGAGGTGGCAGCCTTCCTTTATCTGGATTGTCTAATTTGTGTTTTGTGTTGTTTGTTTTCTTTTCTTTCAGGGAAAAAGGTTCAGATGCGTCTTGGAAGAATGATCAAGAGCCACCACCTGAAGTAACTATAGAGGGTTTTTTTTGGTTTATTGTTTTTGATTACACAAGTCATATGTGGAAAATATTCTATGCAGAGCAAGTAATTAGCAGGCTTACCTTTTTATGGAGGCAAGACTTGAATGTACCTCTTCATTGAAAGAAAGGATCATGGACCTTGCAGAGGTCTCATAGTGAGTGTAGAGAGTACTACCTGTCTCTCTGCTTGCTTTTTTCAGTTGGTAAAAATGTGTATCTTCAGTTCCTCTAGTCCTTCAAGAACATATTTGACAACCTGAATGTTTAACTTCGGGTAGCAGTGCTTTTACCTTCCCTAATAATTTTGCTTCTGCTAGGGAATTTTTGTCCCTGTCATTCTTTCACCACAGCTTTGTCTTCAGTTGGCCACAACCAATTGTTTGTCTTCAAAGGCTTACTAGTACTCTGCAAACTTACTACTTGGACATTTAAGCTGTCTGCTCTTCAAGATTAACTTGACATCTCTATTGCATTCTTCAAATGGCTTCGTAGTAAGTTTACCCTACAGTTTGCTGTTATAAAACAAGAGTTCCATGAGAGGAGATGGGTTTCTTCCATAAAAAAGGCTGTCATACAGGGTCATGCAGAATTAGGAGCTCCCTGTGACCACTGACATCATTTGCTATAGGATCTGTAAATAGTTCTTCGATGACTTTCTGTCAGTGGTCCTTAACTCCACTCTAGCTATACATTTTGTGAGTATTCAATAAGAATCACAAGGCTAGTGGTTTTATTGAGGTGTTCACATGAGATTTGTTTTACATCGCAACAATTGAGTCACTTTTCCTTGCAATTTCTACTTTAAACATATCCAAAGTAGCTGAAATTCCTAGAGCCCTTGTGTTTACCGTAGTATTCTAAAGAGATCTGCCTGCTTCTTTTGAATCTTCCAAATGCTTGCCTTTTTAGCATAATTCTATGCTATGTAATATATGTTTCTCACTCTATAATTTGGTAGGAAAGGTGTAATTTTTTTTTTTTGGAGTGTTATGGTGTTTGTTTGGTTCTGTTTCTCAAGTGTTCTAACTGATTTTTAGGATGGAATGGAATAGACTATTTCAGTTGGAAGGAGCCTTCTGAAGTCAGGGCTGACAAGTTCAGGGCTGATGCTGAAGCATAAGCTGAAACGTGTTGTGAAAAGCATTGTCCTCTTAAATACTGACAGGCTCAGGGTGTCAGCCACCTCTTTAAGAAGTTTCTTCCAGTGTTTGACAATCCTCTCAGTAAAGAATTTCTTTGTTATTTCCAGTCTGAACCTCCCTGTTACAGCTTTAGACTATCCTACTCATCCTATTAGTGCATGCCAGGTAGAAGAGATCAGCACCTCTCTCTCCCTTTCTTCAGGAAGCTGTAGAGAGCAATGAGGTTGCCTCTCCGCTTCTTTTCCACCAAATGAGGCAAGTCCAGAGTCCTTAGCTGATCTTCACAGGACCTGCCTTCCAGTGCTGTCACCAGTTTTGTTTCCTTCCTCTGGATGCAGCCAAGGACTTTGGCATTCTTGACGTGTGGGCCCAGAGCTGCATTCACCACTCAGGGTGAGCCCCCGAGGCTGAATGCAATGGCTCAGTCACCTCTGTTGGTTGTCTGCTCTTGCTGTGCTTGATGCAGCCCAGGATGGGGTTTTGCCCTCTGGGTTCCAGGGCACACCCTGCTGACCCACACTGAGCTGCTGCTGACCAGCACCCCCAGATCCCTCTTGGCAGGGCTGCTGCCCAGCCACTCCTCTCCCAGTTTAGAGTTGAGCCAGGTGTTATTTCATCTTAGGTGTGCAGCATTTGGACTCATTAGATTTCATCCAATTAATCATTCCCCAGAGCCTCAGTGTATCTAGATCCTTCTTGTAAGGCCTCCTGTCCCTCAAGAGAGTTTGGTATCAGGAGACTTGCTCATGGTGCTTCTAAATGCTGCCTCCAGATCATTGATTGATACATTGAACAGAACTGGCCGTGCAGCTGAGCCCTGAGGAGCTCTGCCCTCAGGCAGTTCTTCACCCATTGCACCATGAACCTGCTCATCCATTGTTGGACAACTTGTCCAGAAGGATGCTGTTAGGGATAGTATTAAATTTTTCATTCACAGACTTTATCTCAGGGTGGTTGTTCTGGCTTGAAGGAGAGGTATTGTGATGTGATCTTTTCTGTGCTCAAAGATAGTTCCTGTAATGATGTATCAGTCTGTCAGCTTGGAATGTTGCTTTTTCCAGGGTACTGAGTGAGGATGATGCATTTTGAAATACAGTTTTTGTTTCCTGTAAATGAAACTGAGCTCTGTGATGCTAACTTCTCTCAAAGAATGCTTGTCTGTCAGTTCTGACTGTAAATTGCCTTCCTTTCTTGTTAGAGACATAATCTCACAGAGAATCATAATTTGAGAATTAGAAGTGTTGTATAAGAATTGGACTGTAGGTATGTTATCCATAGAGCTTTGAAAGGCTGTACTTAAGAGACTTTTGGTTAGTCTTAACTTGCTTTAATTCAGCAGTTTTCTTGTGGGGATGATACCAAATGGGCTTATTGGCTAGTTTTGAGCTCTTCTGTTTTTCAGTCATGTTTTAAAAGTTGTTCAGAAGATAAGCTTGTAGATATGTAATTTGAGTTTGTAGGAACCCATGAAATTTTATTTGCCACGTACAGTCAGTCAGATCTGCAGATAGAGATTCATTGCCTTTTCCAAAGTTTTTTTCCATCAAGATTTTTCTTATTTTAAATTTGCTGTACCTCACTATTTAGGAAGGAACAAAGAAAGCTTGAAAAAAGTGTGATGACAAGGGTAGGCACTCTTCTGACTGTGTGATCTGTCTGTGTGCTCTGTTCTGGAAAAAAACCACATCTAACATCTTGTAGTCCTCAATTAGAATAATCTTTGGTTAGTTCTAGCTGATAGAGTTTATACCATGCTGTCCCAAGCTGTGACAGATGATGAGCTGATAGTAGCTTTTGCTGTGAAGGTAATAGCTGTTGATAGGGGTGCAGATCAAATTTTATGCTACTGATGCTTGAAATTGTCTCTTAGACACAGACCCTTTTAGAAACCTCAGATTGCAGCTGATTTCTGGCCAGCCCCTGTAGTAAACTATGTGCAATTGTTGGAGTCACTTTTTTGTGATAGTGTGAAGCTTCATTTTTGTATTTGTGAATGTTAAATTAATCCATGGTAGGCTTTTCTTACTTGCTACTTTTAGTTATATGCTAAACATTCCTTTTGGGCAGGCTCTTAACTAGCCCAGTTTATTTGTAGAGTCACTTACACAATCTCTCCTAGCTTTGTCTTCGGAGTCAGAGGATGACAAAGTGTGATCTGTATGCTGCAAGGCCAGCAGCAGCAGATAACTGCAGTTTTTCTGTGGGGTGACTTCTATGGGATGTTACATGGAAATTAGGTAGCAGTAAAAGGTACCTATTGCTGTTCATTATTTCTGCCCTACTGGTGTATGGTGTGCTGGAGCTCTTAGAAAAAGCAGGAGTTAGTGAAAGATTTTACTTAATGGTATACATCATTTTGCTGTAGTTCTTACGGCTTTTTTGGATATGTCATCTAGTTATGTAGTAGAAGAAATAGTTGTATTCAGAATTAACTTTTATGAGGCTTTTTAATCACTGTTTTGGTGCAGTGTTTTTGAGATCAGTGCTCTGTGTATGTGATAGATAGACATAAGCAGCATAGCCCCTACTTTCAGAATTGGGAAGGAGTGGGTAGGAACAAATCTTACCCCTTTTAAGTCATTAGAGTGAGCTGTTTTTCAGGAGTCTAATTAATGCTGACAGATTCCTTCCCTGTCCCTGATAACTTTTATCCTCACTCCTGTAAGTTAGGATTCAAAAGGTAGCAAAACCTTGCGTAACAAAAAGAAAACATTGCGAGGACGTTGAATGTGTTGTAAATGACAACAATCCTCAAAGCTGAAAATTTCTTTGGAATAACATTGCTATTGCAAATTCAACAGAAAGTGTTATTGAATATACTGCAGAAAATTCCAGTATAGTGACAATTTTAGAATAGAGATTTTTTTAATGCTGAATTATGTATTAGTTGCCAAGTTCATTTTTATTTATTTTAAAAATTCATTTTTAAATTCACTTTATCTGCAGTTATTCTTTGAAAGCTTTTTCTTGGCAGTAACCAGCCAGTTCCTTTTCTTTTCTTACTAACATCTAGGCAATCAAACGTTTTTGTTCAGCACTGGAGTGTTGCTCTTTTCAGGAAAATCAGAAAGGATAACTGAGTCATGCATCAATTGTGTTATAATAAATTTTTGAACTGTTAACTTTTTTCTTGTGTGAGAAGCCAGCTGATTTTTTTTTTTTTTAACCAGGTTTTGGATTTCAGTGATGATGAACAAGAAAGAGAGGCAAAGCAGAAGAAAAAGAAACCTCAAAGTCAAGGAAGGAAGAAAGTCCGATCAGAAACACTTCCAAGTGAGTGAATGCAACGTGAATGCTTTTGTCTGTTGATCTAAGTTTAGAATGTCCATTTATAACTATCTTAGTCATTGAGTTTTTCTACAGTTAATAGTAATTCTGTACTTTTTAAACTTACATTTGAGTTTGTGGCTACATTCTGTATTTATTGTTTTAGAAGAAAAATAAAGTTTTATTCTGCTGAAATGGAAACCCTGTGGAAGGGAAGTGGTATAGCAGCAGAGCAATTGTCAGGGGAAAGTCAAAGGCTCTTAGAACAGTGTTGTTTGACACACAGTGAGGATTCTGAACAGATGCCACCATTTGGATGAGGTTCAGCTAAAGCCTTTGAATGCTGGGAGAAGACAGAGGAAGGCCATGTTCAATTTTTGGAAATCTGCTTCTTTGCAGTCAAGGGAGGAGATACAGGTCTTAGATGGAGAATTTACTCTTCTGTCTAAAAGGAAGCTCTTCTCACCCATGACATAAAAATACTCTTCTAAATAACTCTTACTTTTGTAGCCTGCTGAGAACCTTTATATTTACCTAATGCAGTCATCAGATGAACAAAGCTGTGTATAGATTTTCATAATATGAATAGCCTTCTTTACTCTCTCCTGCTGTTGTCATGTCTGTTCCAGGTGCATGCTTGCAGCTGTGCTCTGTTTACCATAACCAAATTTTCTCTCATGCCCCTCTACTGACAAAACTTCGATTTTTGATTGCCATTTTGGTTGAATAATTCATATTGCATTCCTCTTTTTCTGTTCTCACTGGTCTGCTTTGGGTGCATGCTTTTTATACTTCTCCCTTTAAATACGACTCTCATCCCTTACCCTCTTCTACTGCTTTCTTATCAGATTGCTTCAGCTATCTGCAGCATGGTGCTTCCCCCATTGAATTTCTCAGACAGACTCCTATGAGTTTGCTGCTCTTCCTTTGTGAAGCTAATATGCATTGTGCCCTGCTGAAACCCTTTTCTCTTGATCTGGGAGATCATTAGCTGTCCTTCAATACTTTTTGTGCAGTATAATCCTCCCTTGTATCAATCAAATAAAGGCACAATCTTTCTTGGACTGGCTTTTGCCCTATGGTTTTGACAGGTTTTTTTTCCCTTAAAATATAGATCTGAGTTGTACTGCACTTTCTCTTCATTACTGATGGTTATTTTTTCTATTAATCCAGCATATGTGTGTTTTCCACCACATCCTTGTTCTGCCAATTTATTGCAGATCTGCCTTTGCCTAGGGCTTGCTGAGGCTGTTACTGGATGTTACTGTTACTATGGCTGTTCCATAACTGAGAACACAACAGGAGGAACTGCTGCACTCTGTCAAGGGAGATAGGTTTTGATTTGCTGTGGCTTTTTTGTAAATAGTATGGCACAGATTGAAGTTGTGTGCAATTTGTTTTGGCTGTAGAATTCAACAGCAACAATAAGTCACAAATTGAGGCACAAAGTTGGTCTTAGATGGAGACTTACATGAATATATTAAAATTGTCTCTTGTTACAGTATTTGATGAAAGAACAAAAATACTTATTCAAGTACTTTACTTCAGTGCTTCCAAGAGGCCTGCTTGCACCAAAGGAATCTTAACTCCTAATCTCCCATGAAATGAGTAGAAATTCTGATATCCAACTACCTTTCCAGACTTAAGAGCATTTTCACCTTTGAAAAGCTGTGTAGTCTAGTGCCAAGGATGAGGTTCACTCAGGTTTTTAAATTTCAGTGATTTTATGCAGTGTTATATTCCTGAATACCTTGTTGCTCCTAGCCATGAAATCCTTCTGAGGGTTTAAGTTCTGCAGCTTTTTGAATATCTTAACAGCTATTTGGAGCATTTTTAGTATTTCAGTGCTTTTCATTTTATAGTCCTAATCCCATTAAAGTTTCTGTGATATTTATATGAAGGGGCAGTATATTTGTTATGAACATAAAATACATGCTTATATTTGGGAAGAATTTGTCTTAGAAAGATGATTGCTGAAAGCTAATTGGCCAGAGGTACAGACTGTACTTTTTCTGATAGAGTAAGTTAATTTTATTAATGTGAGCTTGAATAATTTCTTGTGTCCTTTGTCTGTGCTGTAATACCAAATTGGGACTGAAAGGCGGATACACATTCAGTGTAATGCAGTGTTGATTTATCTTCAGTTTTAAAATGTGTTGTTTTAAAATCTTGTTTTAAAAGCTTCCAAAATACTCAAAATTTGCGTGTTGCTAAGATCCATTTATACAAATGGAAAGTCTGGAGGGAAAGAAGATGAAATGTCTTTTTTAAAGACTAAGTTTGCAACTCTCAGGATCATCCTTTTTATATTACTCCAATCAATCAAGATTAGTTACTAAACAGTAGATTTGCTGGTATTATTTTATTCTTCACGTATTAGTTGCCAGTATTATTTGTTGATAAGATTGTTTTACAAATTTCATTGACTTCAGTTTGGAAGATTTGTGAAGACTAAACCTGATCTTTCCAAAATAATATTACAGCTGTGTGTGGGGGGGTTCTTATATTTGTTTATTCTTTAGGTGAGAATAAACCAAACTCAGTGCAACAGCCTGCTTCAAGTTACTCAAGGGGATACCGTGGCAGAGGGTTCTCCAGGGATCGATTTCCTCCTCCAGCAGGCCCTCGAGGCTTTTTCAGACCACAAGTAAGACCACCTCAGTACTTTTCAGACTGGAGGATATACCAGGAACCACCAGTGTTTCCACCACCTCACAGAAGAGAAAATCCAATGATGCAACAGTATGCCTTTCCTCCTCCAGATTTTGGTTATGTCAGTGATTGGCATCAATTCCCCCCTCCGCCTTCAAATATGAATATGATGTGGACAGGCCCAAACATGTACGATTCTTCATCCTACTCATTTCTGCCGCCACCACCACCACCACCTCCTCCTCCTCCTCCTCCAGCCAGCCATCCTCCTCAGTTCAGGCCTTACTGAGATTCTGTTTGTGTCCGTGTAGAGCACTGCAGTTTACAGGCAGAAAGAACAGCCTGCCAGGACTGCATTCCCTTATTTTGGAGACGCTTTCTTTTACTGCAGTGGTAGAACAAATGTGGAGTTTTGTGCTTTGTGGGACATCTGTAGGAAATTGTTTTGTTCTGTGTATATTTTCTATTTCCAAAAAGAAATTTATATGATAAAAGTAACTGAATGTTGAGTAATAGTTTATTTTTATACTATCTTCTACTTTAAGATGATAAATAAAAGCCATTTAGAGATGGGTATGTAGTGGTGGAAATCTATTTTGTAATAAATATAAGAGTTTATATAACTGCTGTTAAGTAGCAATGAGAGTATTTCACATGGACAATATTGTAATTTTTTTAGAATGATGGTGTATTGCTATGATAAAATGTTTTTCTCAATTTCTTCAAATTTTGAAACCTACATGGGAACTGAAAACCTGACACCTAAATTTTGACCTTGGTTTTTCACTGTGTATTGGCATAAACCACTATCCAACTTTCAATACTTCACTAATTTCATATTAACTAAAAGGCTACATGTGGATGATTCTTTTTTAAAAATACCTGGAGTAGCTAGATCTGAATTTGGACCAGTGGCTGACTTGCTGTGTCATATTCAGTGTTCTGCAGTGGTTGTAGAAGATCAGCCTATTCATGGGATGTTTTGCATTTAATTTAGAATCTAAAACCAGCATAATTTCTCTGTCTTGGCTCTAGCTTCTCTAGCTCCTAATGCAGAGATGCTCATAAATACCTACTGAATTGTGCAGTCAGCCTTTCTAGGAAGAAGTCATCAGGTCTGTCAGGGAGAGAAAGCCATTTCAGAACTCCCCTATTTAAATTTGTAAGTGCAGATGGCACTAGATTGCTGTTTGATTACAGTCTAAACTGTCTCTTCTGAAATTGAGGTTCATCAGTTCTCCCAGCTTTTTCTGGGAGGGAGGTGAAGTTACCAACCAAGGATCGATCACTTGTCTTCCACCTGTCCAAAGAGCCAGGTGTCCCACAATTGCACTTCTGGTCTCTATGGAAGTGATGCTGCCTGACTAGGAGGGAAGACCTTAAAATGCATCAATATTGTGTAAACACGAGGAAAAAGTACTTGTGGGACAGTCATCTTAAGGATTATTTTTCAACTGAAAAGTCATTACTAGTTGTGATGATTTTTGAATCTTTACCAATACAGTCACCTTGAACTGATAAAAGTGTGCAGTATGTGTTTGTATTCTCAAACTCATTTTGACCTTATTACTTTAAATGTGTGAAGTCTAAGTAAGCTGTGCAGGTGTTGCTTAGACTTCAATTCCTAATAGCTTTAGGGAAAAATGAAGCAAAATTTTAATGCAGAGGAAGGGACTGCCTTGTCCTAGATGGTGCAACTTAGAACTAGAATTTAATTTCTGACTTGAAAGTTTGCTATAATATGTTTAAGTAGCAATATTCTTTGATATATCTAGAGCTACTGTTTCATGGGTGTGCATCTGAGAAGGTTTTATAGATGTCAGTTTATGGCAAGCAGGTACTCTGTAGTGGCAACAAATAGTTTCAGAACAGCAGCATTCCAGTTGTTCATGTTTAATTCAGTTCCTGCATTTTTTTTTTTTTTTTTGTTTTAAAAACAATGCCCAGTTCTAGTTTGTTGTAAATGTTTGTTTCAGGGTAAAGGTAGGAGGGGCTGCATTTCTGGCTATCTAAGCAGTAACCCAGATATGATCATTCCCAGTGATAAGGGATGGTTCAATGATAGAGATGTTACAAGGGAATTATCAAATGTAAAAGCGTTTTCAAGTCAATTATGTAATAAGGAGAAAGAAACTGTCAACATCACACTTGGACTTGGGATGCCAATGGCTTGCTGTATGTCCCTGGCACAGACATCATCAACCTCAAGATCCAAAGGGGCAGTTGAAGAGTCAACACCAAGAACAGGAGTGAGGTACTAGGAAGTAATTAACAGTCTTAATTATTACTACTATTGCAACTGGTGGTTTTTTATGTATAGTAATGTTCACTTTTTTCTGCAGTAATTGGGTCTGGACTAATAATTCTTTGATAAGGCTGTTAAGATTTCTCTTAAATGAAGATGTTCTCCTTCCCCATAACAACAATATTTTTGCATGTAGCAAAGCCCATAAAGTTGGGTTACAGAATATAGTTTGACAGAAATATGCTGCAGTCTAAGGCGTTATGCTAAGTCTTGGTTGTTAACTGCAGTACTGTTCTTGTGTGCACTTGCCTGATTGCTAGGCTTTGGGCTGTGATTAGTCAAATGTAAGTATTTTCTAGAAGAGAAAGTAGAGGAAATAAGAATATTTTCTAGTAGTTGAAAATGTTTCCATTTCTGACTCCTGTTGTCTGTTCTCCCATTGGGCCTGGAAAGCTGCAATAGAGCTCTGTCACTTCTGCAATATTTTTGGTTATTCCCCTTTTTTGGGGCATGTCTTCATGGACTGCTTTCTAGAGGAGGCTTAAGGCATGGGATGGAGGGGAGAGACTCGAGGAAAAGAGAGGCTTAGGGGAAGATTTGCCATGATTTTTCAAAGGGCTGAGGTTTACAAATAGAAGTATGGATGCAGTAAACTATTGGACTGTATAAATTACTGTGGCTGATATCGTGGGAAATGGAAAATGTAATCGCACACTTGACAACATTCTTAAATTTAAGAACAAAAGTGGTACTTTCACTGGTTTAATTTAGACAACAGCCAGTAGCAGAAGGGGATGAACTCATCTTGGAGGTGAACAGCAAAGGGACAAACAGGTTTCTTAAAGAAAAAACTCTGACAAGTGGTGTGGGAAGCAGGGAAGCCCATTCTTTGGAAGCCCATAGATTGCTTGGAGAGATGGTGGAATCTTGTCTTTGAGGGATTCAGAATTTGACTTCAGACAATGGCCTGTGAGATGTAATGTCTAAGTTAGTCTTTCTTTGAGTGGAGAGGTGGACCTGTGAAATCCATCCAAGCCTAAAACTGTTCATTACTGTCAACTGTTCTGGAGTTCTGTTTCCTCACCAGAGATTTTTTTTTGTCTCTAGATGCTAAGAGACATGAATAGCCTAGCCGGAATTACTGGGTTTTGGGAAGCCTAGCTTTTCATTTATGCTGTTGTATTCTTTCCTTGATATTGTACCTCAAGATTTTTATAAACAAAATAATCATGCTGTTCTAAAAGTTGGACTTGCTGCAGAAAATAATGAGTGCTTCCATTTCACTGGATGTAAGATGAACTGAAGACTTATTCCTTTATTAGTTGTTTGGAAACTAATGCTAATGAGAGTCTTAGTTGCTGTTGTTTTCCCTTAGGAGGTAAAGTAAAGCATTTTGTGTTTTACAATTTATTTTGAGAATGTTATCAAGGATTGACTACCCAAGTTTTTTTTAATGCAACAACAAAAAAACACCCCTGAGAGTTATTTTTAACAAATGTTCTCTCAAGTACGGATTTTTGCCTTAGATAAGACCTTTTTAATAATGCAAGGCACTCATGCCAGGATGCATATTAATGACATGCAGATGAAAATAAGAAATAAGCAGGTTTTTTAGTAGGTTATATTTAGATGTTTTCAGGTTCCATTTTCTATTTCTTTGCAACTCAAAGGTATAGTCAGTTATTCTTGCCTTGTGAATTTAGTGATGCACATAATCTGATTTAGAGGATTGATGAATCTGCACAAAACAGTTCGTAATAAATTTGTTATGGTGACAGGTGAAAAAATGGAAAACGCTGCCAATGATGACAAGGCTTTTATAGAACAGTTTACCTGTCAAGGCAAATGCATAATCTGGAAAGTATGAATAATGATCTTTCTCTATCTCAATCACTGTATGGCTTATTTGGAGTTACTGAATGTGGGGTGGCCTTCACTTGCCATAAATGAAATCTGTTGGAACTATAGAAGAATAATATTGTTGATTTTCCTGTGAATCTGATGCTCTGCATTTTTTAGGCAATGTTTTGCGAAAATGCTTTATTAGGATTTGCTGTTTGGCTGCTGAGGTTTGAAATGGATGGAAATTATGAATCATGGAATGGTTTGGATTGGAAGGGGTCCTAAAGACCATCTGGGTCCAATCCTTCTGCAGTGTCCAACAGATGAGAGCCCCATCCAGTCTGGCTTTGCTTAGTGCACAACTATTTATTAGCAGAAAGCCAGCCAGTTACACAGAGGGGCAGGAGTGAGCAACTGTCACACACTCCAGCTTTGAACTTGGACACAGAATCTTCTCTCTGGCTCTTCTGTGCCCGCCTGAGTAGTTGTGAGTACATGGGCAGAAAATAACTTGCTGCGCACAATACTGAAACTACTGTGGGAACAATTATAGTTAGGAAGTGTCTTAAGTCCAGTTAAGTCTCCAAGACTATTGTTTGCATTCTAAGCAGGAAGATTTCACTCTCTTGGGTTTCCTGCTGTGGGAAGTAGAAAACAAAAATCTAGAAACTTCTTAGTCATCAGAATGAAACTGCTGCTTGATACCAGAATTAGTTGTTACGAAGGTCTGCCTTTTGGAAGAAGTGGTACAGCTAATATTTTCTTTAAAGAGAAGAAGAATGCTACCTAGATCCATTTAATACTATTTACTCAATTTTTAATATGTACATTAGGCGTTCTCAAATCTATTTTGTGAGAATTGCATGCATGTGCAACCTCCAAAAAAAACCAAAGTATTTTCTTTAACATAGACCCAGGAAAAGAGAGTATATTTGGGACATTCCAGTTGATTCCTTTATGTGAATGTTTAACCTCAGGGAGGCTTTCGATTTACAATTGAAAATTATACCTAAACTGTAAAGAATTGTTAAACCTGTCTACTGGGTCTTCACACACTCAATTGCACCTTTCCTGGGCTGTTCTGTGTAACTGTATGCCCCTTTATATACAAGCAAACATTTATTAATTTACATTTTTATTTACTTTTTATTTTAATTACTTTTTGCAGAAATCATAGTCTGTGTTTAGTTTCTTGGTTATACTCTTCACTGTGATGTGTTTAATTCATAGTTGTACATTTATTTATGATAACCTGCAGTCTCCACAGCTTGGCTTTGCCACATAGTGATACACTTGATCTTTGGTCTTGGTTAATGCTTTCTGCAGTGAGGAGAACAGAGAGGGTTATTTTTTCCTACTTTTTGTCACTCTGCAACACTCATCTCTGCCACTGTTATATCCAAAAGAGGTACATGCCTTGATACTCAGGTGTTCTCCTTGCAATGGATTCCATATATACACATTATACTCTCTTTATGGTGTACCTCATTTTTCCACTCAGTACCATTCTGACCCTGAAATTACTTGGACATTAACAATTTCCAGCATAAGATGATGAAGTGATGATATCAGAGTTCGAGATGGAAACAGTAACTGTTCCCTAGAGAAAAAATACAGCCTTGGGTAAGTTGTGTAGGTCATGATGCTCCTTTGTCTGGGAGCAGAGAATCCTGTTTGCTGTTTCATTTTGCAATTCCAATGTAGTGGAAGAAGAAAGACTTACTGACCTTGTCAGGAAGAGGACTATCATAGCCTCCAAAATTGAGGCATCTATGGATGTGACTGTAGAACATTTAGATTATGTAATTGCCACCATGAATCTCAAGAAAATCAGCCATTTCTTGGACTGGAGAAGCAGCGGTAAAAAAGGTATAGCATTTATAGATATAGTAAAAAAGGTATAGCATCTATAAAGATACTAATTTCTCAGCAAAGTGTTTTTTTTATTTAGTTTGAAGTAATTTTTGTAGAATATGTAGCACACTATATGATGACTTTATTATAATAAGCCATAGAGGGATTGTTGTTTTAGAGAAGAGGTGATTCCAGTTGGCACAAGTTAGGTCAGTGTCTCCTGTGCTCTGTAACTGGGTTGGTGTTTTCATTTAAAAAGGGAATTTCAAGCAAAATCAATTTGTCTAGTATGGCTGTCTGGAAAACATTTAACTTTGGATCCTAAGAGGAGTTCAGTTTGCATTTCAGAGAGAACTGGGGGTCAGACACTAGGCTTCTCCTGCCACAGGTTCATGAGTCTAAACCAGTTAAGAAACTTTTACAGTCCCATCTTTACGCTTCTGTGTGATGCAAGGATATCATAGAAACCAATATAAAATGCTTTTACTTAGTGGTTTTTTTTTTTCTTGTGGTTTGACTTTTTAATCCATTTTTTTCTTTCAAGCCAAAACCCTATACAAGTGGCTGCCCTCTTACAGGTGGTCAATAGCTAATCCAGTTAGGTTGTGATGTTCTTCAGTCTCAGAACAGAGGACAAGAGTAAACAGTAATGATGACTGACTCTGAGCTAGCTTATAATGTAATATAAAAGGAGACATAGAAAATCTTTGAAGCTATGTTTTATGACTTCTTTACATTCTAATCTTAAAAAGTAATCTTGGGAAGCAAATCTTTTAATCAAGGAACGGTTTTTTAATAGTGTTTTAATTATCATCAAATGATTTATTTCCAGGCAACAGTTGTAGTACCAATATAATGAAAGTGTGCGTGTACATGTAATATAATAATTTATTGTACATGCCCTTGAGAAATATTAAATGATCATTTGTAATTACGTATGTAAGTATAATTATATATGTAAGTATTTGTTATTCTGAACTACTGTAATTTTATCTGCTTCATGCTAGCTTGGCAGCAGACAGAAAATTGTTGAGTTAGTGCTGCCTAGGCAGTTCCATGAAGGCTGCTGAATCAAAGCAATTGAGCGTGTTAATGCTCTTATTCTATTGCATTGTGTTAAGTAAAATGTTAATTTAAATTATCTCGTGAGACGGAGAAAATACTTTTTTTTTTTTGGGAGAATCTGTTATTTTCCTTGCTTTACCTGTGGTGCTAGGATGGCTGTGCCCTGTTTTTTTCCCTGTGCAAATGACAGATGGAGGGATCCACACTCCTGTCAAGTCACTTTCTGAGGTAATTCATTGTCTGCTCCACGTGAGATGTTGTCACAGAAGGGATTTACTGTCATACAGGAGCTCTGCCTTGACTGCATTTTAATTTTCTTTTTTTTGGTTTTCAGTCTGTGTTTAATGAGTGGTTAAGTGGATGTAAAAATGCACTGAAAAGGTGGTTGTCACTTCTCCACTATGCTACTGTATTTCTTTTTAAAATAAGTGGTCATGTTTCAATGGGATCAATTTTCTAAGCCAGCTGAAAAGCAAACCTAGTAAGACAAAAGGTCTTGAGGGGATCTGGATGATAATGCAGCTTCCCATACTATGTTGAAAGGAAAGGACCTGTTGGGAGTGGGTCCAGAGGAGAGATGCTAAGATGTTTAGAGGGCTGGAGCACCTCTCCTATGAAGACAGGGTGAGACACTTGAGTAGTTCAACCTGGAGAAGACAAGCTTCCAGGGTGACCTTATTGCAGCCTTTCAGCACCTAAAGGGGTCTTAAAAGAAGGATGAACAGAAGCTATTTTGTAGGGCCCATAGCAATAGGACAAGGGGTAAAGATTTTAGACTAAAAGAATGTAGATTCAGACTAAATGTAAAGAGGGAATGTTTTATGATGGGAGTGCTGAAACACTGGGATGGGTCACCCAGACAAGCTGTGGATGCCCAGTGCTTGGAAACTGGCCAAGTTTGGATAGGGCTCTGAGAATCTCGTTGAAGATGTCCCTATCTCGGTCAAGATGTCCCTGCCCATTGCAGGGGAGTTGGACTAGGTGACCTTTAAAGGTCCCTTCCAGCCCAAATCATTTTATGATTCTGTGAAAGTGGATGATACTGTTTTGGAAGTTTTCAAAGTTCACACATTTTTATAACAAAACTACAATTTCATTGTACTAGAATATTTTTTTTTTCAGATTTTTAGCACTGTCAAATGTCAGTGATTAAAAAATAATAATCTGGAGCTTTAACTTTACTGCTGCACCTTTATTTAAAGTGATTAGTTTTATTTCTCTATCATAACTTGTTTCCTATATTCAATTCTTTTGGCATGTATTAGTGCATTTCAAATTCCATCAAAGTTGTGATTTAAAAAAAGTTGTTTTTTAAAACTCAAGAAGCAATTTAATAACTTCCAGGTGTAACTACAGTATCTCTTGATGATCAAGTAATCTTAATTTTTAAAGACGCCAGTTGTCAAGTATTTTCTTAACTTCACTTACTGTCTTTGGCTTCTGCATGATATTGTAAGTTAAACACATATTTTGACATGTAAGTAATACATGTCAAAATTGCAGCAAGGAAAGAGGGCTACAAAAACCCATTCCTGATGTTGCTCATTATTTAGCATGAAATTTTGCATCCCTTAATGTTTATTAGAATTTTCTTTGTATGCAACAGAATAAGAATCAAACTTCAGTGTTTTTATTCTTTCAAGAAGTCCTTCCTCCCTCCTCTGGTATGGAAATAATTTTCTGAAACAATAATATATGAGATAACAACACAAAAGAAAGGGATCTCTACTTGCATCCAGTCCAAAAGAATTAACAGATTTTCTCTATGGGTTATCTGAACAAGGCCTAAGGAAGTTGAATATGACTGAGAGATCAGATACTTGTACTATTTTGAATAAAACTGAAAGCAACTGACAACACATACCTGTGAATAATCTTTATTTGCTAGGGCCTCTTGAACTCTTACTTGTGTAGGCTAATAAATACAAATTACAGAATACACTTACAGATGTTTTGTATGCAAATGTCTTATGTCTTGTGCAGAAGACAAGAAAGTGGAAATGGACTTTGAATGGAGTGCATTAAAGAGCTTGTTAGCCAGCTGTAAGCACAATAACCATCAACCAACACTGAGGTTTTTAATTTCTGTTTGCACTCACAAATTGTCCAAGTACTAATAGGATTTAGCTCTTAAGGCTTAATGCTGAGCAGTTTTGATGTGGCTAAAACAGAAAGCAATGGGATTTGTTAGAGCGTAATGACAGACTACTATCTGTGATAGCCTTTAAATACAATGGCTACAGATCACCTTCACATCTCAAAGGTGAAAATTGGAAGCATCATCATTATATGAGCATTGTGAATAAATGCTTCAGAATACACTTGAGCTGAAAAATGATGCATAGAAAATTGGTCACATGATTTACTATTCTAAAAAAATACCTGTCCATTTTTAATTTGTTACAGGATTTGTATTGCTTGTAAACCCTTTCATTTATGTTTGCCCATCTCTGCTTGCACTTTAGTGGGCTTGCATTTTAGTGGGCTGAGTAATAGTGTATGAGGTGCCTTTTGGTTCAGAATCAGAAGAAGTAACCCTTTCAAAAGGAAAAAGCCTGCATAGTCTCACCAGAGTTATGCAACATGCTGAAAAAATACTGCAATCCATTTTAAATATTGTAGTATCTCAGTGTGAACCACTGTTTTCCTGTAATGACAGAACTAGGAACTAGAAATAATGTCTAAGGTGTGTTTTTGGTAAGTAGACAGATGTTTGTACTAGGGAGGTATTTGTTTTTAGATTGTTAAACTCAGTAGTCCAGTTTGTGACTTAGTACTTCTGTGGATGTGAGAAGTCAAGAGTACAGGACAGAACCAGAAGGATGAGCAAGATCACCTCAAGAATGTTTAAGGGCCTGACTTCTGACTAGATTTGTGCTGGATTTATGTTGCACTTAGTCATACCCACATACACATGTGCATATGCACACAAACATAGTTTTGATTTGCAAGGATGGCAAAATTTGTTTTTAGATAGAGGAAACATTTGTTTTCTCTGTACCAAAAATGTATGAACGTATGTCTTAGATATATTTTTTAGAGATATACGTAATAAATATCTACATATAATAATATATCTCTAAAATATATCTAACAAAATGTATAAAACCTTACATTTAAAATGTGTATTTAATAGTGGAGATTGCTGTTGTGTATCTGAGAATACCAATCTGTCAAAATGCATGCATCTATTGAAAAAGTATCACTTGGAGAAATTCCTGGGGCGATATTCTGAAAGAGCTTGGAAGCCCTGAAAACCATGTGTACTGCTCAGGGTTTGTTTTGTGGCCAAGGATGGGGCAGAGGAGGTGGCAGGCCCTGAGGCAGCTGTGTAGCAAAGTTACCTGGCTCCATCAGGGGCCTCCTGGAATTCATTGCAGAGATTTTCAGTGTTGATAGTTGGAAAATTCTGGTTGAGAAATTTTTAAAAAATCTTCTGCAGTGTTCTGCCCATTAGTTTGACAGGCTTTGTGCGTGCTGGATTTGTGTGAGGTTCCCTCTGTGTGTGACTGCTCTCCTTTTTCTTGCCTGCTCTGGCACTTAGTTACGTGGAACTCTTCCACACTGCAAAAGGCAGCAGTAGCACCAAGGCCAGACTAATTTGGAAATGGTCTGCACTGTCTGCTTGGGCTGTGAAGAAATTCAGCTGGATGTTCAGGAGTTTTTTCAGTTGTTTGTATGAACCTTGTAACAAATTCCCATTTTATCCTAGGCAGAAGAAGCACTTTTATAGGGGCTTGAGACACCTGAACAACGGGTACCCCAACTCACTGATAGTTTTGATTGAAGTTGTTTGGTGCTGCAGAGCAATGTGGTGTTGTCTTAGCTCTATTCTGAAAATTGTTAAAAAGTGAATTATTTTAATCCTGAAAGAATGAAAGAGGAAGAACACTGATAAGGAAGGTTATTAAATACTAAGAGAAAAAGCAGGGAATTAGAACTTGATGACTCGGTAAGACTGAGGATTATCCCATTCTGAGGAGATCATTTGTTTTCCACTGAGTGATGACTGCCACGAGAATGGAGAGCAAATTAACTTCTGGATACTGCTTGTTACATCTTGGCATCTCTTGTGTATATTGGTAAGTAAATAATTGCTGTGTTCTTCTGAACTTTGTATATCCTGCTTTGGGGAGTCTTTTGGCACTTGGTAGAAGTTGCTGAACAAAGTGACCTAGAGAAGGAGGATTAAAGTGCTAACAACTGAAAAAAGCAGACTGTGTAAGTATAGGTAAGCTTGGAAATGCCATGGGCAAGATTTTGGTCTAAACAAAAGCAAGACTTAGTTAAAAAAACAAATTAAAAAAATCCCCTCAAAGCAACAGAGAAAATCACGAAAACAAAATAAATAAAACAACCTATAAAAAAACCAAACCAACCAACCAGAAACTACCAAAGAAACCTCAAAAAGAAACCCTGCAGGCATTCTTCTATGATGAAATTTGGCCTACAACTTTTCAGGGACAATTCCAATCTAGTATTGCATGCCATTTTGTGCTGCTAGACGTCTTTTTTGACTTCCTAAGTGCACCAGTCTAACTCATGCCTAAGTGTGTCAATGCTTGTTCTGGCCTAGCATAGAGCAAGGAGTAAATCAGGAAAGATTAATGCATGTAGGGTTAGAGCTAGAGAAACCACAGAGAACCAGGAGAGGTGGTAACAAGTAATGAAAGCTGACCAGATTTTTTTGTCTTGACATATGGCTCTCTGGAGTGGCAGCTTTGGGGATTTCTATACACAGAACTGCATCTTTGATTGTAGATATAGACTTCTGGGAAATAAGATTGAATGCATTGTTATTATTGTTATTATTCCTCATGGAAGAGGAAGTATTATGGTCTTATTTTTATTATTATCTTATTTAGAAATAAAATTATACTGTGCAATGTGCCTGACTCAACATGTAATTTTGCTTTCTTCTGAAAAGGAACTGGGTTTGCATATTAGCTCTGTGTTTGAACTATAGGGAGTAATATAGCTGAAAATCTACTAGGTGTAGTAGAAAAAGTGTTAACTGTACTGCTTCATACAGAAAAGACTGGGAGCAGCATAGCTTCAACTGTTAGTAAGATAAGAAAAATGGGATTGAAGGAAAAATTTCTAAAATATATATTGAAATGTATTGTGCCTATTGTATTCAGTAATTATATCCAAGAGTAAATATCTATGGGGCAGAATCAAATCACCAGACTGGGAGGTAGATACTGATATCATGAGGAAAACAAAGAAAAACTACTATTTTCAGTTTGCTTAAATACCTTTTGAGTTTTATGTAAAATTCAAGACTTATTATTATCTTATCATAATGATCTAAATAATTGCAATATGTGCTGTAAGCCAGTGTCTGCTCAAAATATGCATTTTTATTTTCTCCACTGTTACTACTCCAGTGAAGTCACATGGCCATTAGCTATGAGTGCAGTCAAAACTGTGATGCAAGAGACATCAGTTTGGGTTTTGTTGAGAATGGTCAGTGCTCTGATGGTTTTGAAAAGTGTGTTAAGTCAGTTTTCTTAGTTGAAGTAAAATCTGTTTGAAAAATGAGCAGATTTTGTTAACTCACCTTTGTAAGCAAAGTGAAAGTAAAGGAATAATATTTTTGCCTAGTCAGTTTGGAAATGGTGTCATTTACTGCAGTGAGATGCATAGATTGGTAATCTCAGATAAGATCTTTTTCAGGTAAGCCAGAGTTGAGGAAAAATCCTCCACACACAGAGAAAAAAATCCTCCTGCCCTTGAAAGACACCTGTAGATATAAAACAAACAAAAGATCAAAGGGATGAAGCAGAGCAGAGGGCTGAAGAAAGCTCTTAAATGGAAAAAAATAAAATCCTTACCTGAGAGGACAAGGATTTGAAATGCAGAGAGTAATTGTAATGTGCTTTAGTTAAATAGACAAAAATGAAAAGATAAGAAAAAATAATTTTGTGCCTTGGACAGGTGCAAAGAGATGTTAGAATAATTTTAAAAAGATAAAGAGAAGCTGTCTGACACTAAGATGCTCCTGGGCATTTTCAGAAGAGGAGCTGTGGACCATTTATGTATGTGATGAAGCTGTACATATAACAACTTTATATAATCCTGTGCATAACAGCCTCAGCTACCTTTCAGAAGACAATGATACCTTAAAAAGTTATTAAAGAAATAATTTTAAGGATTTACCGTAAATATTGTACCTGTGAAATGGCTTTCATTACAGTGATCAAGTCTTGTGACTTTGCCAGAGCAAAGTGGCTTTCTCATGAGATAGTTTAAAAAACAAATTCATGTTAATTTAAAATTTGAGCCATGAAGGACTTGAAAAAAGTTAATAATATGGATGTATTTTTCTGAGACAAATTTTTAATCCTAACGAGGTAATTCCTGCCCCACCCTTTCCAAGGTGTTAGGAGTTTTTCTTCTCTGAATTTCTTAATCTGTGATTTGTGTCTTCTTTGTTTTAATCATGCTTGCCACACAAATAACACCCTGCTATGCAAGTTTATAAGTTTATGAACTGAAACTTTGTGTATATAAGTGTTTTACTGTGCTACCTCTAAGGGCCTCAGTAGATGGTCATTGCCATGTGTTTGGGTGGACTCCTGTAAAAAAAATCAGCAGTTATTAGACTGATTCCCTGTTGCTGAAAATAATCTCCCTCTTTATAGTTCATGCCAAGAGAATCATTATTCACCTAATCTGGGCCAAATTTAATTCTGCTTTTCTGCTCCTTTGGACCGTAACTACCATGTAGTAAGTTGTGCTTGTTTTCCAAAACATGTGGCTCAGTTTTTCTTTCTGAGTGAGTTTATGACATAGAAGACATCATATTTAGGCATGAGAAATGTTCCATAATGACTGCTGTGTAAATCATGAAGAAGATCTGGCAAAAGAAGGATCCTCTACAAGATTAATTTCTCACAGATGACTGTGAAAAAAATGTGTGAAGTAATAGTGTGTCATTTCTGTTCAGGAGCTCACTGTGGCTTCATGAGTATGATAAATGCAGGAGTATCACTCTCCTGTAGATGTTTTAGCTGAATTCTTCCCCAGCCTTGCATGGCCTCAAGATGTAGATGTAATGTCAGAGGGTCAGTTTGCTTTTTAAGTATGTTTTCTTTTTTCCATAGGATATTTTTGCCATGACTTATGGATTCCTGAAATTGTCTTCACAGGATGGATAAGGTTGTAAGGGACTACAGTGCTCAAGAAAGTTCATCTCAGAGCACATGGCACAGGATTGCATCCAGACAGTTCTGGAATATCTCCAGTGAGGGAGAGTCCACAGCCTCTCTGGACAATCCAGTGTGAGGTCACTTGCATAGTAATGAAGTTACTCTTCATGTCCAGCTGGAACTTCCTGTGCATCAGTTCCTGCCTGCTTTTCTACTCCTGTAGATTGGCAGCTCTGAGAAGAGCCTGTCTCCATCCTCCCTTCTGAGTCTACTGTGCTTGGTCAGTAGCCTGTGTATTTGGTAAGATGCTATTGCTTGCCTGCTTATATGAATTCAGCATTGTTCTAAGAGCCCCTAGATTGTGTGTTTGGTGCTTGAAGGTAAAACTGAATTTTTGATTACTTTTACCTGGTTTTTATAGCAATTAACTTATCACTTGTTTGGAAGCTGAGATGATTCCAAATAGCTTCTGTTTGCAAGCCTTAGTGAATTTTTTTTCTTTAATTTCCTGCTTTTCTTCTATAATTCAGAATGTTTTGCATCATTTTGCGACATGCTGCCATCCAGGTGGTTAGATTTATTAGTCCTTTTATGGTTTCTATTTTTTTAGGCAATTTCTTGTTTATATCACTTGGAATCCTAAATGGAATGAAGATGGTGTTTAAAGGACTACAACAGCGATGGAAGTCCCATCTCTCTGAAGACAGAATACAGTACACTTGCTGTTGCAGTTAGATGTAGTATAACAGCAGCATTTGAGTCCATAGCAGCTTCTGACTTTCATTATGTTGCAAGAGACAACCTATTCTCCTTTTAGAGCACAGCTTCAGTCCGAGAGAGGGTTCACAGCAGGGGACTGAGAGGTGACTGAATTATTCAGGGTTGCTCAGCAGGTCAGAGGGTGTGAGAAGAATCCTGATACTGCTGGGAAGATGAGCCTTTGAAAAATTTACTGCCCTGGAAGCCACGCTGCTCTGTTCTTTGATTTTTGGTGAGCTTTCATTTCAATAAGGCTAAGATTTAACCCATCATATTTACAGAAGAGGCATTATGATGTAGTTCTGAGGAGCCTGTCACTGTGCTATTTTGGTTCCCACATAGCTGATTCACTGGGATTTGCTCTCTGTTACGAGTGGCAACGACATTATTCATACTCTGCTTGTTCGCAAGCGCTGAATTCCCAAGAGATGCTTTCTTTAAGTGATACCAGCAAGCTGCAGTTACGGCTTTCAAAGTATTTGTGAGTTGAATTCTTTCATCTTGAGCTGGTGGTTTTCTCATGACACCAGAATCTCTAGCCCTGTCAGCAATAGCAGCCATTTTTCAAGAAAGAGGTCTCCACTTCATCATTTTTATCCTTGAGAGGGCAATCATGGGGAAAAACTAGAAGTTTCTGCTCACGAATTGGAGGAGGTTTTAAGTGATTTGGGGAAGAGTGCAGAGAAAGGAACCATTCTGACCTTTCTCTCCACTACCCCTCAGAGTTCAGTTTCTTCTCTTCTCTCTTCCCATCCTTTCTGATGGATACCAGGTCTGGAAAGGGGCTGTCTTTTAAACAGATGGACAGGAAAAAGTTCCTTCAGACAACTTCTACTCACAGCTCAGCAAAAATGTGCAGGATTGTGTTGTTAGGAATCTATAGACACAAAAAGTATTGTTATTAAAATGAAATGTTATTAAAAGATGTAATGAAAGGAAGTACAAATGGTAGTCATAAGTTTAAAGTTAAATTTATGGACATTTGCACGTACCGCCTCTGCACATGTAAGTGTAATTGCAAGTTGCAATGTAATATTAATGTCATTCAAAATTCAGCAATAAAATACATTTTACCATGTTTTTAACATTTTTCCAATACTTGTGGTCTCTAGAGTATTTGCATTTTCTTAACCACTTCCTAGAATACATAAATCATAGAATTCCTGGGTTGGAAGAGACCTTGGGGATTATCTACTTTCAATCCCCTGCCATGGGCAGGGACACCTTCCACTATTCCAGGTTGCTCAGAGCTCCAACCAATCTGGCTTTGAGCACTTCCAGGGACTGGGGCATCCATAACTTCTCTGGGCCACCTGTTGCAGTGTTTCACCACCTAAAGAACGTCTTCCCAATATCTAATCTAAACTTGCTTTCTTTCAGTTTGAAGTCATTCCCTCTTGTCCTGTCACTACAGGCCCTTGTAAATAGTCTCTCTCCATCTTTCTTGCAGGCACCCTTCAGGTACAGGGAGGCTGCAATTAGGTCACCTTCAAGCCTTTTTTTCCAAGCTGAGCAAACCAAATTCTCTCAGCCTTTCCTCACAGGAGACATGCTCCATCCCTTTAGTCAGCTTAGGGCCTTCCTCTGGACCTGCTCCAACAGGTCAGTGTCCTTTCTGTGCTGGGGACCCCAGAGTTGGATGCAGCACTGCAGGTGTGGGCTCATCAGAGTGGGGCAGAGGGGAGAATCCCTTTCCTTGCCCAGCTGGCCACATTGCTTTGGATGCAGCCCAGGACCTGATTGGCCTTCTGAGTGGTAAGAGCACATGGCTGGCTCATGTTTTTCAGGAAGCTTTCAGGAAGTGGAAACAAAAACAGGTGTCCCGGGAGAAATACAGTAAAATTATTTGGGAAGCTGGCAACAATATCAGGAAGCCAAGGCTCAGTTAAAATTGAGTCTGGCCAGGGATATTAATGATAACTAGATGGGCTTTTATAGATCAATTGCAAGCAAAAGAAAGTCTAGGGATAATGTCCTAAGGATAATTTCCTTCCTCTCCAGAAGGAAATGGGAAACCTGGACAAAGAGAAGGCTGAGGTCCTTAATGACTGTGTGCCTCAGTCTTCAATGGCAAGTGCTCCAGCCACACACCCAGGTCCTTCTCAGCAGGGCTGCTCTCACTCTGTTAACCCTAAAGCCTCATTGGTATCAGGGCTGCCCTGATCCAGGTGCAGCACCTTACACTTTGTCTTGTTAAACCTCATGGGACTGCCATGGGCCCAATTCTCGAGCTTGTCCAGATCCTCGTGGGTGGTGTTCCATCCTTCAGGAGTGTCACCTGCGCCCCCCAGATCTCAGTGTCACCTGCAGATTTTCTGACAGTGCATTTGATCCCCTCATTTATGTCATGAATGAAAATGTTAAATACCACTGGTGCCAGTTTGGAGGCCTGAGGGACATCACTTGTCACTGGTGTCCNTAATGTCCTAAGGATAATTTCCTTCCTCTCCAGAAGGAAATGGGAAACCTGGACAAAGAGAAGGCTGGGGTCCTTAATGACTGTGTGCCTCAGTCTTCAATGGCAAGTGCTCCAGCCACACACCCAGGTCCTTCTCAGCAGGGCTGCTCTCACTCTGTTAACCCTAAAGCCTCATTGGTATCAGGGCTGCCCTGATCCAGGTGCAGCACCTTACACTTTGTCTTGTTAAACCTCATGGGACTGCCATGGGCCCAATTCTCGAGCTTGTCCAGATCCTCGTGGGTGGTGTTCCATCCTTCAGGAGTGTCACCTGCGCCCCCCAGATCTCAGTGTCACCTGCAGATTTTCTGACAGTGCATTTGATCCCCTCATTTATGTCATGAATGAAAATGTTAAATACCACTGGTGCCAGTTTGGAGGCCTGAGGGACATCACTTGTCACTGGTGTCCAATGAGACCTGGCAGGAATGGTTGACACAGCTGACTGTGTTTATAAATGTTGATGCACTATATCTAGTATGTTATAAACCATCCTATTAATAGATTTTAGCAAATTTTTAAGTGTATAAGTTATTTGACTAATTTTGTCTTTTTTTTTTTTTTAAATTAACTTTATAAATCAAAACAAAGCTGTTTTCTCAAACTGTGATTTTTTTTTTTTTTTAAATTAACTTTATAAATCAAAACAAAGCTGTTTTCTCAAACTGTGATTTTTTTTTTTTTTTAAATTAACTTTATAAATCAAAACAAAGCTGTTTTCTCAAACTGTGATTTTTTTTTTTTTTTAAATTAACTTTATAAATCAAAACAAAGCTGTTTTCTCAAACTGTGATTTTTTTTTTTTTTTAAATTAACTTTATAAATCAAAACAAAGCTGTTTTCTCAAACTGTGATTTTTTTTTTTTTTTAAATTAACTTTATAAATCAAAACAAAGCTGTTTTCTCAAACTGTGATTTTTTTTTTTTTTTAAATTAACTTTATAAATCAAAACAAAGCTGTTTTCTCAAACTGTGATTTTTTGTTTATTTTGGGTTTTTATTTTCATAATTCTCCTGAAATGCCAATGCTTCAAGGAAATGATAAAAGTATTGAAACCTATCCTGAACTAAGGCTAGAATTCAGCAGTACAGTACTGTAGGAATAATCTCTTCCAGGGTCTTCTAAGTAACAAGTATTTGATGCTAGCCTTCAAATCTAATTAATCATCACAACAGCAACAACAACTGAAAAGCAATCTTTTTTCAGAAGTTCTCTATAGTTTTTAATAATTCTGGTGGTTTTTTATTGCGTTTTTATATTGAGCAGAGACTGTAGGTGCTGTGCTATCATTTTTATCAGCAACCTTAGCTCACTAAGAGTTCTCTCCCTGAGGAATTAAATGGATGAAATTTTAAAGATTACTTTTACCACCGTTACCAAGGTACCTGACTCCTTTGCACTTGCTGACTGGAACTGTAAGTGCCAGTATTTCCCCTCTTGCTGTTGCTGTGCAGGTGTTGATTCAGCATGGTTAGACATTATTGTTTGAAAGATATAGCCCAATATGTCAAAGTCAAGGTATGATTGGGATTATTTTTTTTGAACTTCACTTATGGTTTCACAGGCACTTTTTCAGAGGCAGAAAATGGAATTTTCCAGCTTTGTGGATGTATCATTCATTGCCCCTTGTTAATCTCTGGCAAATAAGGCAGTGTTTAGTTTGAAATGTACATTATTGAACATTGTCTTTTTTTCATGAAGGCATGTGTGTGATTTCTTAACTAGGCATTAGTACTGATATGTCAGAGAAGAGTTTAACCATTGTGCCCTCACTCTAATCAATCCTGTGACAACTTTAACTATTTGTCTGGTAAATTTTTTTCATCTTTTTCATAGAAACTGGCATTTATTTAGAATGGAATTGAACTGGAATTTATTTAGAATTTATTAAGAATGTAGAATAGTGAATCACAATTTACATAATATTGTGAATGGCACTAAATCCAAGTGAGTAGGAACAATAATTCTAATATACTATCCATGTTGAACCAGAAGAAAAAGCAACTGCTTCAGTTAGAGACACTTGGTCTTTCATCTATAGCACAAGCCAAACTCCAATAGGTTCAGTCACTCAATTGTTGGACAAGAATTTGCTTCAAGAAGGTGCCAGCTCAACTGTTCTTATTTTTTCAGGTGAACATATTTGTATAGGTTGTTTTCTTAACCCTGTTATCTCACAGGATCAAAAAGTAAATAGTGAAACCCAAGTCTTTTTTGGTCTCCAAACATAAAGTTTCCCTTTTATTCCTGAAAATGAGAAGCCCCCAAGTACTCACAGGTTTTTTTTTAAAAAAATCAGTCTTTTAATAAACATCACTTCAGTATTCTAAGCCTTTTTCTGATAAAGCTCCCATCAACTTATTTCAGACAGTTTGAGATCCAGAAGAGTGAGCCTGCTTTCATGAACCCTTAGAATCATGATACAAAAATTTTTGTACACGTTTTACCTCTGATTCAGCTGCAGGGGGCAGTTCAACACTATTAAAAATATTTAAGCCATTTATAATTAAGGAGCAAAGAGAAATAATATAGAAAATAAAATACTTTTCATAAGGAAAGATGTGAGAAGCTTTGTTTTCATAGGTGATTCCATAATGCATAATGTTTCCTAAGGATCCATTTTGTGTTCTAGGGTGGCTACAAGCAAGTAGGAAGATTGAAGATGATCACTGTGAGATTTAAATGCCACCAAAACTAATTTTGTCTTTTTTTTTTTTTTTTAGTATGAGCAGACCTGAATGCCTTCGAACGTTTCAGGAGCACATCTGAAATACTTGTACCCCAACAAATGCAGCATGAGAAACAGGATGAGGAACTGGAAGGTTTGGTCAGTTCCCAGAACTATGGCATCAGCAGCACTGATGAGATTTGGTGGAATGCATCCCAGGATGGAGTGCTGGGATGGAGAGCTGCAGGCTGGGCAGGTGAGGGGTGGGAGTGGCACTGTGTGCTGGGGAGAAGTTTGGTTGTACAGCCTTTGCAGTTAGTGATGGTGTGGTTGCTAAAGGTGTTATGAAATGCAGCCCAAGCAAATTATTTCCTTTTTTAGTCCAGAGCCTTGAAACAGAAGTGATGGGATTGCAGACACACCAGGTGGTTGCCACAGGAGGACAGTATCTTCTGTCATGAGCCATGTTTTCAAACTCCACCTCAGTGTATATCAGCACCAATCCTGGCACTGTAACCAGGAGCAGTGCAGAATTTTCATATGTTTCTGTGCTTGAAAAATGTTTTAGTACTAAAATAAAGGGTTGTTGAGAGAGAGTCCATCCCGAGCTGTCTTTCCTGTTGTTCCCTTTAAGGCTCTGCATGGTGCTCAGCTGACACCACCTTGTTCTTCACAAGCCTTTTTGGAACCAGAGCCTGAACAGAAATCTGTCTTTTGCAAATATAAGGTGCTTTCAGGAAGAAGCATAACTTCACATTAAAAAAAAAATAAATTACTTGCTGAAGTTAAAATCATAGTGAAATAAATTCAGCAGCTGAGGATTCTGTTTGTAACACTTGTTTGCTACTTGCAGTTGGCATCAGTAGACATGACCATATCTTTAAACTATATCTTCATGAGAGCAAAAACATAGTTCTTTAAAATGATTACCTGAAACTGAATTGATTCAAAATGTTGTATATGTTACACCCCTGTGGTCCTCATGGAACTAAAATGAGAAGCTTCTTAAAAACATCACACTCTTTAAATCCTCAGCACATACCTAAATTATGAGTCTGATCTAAAGCTATTTAGGATTAATGTAAGTAGCTTCTTTTCTTTGAAGGCTATGAATTGGCTTCTTAATCTCCTTAGTGTAATTTGAAATAACTCTTTCTGTTGGAAATATCAAAACTGAGTCTCAAGCTTTCAGGCAGTGACCATCCCATAACCGGGGTCTTACAAAAATTCATAAGTTGAAGAAACACTGATTTAAATAACAATTTTTATTGTTATGTGTAGAAGAGCATTAGAATGTCTTCAACATGACATCTAAGATCCCAAGCTAGCTGGTGTAAATGAACTGAAAACATAACAGACACCCTTAGTATTTCTAGTAATCAAAGAGTGTTTAGAGCAAGCTAAGTGTGTTGTTGATAAACTTGAATTCAATATTCGTTTTCATCCTAAGTAGAATAAGTTCATTATTGCTTGAATTGTACCAATAGAAGAAAATCACAATACTCTCATGAAATGAGAGAGAGAGAGAGCTGGAAATAATTTATCTATAGGAAGTAAGCAAAGTAATTTCTTGCACTATAGGTCACTTTGTTTGGAATTTTGTTGCTTAAAAGCAAAACAGGTTTTTAGAGTGATGAAGTCATAGTCTTTGTGTGAGAAATATAAATCACTGACTACCTTTCTTAAAAAGAGCTAGTTAAGAATTTATGTTGCATAATTAAATCAAGGTGCTCTGAACCATGAAATGCCTGTTCTTAGATCCTGCTGTGATTTATAGCATTACACAGAGTAGAACAATTTTTGAAAGAATTTCTATATGCACTTACAATGCCTATAAGCTTTGACACAGCCATAATTTCTAGTTTTGATGCAAAAATCTCAAGTAATGAAGAATTATCTACCCCAACACTTGCTTCTGTGTAAAATTACCTTCATTTTAACATGTGCTTTGTCCTTGCAATCCAAGTAATTTTTGGTAGGATATTTTGGTTACCACATTTTGTCAAAAGTAGGTTTGTGTAAAAAAAAAAAATCTTTGGTAAAAATAATAATAGTATAGGTTTTTGTGAGACACAAACCCAAACGTTCGTGCCAAAGTATGGTGAGGAAAATCTGCAAAATGCTCTGATGGGCAAAGATTAGCTCTGTGGCAGATGTTCCCCTTGGCTGAAACCTCCACTTTCTCCTTCCTCTTTGGATTGCCCTGCTCTGCCTTGGGGACCTGCTGAAGTATCCCATGACTTCTGATTCAGGATTTCCACATGAGAAATCTGTTGAGCATGGGAGAATTTGCTATTCTGTATGTCATCCTCATACACTGCTCAGACATGGCAACAATGACACCCCAACCTGAGACTGAGAAATGTCATCAGGTGCCCTCCTCAGCTGTGGCTGCTGTAGCTCAGTGCTCTGGTCTCATTCTGCATTTTCTGAGTGGAATAGTACTCTTTCCTTGCTCAGTAAAACCTGTCAAGGAAGTTTCATATTCTACATTTAATCTAACTGCTTAATATATCTTGCTCACCACAAAAAATTAATTAAAAAGGTCACATCTTTCATGCTTGCAGAAAATGCGACCATTTTCTGACATCAGGCACTGCTCAGGTCGAGGGGTGGTCTGAAATAAAGAACAAAAAGGGAAGGTGCCTTTTCCTATTAGATGTTTTGTCACTAGGGGTAGTTTCTAACAGTTCTAGCACTAGTCAGATAAGAGACTAGAGCTGGAATCAGGTAAGAAATACAGAGTTCATCTATACTAAATCTTTCCCCTTATTCTGCCCTTACTGCATCCATGAACAGTTGCTAAGGCTTGGGAAGAACAAAGGTGCTGCTCAAGAACAAAGGCTTCTTCTTATTGACTATTTCTTGGCATCAAGGAAAGCCATATGTTAAGATCACAAAGAAAATACTCTGTGATAAAAAGGGATTGGATGTCTTTATATAATATGACTTAGTTTTGCTGCACAATTGATCTGTCATCTTAGAGATTTTTTTTTTTCCTTTCAAGTTACTGTTAAAATATCAGGATGGGAACATTGTAATACTTTAGAACGGCAACATCTGCTAGCTCTTGGAGTTGGAGTCTGTTTAAGTCTCTATATTTCTACATTTAAACTTCTCTATGACCTATTTTATTAGAATTTTCCTCATAGAAAGTTTTGGGAGACTCTATGTACAATATACATTTCTAGTACCATAAATGTCTGTTTATTTGAGTCTGGGATGAAGACTGAAATGAATGTTTATCATTTCAGTCCACTGTGGATATGCATTTCCATTTTGGAGAATGTATTTAACAGAGGAGGCAAGTATTCAGGTCCAGTGCTCTGGCACAATGCATCCATTGCATATTAGTCCTTGAAGTAATTTTGTTATTGTGTAGATAATCTGTGTTTCAAGAACCTGGAGAATAAATCAGGTAAGAATCTGAATCTGAATCTAAGAATCTGAAGTACATCATGAATGCTAAATATTTTTCCTATTGTATTTCTTCGAGTAGTAAATTAGCCAAAACTTTAATAGACATGCAGATTTTCTGCTCTGCAACACAGATTAAGCAACATAGCAAAGTTTTCCGATCATAGTGAGATGAATCTATTGGTCAGCCCATTTAAACCTAAAGGGTTTAAATGAAAGGGATAGATTGTTATTTTCTTCATTTTTAAAATAATAATTGCATTACAGAGAAGAATTTTGAAAAACACAACATAAAAAAAATCCAACAACCCCCAAAAAAACACCCCATGCCCCCAGATAATAAAATTACAGTATAAGGGAAATAGTCTAAAAAAATTCAGCTATCTTTTAGGAAACTTGCAAGGCTTTCAGTTTTTCTTGGTAAGTCTCTGTTCTGTTTGTCTGAATACTGCTAAATCACAGAATCATAGAATGACCTGGATTGGAAGCAACTTTAAAGATTGTCTTGTTCCAACTCCCCTGCCATGGGCAAGGACACCTTCCACTGGACCAGGTTGCTCAGAGCCTCATCCAACCTGGCCTAAAACACTTCTGGGTCTTGGGGCATCCATAACTTCTCTGGGCCACCAGTTCCAGTGCCTCACCATCTTCACAGTGTATGTGCAGAGTATTTTTTTCTTGTCTCCTTATGGTAAGTTTTCCAGTTGGAAAGTTGATACAGGCTAGGTTTAGCAGCATTAATGTTCAAGGAGTTTCTTATTTTAGTGATGGTGACTATAGGTATAATCAAGGTCCAAAATGAAAAATATCACAGTCAAATTACTGCATGGACTATACTTTTCAGACATAATGTGTTTTTGATTTCCTTGCAGAGTTTTTCTTAATGCCTCTTTTTCTATAGCTGTAGAATAATCTTATCAATAAGTTTTACAATAAGGATAAATAAAACATTAACATGCTAATAATATCTATTAAAACAAAAACAAACCACCTCCAAAGTGTAATAGTAAGTGCAGTGCTGTCTGGATATTATTTTAGATACGTTTGAGAAAAAAAAACTTCCTGTTTTGGGGACAAAAATGTAATGGCATTAGACAAAAATGTAATGGCATTAGACAAAACCTTGAGGAGACNGAAAAAAAAAATCTTCCTGTTTTGGGGACATAATTGCATTAGAAAAAACCTTGAGGAGACCAGGCCAGGTGCTATGCATTGTTTTTGCATCAGTCATCTCCACAGGTTGTTAGTTCTGAGGAGTGCATTAGGGACAGCATGTTTGCAGCCTGGGTTTCTCTCTCCATAAGGCAGTTTGGGTAAAGCCTTTGAGCTACCTGTAGCAAGTGGTAAGAAAATCCAGGAGGTGAAAATGAGCTGCTGAATTTCATTAGGTGAATGATATCAATGAGAACTTGTCACATCAGAAAGTGCTGGGAAAAAGGAGGGCTTCAGGCTGACTGAATGACTGCTGGTGAGCCACTTCAGTGTCCTGGGGGTTGTCTTGGCCTGGGCTCACTTACCAGAGTCAGTATGAAAAAATTGTTATTGTTGGATATGCTACAAAATAAAATCTGGACCCAAATAATTTGAAGCTGGAGAAACAATTTTGCTTCCCCGTTCTGATATAGAGTTTAAGAAAAGATCTGCCATGCCAGGTTTAGGTTACAGAATTATCATAAATATGTCCCTAAAATGGCACATTTTCACAAAGAATATTCATATGATCACTGAGTAATTTTGTTGTAATATCTACCATATTTCAATTTATGTAGAAAAATATCTTGTATCAGGATGGCAAGAACCGAAGGAAGATTTGGGCAAATGGACCAGATGTAAATTGTCAATTTCCATATATAAATTCTTGTGCAGCATAGATGATTAAAACTCATTATCAGAGGAAGAACAGCTATGTGTAAAACTGATAGTAGTTCCAGAAGTAGTAAAGTTTGAGCCAGGGTTCAAATCCTGATTATAAAAGAAGAAAACCCAAAAAAACCTAGGCTGAGAGCACTGAATGCAGTATTAAAATTACCCTTAACAAGAATCTGCTACTTAAACATTTTGATTTAGCTAAAAGTTGACAAACTTCTGTCTTTGTGTGAATCACCATGGACTCTTCCATTAACTCATGTGGCCTGTTGAAGCCTGAGCATGATGCAGCACTGAAGAAACACCATCCCTCTTCCTATGATTTCTGAGGGATCCTTTTGAGACTAATAATAAGTGTTAGTAATTGTTTCTTGACCTATTTCACAACTGATTTTTGTTTCTTCTATTTAAGGTACTAATTTTGTATCATGAGAGAGCAGAGATGAAGGGTGGAATCATGCCCCTTACGAGCACAATTTTTTTGAGTGGGATAATGATGGTGGCTGTTACAGAAAAATGTATTCTGCCTCCTGCTGCATAAAATGTATTTGGACTCTTCATTCTTGGACCAGGTACTGTCAGTGCAACCTGCAGGGGGAAAGAAAAAACTAAATAATATTAGTAGTAATTTTATTATTAATTATTATATCTTTATCATATATTACATTACATACAATCACATAAAATGTCATTATAATATAGTAATTATATAATTAAATTATATTAACAAACAGTGATGCATCTGAACAGTTATCCATTAAGGCCCAATTCATCTTCAGCATTCAAACACAAAATTCATGTCAGCAGGTAAAAACTTATGCTGTGTTATATTTCTGTATATAAGATAAAATTACCATGGCAGAGATGGCATGTAAATGCTGCAGTAAAAAAAAAAAAAAAAAATCCAGTGAAAGAGGTGCAAATAGTCCAAGTTGATAAATGCTTTGTGTAAGAAAAAAAAAAGGTCTTAAAATTGCAGAACTGGTACTAACATAGCAAATGGGAGTCCTGTGTGGTTAGGAGGAAAGAGAGATAGGAAACACCCAATATAAATAAAAGTAATTTAAATTTAAACTTTATGTACTAAGAGGAAACTGTATGGGGACTGGATCATATGTTTTTTTATGATAATCAGAAAATGTAGTCAGCTAATTAACTTCTGTCCTCATGCTATGCTGAAAAATGTAGAAAACTAAATTTTTGTAAGCTCGAGAGTCTTAAGTAATTAAAAATTGTTAGACCTCTCCAGTACCCCGTAAAAGTTAAGGCATAATATTGAATTTGAGAACCTCAGAACTGAATCTATTAGAGAGCAGCAGCAATGTATTTTAGAAGAATTCCTGTCAATAATTCAAGAGAATTATTAGGGGTTTTTTAATGGCCTCTTTCCTAGTAAACTTATTCTAGATGCTGCTGGGTATCTGCTTAGCTTGTTTCCTAAATTCCTAATCAGAAAAATGCCTGCTATACCATGCTTTTCCTAATGTTTGATGTATACAACATTGTGGAGATTTGACCTTCAGTCATCCATAGCAATGAACTTTCTAATTTCAGCTCTTATACACAGGTCTGTTCAGATGGCAGTCTGTAACCAAATTATCTTTTTTATTCTCCCTTTTGATTAATTTTAAAGTTATGAATATTACTCTGTGAGATGTTTACTAGAGACTTATTTATATTTTTTACAAATTCAAAAGTCTATGCTTTGGTGGACTTTTTATGGTTGCATAAAAGATTTTCAATTTGTTTTGTGAGTTTGTCAGATTATTGCTATGGGGTCTTTTATTTTTTTCTTCAGTTTAGTGCTAAATTACTTATTTTGGTAGTGGTTGATTTTTTGGGTTTTATCCTTGTTGATCAGCTGTTTGAATTCAGTTTCCAGGGTGTTTTTTAAGAAGGCTTAACTATTATGTCAAGGCTCTACTCACTAGACTCATGCCCTTCACGTTTATGGATCAGTGATGAATCTCCTGGTACCTTTGAATAACAACCTGTAAGCCAACATCTGTTTTTGATTGGCATCCTGTGAACTGAAAGCTGTGAGGAAATGCATTTGGGGTCGGGTTGGAGCTCATTACTGCTTATTAGGAGATGCTGAGAAACAAACTTCTCCAAAGACTTGAGGGAATAATGTTACAGCTTTGCTTTCTTTCAGGCTCTTACAAAACAATGGTCATATCTAAGCTTGAGATGGTTGTTAAAAATACCATACAACCTTCCAAAAAATTAAAACTAAAGTTATAGATACTAGTACTCCATGGATTCATTCCAAAATTAAGAAGGCTGTAGTGGCAAACTCAAATGTATCTTTTTCAATGGTGAGAAGTGGTGATTTTAATTTTTTGCCTATTGTTGTACTGATATATAGAAAAAGTAACAAAACAATTTAGTTTCACTGAATTTTATGTATGCAAGTCTTCCAACATAATCTATTCCTGTGAGATTTTTGCTCTGCAGCTTTGATCACTACTTGAGATTAGGGTTATACCTTCTTTTTTGGAAAAATCCTTAAAATTTATTATGTTTTGGTTTAAGTCTAGCAAAGTCAATTTCAGATATGCTATCCAAGTAATTGTTTTTGTTATGTTTTTCTATGTAGCAGAT
Source organism: Urocynchramus pylzowi (assembly GCA_013397555.1). Classification (NCBI taxonomy): domain Eukaryota; kingdom Metazoa; phylum Chordata; class Aves; order Passeriformes; family Fringillidae; genus Urocynchramus; species Urocynchramus pylzowi. The sequence continues at coordinate 621,214 of VZRH01005840.1, forward strand.
TCCCATATCTATAAAAATCTTTAAGCCACCTTATTGAGGGTGTGAAATGATGGCTTTCTTCTTTTACTGGTGTAGTTTTTGTCACAAAACAGAAGTCAAGACTTTTGTATATTCTTACTTTTTCAATATTTCTTTGCAAATAGCATTTTGTGCTGGAACAGGCTCCCCAGGGAAATGATCACAGCACCAAGCCTGGCAGAGTTCAAGAAGTATTTGAACAATGCTCTCAGGCACATGGTGTGACTTTTTGGAGTATCCTTTGTAGGATCAGGAGTTGGACTTGTGGGTCCCTTCCATCTCAGGATACTTTATGATTCTCTGAAATCTTTATTGTCTTTTTCCTCATTGCAGAATACAATTCATTGCATCTATGTAGGATATCCATTATACATCTGTAGGTGACTTATTGATACATCCTAGGATATTTTTAGAACAATTAGCTTTATACTTCACTGAATTACTCTTTTTGCAATCCTGCTATCAGTAAAGTGCTAAAATTTTGATGCTAAGTATCTGCAGCACTACGTGGAAAATCTAACACCACCATCAGTATCCTTTTCCACTTCAAGAAATGTAGAAAATGAGTATGCTTACAGAGCTGTAAAATACTCAGATCTGCTCAATTTCACCTTGCTTTGACCCTAGAAGGCAGATTTTCTGTCAGAGCTCCCAGACTGCAAAGTTAAATTCCATTTAGAAGATATGCTTATATAGTAATGCAATTATCTTGAATATTTCCAACAGTAAGTTCCAATTTCTGGTGCACAGGAGGGCATTTCTTGCTGTAGGTGTATTGATCTTTCTAAATTTTCAGGTATATTAACGTTTAACAGGTAATGCTCCTTTGAGGCTTCAAAAGGAAGTCTGACCTGTCAGAAATGTCTGTATAGTATGGCCAGCAAATACAGCTCAGTTCTTTTCTGAATGACATGAACTCATAAATAAGTTCTGGTTTAGACACACCAAGTCTTTGGTGGTGAGCTGTGGGCATCATAGAACAAACCTGAACACAGAAACTGTCACATGCTCTAGCAGTCCTATCTTAGCTGACACCTTGTAGTGTTGATGACTTTTTTCCCAGTTGCCACTTATTTTTAGAGACTCAGTTTTAAGAATATATTCAATAAGTTGTTTAGTGATGGTGTAGTGCAAAACTGCAATGTGGTGCAGCAGTATATGTTTACTTGACTGCAACATAAAAGGATAATTTAAATTATGATCAGTGTAAGCAAGGCCACATATTTTATACCAAGAATGATATCCCAATAACTGCCCACGTTTTACAACGTGGTGAAGAAAGGTATTTCTTTGTTTTTAAGAATATTATGAATATTATTATTAATATATTAATATTCTTAATGTTATTAAGAATATTAAGAAAGGTGTTTCTTTGTTATTAAGATATTTATGAAGCTTTACTCTGTGTGTCTCAAGGATATGAAAGATAATCCTGTTTAATTAAGGCTTTACCTTAATTCCATTTGTGTTGGACTTTGAAAATATAGCAAACTTCAGAAATTATCAGACTCTGTGGACACCGAGTCTTCATGTTCAACTTAAGTGAAGATCTTTGTTTCACCTTAAGGCAGGTGCCAACCTTCTGCTTTAGAATAAGACAGGTCAGACAGAATAATTTTCCTGTCATTCTCCAATACTACCTCTCCATTCTCAACGTCCCGATCTTCTAAGTTCTGCCAGCTGCTTCCAGTCATGTGCAAGTTAAACAAACAGGAATATGGTGGCTTACTCCAAGTCCTGGAGGTGGCTGGGAGACTTCCTGGGTGATGGGAAGACACAAACAGCCAGGCTCTTCTGGGAGAAGGAGGAGTAGTTGGCCTAAAGGTAGGCCAAGAATTGTTCTCAGGGGGTCCCATGTTGTTTCAAGAGCTGGAATTATTAATAAGGAGTCTTAGACCTTGTCTATTGACCTAAGTCAATACTGAGCAATGTACAAGGTCTAAGGTGTAGATCCTGAGGTCAGTAAGCAGCCAGTTCACCTCTTCAGAGATGTGCCCCAAGTAATTAAGAGAGGGAGGAATCTATTCACCCACCATTCAAGCTTCATTAACAGTATGTATGGAAATGGGACTTGCTGCTTTCCATAATGCAGAACTGAAAATTGTTGGAAATCCTGCTCTGAAAAAAAGGCTAGAATAAGGAGGTCAGGTCTCTACTGATCTGAACTAAACATCATTGGAATTTGATCTTAAAACACTAAAAGGACGAGGTCAGGTCTCTACTCTTCTTATTTTAAAAAAGAACAGTAGAAAAATATTGCTGGCTAAACAAAGTTATTAATAGAAATAGGGAGGGAAGAAGGCACTTAAGCCTGTTTCTCAGTGGTATTTAAATATCTAGTTCTCTCTAAAACTCTGTGAGAGTCATGCACCAATATAAAATACCGAAGAGGATATGGACAATATTTTTCAAATTAGATTTTTCATGTTCCTTCTTCTTGAGACTTTCTGTAGAATGTAAAGTTTTTAAACTTTTATCCTCAGTCTATAGCCCCTAGAAGACTAATATTTTCTCATGCTTTTATATGCTTCTGGACAAGCAAAAAAACACCTCAAAATTATGCCCAAACTTTTTTTTTTAGCTAGAAAACTGTAACATGTTGCAGATTATTTTTCAACTACAGAACAATATCCACACAAATCCAATCCTTTTACAGGAAGATGATAGCAACTAGTACAGTGAATACCTGTAAATTATTTACTTTTATCTGTTTTTTTACCTCCCTTCATAATGTGACTTATTTTAAAAAAAATTGTTTTTTTTTTAGAGAAAAAAAAAAATTGTGCTAATGCATTTTCTCAAAACACAATGAAAATACATTCACATTTTTCTTCTGGAAATAAGTGATGCTGAAATCCTTTCACAGCAGATTTAAGGTTCAATTTTGTCTTGAACCTCCATTCTTTGTGGAGTATTCTGGAATCAGAAAAATAATAATGTAACAGATTGTGAGAGCCTGTAATCAACAGGTCAGAAAGCCACCTGTAACAGCAAGGTTTAGAGTTGACATAAACATCATTTTGTCAGATAAAGAGAACTTTCTGAGAGGAGAATCCAGCTTGATCTTTTTTATTATTACTGATTTTTCATTAACCCCTAGGAAGAGTTCTTACAATTTTAAAAGCTGAAAGAAACAGCAAATAATTTTTGTTGTACTTGAATGGACTGCTTATAATAACTAAATTACACCTAGCAAAATTCACTAATTTCACCTTACTATTCATTTTGATAGCAAAAGATAAGGTGTGGTACAGACTTGGCTAATGGTTGACATTCTTTTCTTGATTTTTGCATTGTATTCTTCTGTTCCTATATATTTCACACTTGATTGGAGCAAAGGCTCAGATAATGAATCATTTAAAGTTGCTCTGGCTTATCACTTTCCAATAGCAACTTGCTGGAGTTGAACAGGGGAAATAAAAGGCTCTATGAGGTGGCTTTTATTTATTTGCTTCCTAAAACATAACCTGTATCTGGATGAACCAGTCAGTTTGTAGCAGAATGAGCAATGAATGTAAGAGTTCTTAGTACAAATGAAGCTGAAAAAAATGGTGCCAAAGAGTTTCCATCCATGCAAATAAATGACATTGATACGTGTAATGTTTAATCACACATAAAGTTAAATTGCACAAGATAAAAATTTGAAGCTATCAAAAGGTCTCTCCTATATTCAGTACTGCTCCCACAAATGGATCATTTCTCTGCACACACAAAATCTTCCATTGCTTTTTCTGGCCAGTGGAAGAGTAGGAAAGGGAATGTTAGTGAGACAAACTTCAAGCTGATTACAGCTGATTATAGGGTATTGAGAAGGGCACTGAGGAAGTTCTTTTGAATTCTTAGTTGTGTCCTGAATCTGTTAATTCCTCTCTCTCCCCCTCTCACATATATTCATATTCATTATTCCTACCCAGAATTCACTGTCTGATATGACTGAATTTTAAGTTAGCTTTTTGCCCATTTCCCACTGCTGTCTGTCTTCAGGGAAGACTTCTTGAAGCTTCTTCTAGTCAGGATAGAAGATCAGACATGCACATGACCATGTAATAGAGACAAAGCAAAAGCACTTATCAAATATGTTGGTTAATTTAGCTTGATTCTGTTTATGCAAGAGAAATGAATGTCTGACCCTAAATTCTATGAATACATTTCTATGTAAAGTTGAGTTATGGTATATATTTAATGACAAAATAAATGTTGGGTCTATTTTATTCTTCACAACAAAACAGTTATGGTAGTTACAATTCTTAAAGAGGCATCAGCTTGTTGTATTGTGTTTATTCCCTAACAGAAACTAATGGCAATGAAGTCATCAAGCCCACATAAAATCTCTCAGGCAAGGTCTTTGTCATTTGTTATTATTTCTTCTAATGCTTTGCAGTGAGTGATGAAATGGTTTGAAATAACACAAAAGAGGGCTCAGAATTATCTAAAACTGTCTAATATAGTCGTGGCTTGGTATTTAAAATTACCTCTTGAATCACTGGAGGCATTAAATGGGGTGCAAATGCATTTCATGTGCCTATAATTCTCATCAAGAAAATATTAGAAGTAAAGCAGAGATGGTTTGGTAACTGCTTGGGAGTCTGAAGGATTAAGATATTTTCTTGCATTATTTATGAAGTGTGAAATTGGGGAGCAAGTCTTACTCTGCAAGAAGGAATTTCATAGGGTATTTTTAAATTGTAGTAAGAAAGTGGTTTTGGAATGAAATGCTGATGTTCCTCAGGAGATTCTTTTTTAGTGGAAAGAGTATGTTTTTACAGATCTGTTTTGGTTTTGTTCTTAATTGATTTAATTGCATCCAGATTTTATGTTTTTTTCCACAGAGTAAATTTCTCAAGGCCTCTAATTGCTGAGTGGAATGACTACTATGTGGCATGAAGAAATGAGCCTGTTAAATTTTCAGACAGTGGATTTGCAAGTAAGATCGTGAAATAAATGCATATTTTAGCATCATGCTTCTTAAAATCTCGGTCCCCTCACTGGACTTTCAAAGTGCATGTTATCAATTCCTTTTTTTAGTGGAATATACCTTGCCCTCAAGCAAAAATCAACTGAACCAGCAAACCTCTCAATTACTCTGCCAGTTGCACCCCAGTTTCTTCTGTATATTTGCCAAAGTGTCTGCAGCATGGGTCACAGTTGATATAAGACTGTTGTGTCATGCTGCTTCTCAGCAGGGAGTCACAATTTTGTTGAAAGCTGTAGAAACCACCCAGGTTGCCACTCTGCTGAATGCTAAAATCAAAGAGGAATGTAGGTGGGATGTGGAAGATAGTGGAAAATAGTGAAAAACAAGGCTAAACTTCTGAGGGTGCTTTCTTGTACACAGCCCTCGTTAACAGGTGGTGTTTCTTCAGATACAGTATTCAGTTTTAGATTAAAAATGAAGATTAATTCATTTGATCTATTTATTTTGCTAACACTTTTTAAATATTATCATGAATATATAATTCAGACCACAACAAAATGGGCTGCAATAAAAAAACCAGAAATCATGAATTTGCTCGCGTAATCTTGTCAAGTCTCTCCATCCTGAAGATTAAAAAAAAAAAAAAAGGTAAAGACTTATGACTTTGATTTTGGCATTCTGCTTCCTGTACCTTCTCATATTCTGTTGTTTCTGGAAGGTGATATATTATATATGCATTAAGAAATATTTCAGGGTGACTCATATTTTCATGCGTTATTGAATTATTTTTTTGTCCAGTGGTATCTAGTATTTTTGCTGGGTAATACATAGTTTTAGTAGTCTTGGTATTACTTTATTACTTTTAATCAAAATTTTTTTGACAATTAATGTTGGTCTCCTAATTCCCAATCAGTAATTTCTGCTGATGGGAGAATCTGTTGAAGCCTAGGTTCTGAGTTCAGCAACAGTTGTATAAATGGTGTCATAGCATAGAGCTAAAGCAAGGAAGCTGAAGGATGGAAGTTTAAGATTTGATGTGATATTATAAAAATTGCAATAGCACCTTTCATACGTGTCACAGCATAGTGTTTCTTTCCCTTTTTCTGTGCTGTCACCTCTAAAAAAGTGACATTTAGTACTGAGCACCACAGCCTAGGAAATAGCATAGCTCACTGGGGGGGTTTGTATTTTTTTTTTCTTCTCTTAATTTTTATTGAAGTAATTTACTATTTAAATTTATTTATTTACTATAAAACTTGCACAAATCCAGGTAACAGAGGCAAAACAAAAGTAATTTGTATTGTGACAAACTTAGAGACCTCCCTTACCCAAAGAAGTGATAAGAGATTGGATCTTTTTGGATGGCAAAGCAATTTGTTGAGAAAATTGTGTGATAATATTTACACTGACAGCTTTCTTCCTGAAGAGCCAAGGGACTGCAAAATCCCTCGTGTACTCAGGTGTCATGTATTTCCTAGCTTAAAAACGTGTTTTCCTGGATTTAAAGATGACTGCTGACAGAGATGTGGAGGAATTTGTTTTGGCAAGGCACAGCAGTCACCAATTTATTTACTACTGGCGCTAATAAATGTAAATTTATTTTATGGCAAGAAAAGGAACCCTCTAGCTAAAAAATTGTGACACTACTTGTTTTGTAACTGAGGCAAGAAATAGTTTTGCAATGTATATGCCACAACTATTTTGATTTCTTCTGAATTATTTTCAAACATTTCAGAAAATATGGACTATTACAGAAGAAGGTTGGGACATTTTTAAAATGAGGTGTTATCTTCCAGGTGGCATGACATAATGGAATTATGGGGATATATTCCCTTCTGTGCAGAGAAGGGAATTTTAAGGAATTGGTAGGAAAGTTTATGTGTATATATGTGTATATTTTAAATTTTCTTTTTCTGCCTGCTGTTTTGATTTTTTTTACCATTGCAGTCTATATCCAGAAGGAGTTCATATTAAATATGATGTTTAAAAAAATTACTTTGAAGTTGCAGTTTTTATAAGCTATTAATGGAACTGTAAACACAGATATGTGGATCCATGGGAGTATGGACAAGTACCTGAATACTCACTTGGATGAAATAGCAAAGTGCGATTATATGAAGTATCATATGGATATTGTTTTTGTAAAGAAAATAGAAGATATAATAAGAAAATATTACCAGGTCACCATCTATATGATGTCTGTACAATATTGTCAGTTATGCCTTATTTTCTTAGTGTAAAATAATCTTAATTTGTCATCTAGCAGGGCTGTTCAGGAAAACTTTCCAAGTGACAAATATTTAAATGACTTTATAACTTGTTCATTTAAAACACTGAGGTTATTTACCCCACTTCTCAAGCTATTGGATTCAATGTTTGTAAGGTTTAGACAACCCTTGGAGAATTCTAAGACTGCAAATTCTTCATGAAAATGTATGTTGTTATCTTTATTACTGCTTAATTAAATGATGATTTGTTAATAGAAGAAAATTATGAATGTTTTCTCAGAGGACTGAAAAAGTGCTCTATCCGCTTATTCTGAATTTAGTCACTATAGTTGATGTCAGTATAAAAATCAGCACTTCTAAATGGATTTCTATTTCTTGGGCAAAATTGAAAAACTGTAATTATACTTTTTTTATTAGTAATACAATAGACATGTGAATTTTAAGTTGATAAAAACCTTTGTAAACCTTGGATGTCTTATCCTGCAGCCTTAACAGAGCCATGCCAAAAAAAAAAGGGAAAATGTTTTTTTAATAACATAATATTGGAATATCTTTCCCTTTACTCCTACTTACATTTAAGCTCAGGGTGGTGACACCTCAGATCCATAAAGTCCAAGTACCATCCTAAGACTCACAATGCTGTGTTTGTTGGTGAAAGGTTGCCTTTCACCTGGAGGAGAACTTACCTTGAGAATAAAGCAGCTTTAGTGGCATTTTGGTTTTGAAAGTTCTATTTCCACTGTGGAAAACTTTTTAAGTGATATGGGAACTGACCACACAGAATGATCATGTAGGGTTTCATGATGCTCTCCCCTGCAGTGCTGCCCACTGACCTAGACACATTTGCTGTCTGTGTGTCCATCCTGCACAGGAGGTAAGTTGCCTTGTCTAGGAACAGACACAAACATACACCAAGCCTGCTGAGGTCTGGGATGCTGTGATGGAAGGTCTTGAAGGTGGGCCAGAAGAGCCTCCAGTCTGTTCTTTTAGTATGGCTTATGGGAGGTATTTGATGCAGCATTTCTTAAATTCAGCTTTGCTGGCCTCTTAGGAATCTTCCCACTCAGATTCAATCTGACCTATACAGTACATTAAATATGATCACATGACAATGTGCTGTGATACTGGCTTACCTTCCATGACTTAAATACTTCACCTCGTGTTTTAATATGAGCACAACCTGATTCAGAGTATAGCCCAAAACCCCTTAGCATTGCCAAGGTCTGTTTACCTGACTGTGAACATATCTGAGAGTCAAATGTTATACCTGTCATACCTATTTCAGTTTCAGATGAAAAAAAGAAAAAAATTCTTGACATTAGCAAGAGGATAATACCTTTCATTGAGCTTGCTAAAGAATCTCTGTAAAATTCATGAATTGGAAGAAGCCTTTGGAGAGGTCTAAGACTTTTTTAAATTAACTGTAGTCTTAACTTTTAGCATGTGAAAATGAACTAGTCAGCCTTTAGATACTAATGATTGTTTTGTACCTTGATTTCTCTCTTTTATCTGCTCATATCCAAAATATAATTTTTCTAATTTTCTTTAGGCTGTAGCTTTTTCTATCCCAGATACGTTTTGGAGAGCCATTTTGTAAGATATGCTGTGTGATGTGAAAATATTAGAAGTGATTTTTTTTTTGTTTCAGTTAAAGGCATGATTGATTTTTACCATAAGATTCATATTTTCCAGTTTAAAGCAGAAAGATTATCTAAGTATCAATGGCACCAAGAAAAGGTGCTGCTCTGTTTACCTCAGCTAGAAATGCTGCTCAATACTATCATTACTATGATTTAAAAAGTATTTGACATTTCCTTTACAGCTGTGTCATAGCTTTAGCTGTTACAGATCCAACAAAGTCTGCAAGTGTACACTGAGGCTTAGTTCCAACTATCTCAAAGTCTTCATTTTAAGAGTGATTATGCAATTATTTTTTTAGTGTGGGTTAATACATACAACTGCATAGAAAATAAAGTTCAATCTATGTGCAAAAGGCCTGCTTTAGTAATGTTTATGGCAGTATAAGAGCTATTTTAAAATGAGACTCAATGTGATAAGCAGGGGGGAGAAGGAAAAAAATGTTAATATGAACACCTCACGGCTAAAAATGGTAATATTATGAATAAATACTGTGAAATATTTATGATTCAAAATTCATGGGAACTTTTCATTTGAAAACAAATCTAATGAAAATCCCAGCTCTCAATTTATGAAAGCTCTGTGGGATTAGAATTTAAAGATAGTGAAAACATATTAAGGATTAGTATTCCCTTCCTGCAACTTTTAAATATGCCTTTTTGAGGACTGCCTCCATCCTTCAGTTTACGTGTGCAACACAACGTTTATTTTTTTCCCCCCAGGTCATCACTGAAATGGGGAATCTAATTTAACTGGGAGATGTTCTGAGACTTCCATGCAATACTATGAAATGGGGGGGGCTTCATATATGTTATCACAGGGCTTCCAACGTGTCCCCAAGGCTGACTGCTTACAGGTTTGTATTGCATATTCTACTCTTGCTTCATGTCTGGAATTCCTAGGAGTCTGCACACTTGATCACAGAAGACCCTTTGCCCTAAATGTTGTGTTTCTGAATTTAAGTAAATAATGGTAAAGGAGACTAAAATTGAAAGTAAATTTAATTCAATACAACAGCAGACTATATAGACTGTCATATTTCTCTGTCATTGTTGCAATATTTTACTGAAGCTGAACCCCGTGCATTTGAGACACAGATTTTTGTCAATTAAAATGTATTTCAAATCAGGTGTGAGAAACACCAAGGGAAGATTAAATAAATGTGTAAGCAAGTGTCTAGGTGTTCATGTTGGGTTTTTCTTTCTCCCTTTCTCTCTTTCTCCCTCTCTTTCTCCCTCTCTTTCTCCCTTTCTTTCTCCTGTTTTTCTTCTCGCTTTTTATTTCTTTTTCTTTCTCATTCTCTCGCTCTCACTCTCTTTTCTAGAGCTATGCTGATTGCTTAATTTCAATATCAAGTGGAAACTCAGGGAACTGGAAATTGGTGGGAAATAATGAATACAATTAAATTAAATATTAAATGTTTCTATACTTTTATTCTTAGGAAATCAAGTGAGCAATCAAAACTAGCTAAAATATTTTCAACACAGTGAAAATGTGATGGGGCTCTAAAATGGGCCTGCAGATGTAGAGGATATTAAGATTGCAGTGGCAAACCAATTACTTTTGAAACACTATTTCTTTGGGTGAATTGCCCTGAGACTTGTGTTTTAATTGTGATGAAGTCTTTGCCTTGAAATTTTTCAGCTAAAGTATTAGTGATATGGCACCCTTTATATATAATACAGCAATAACTGGGTTCAACTGTATTGGTGGGCTAGATATTGAACAAGTTCAGGAGTAATAGGTGCTGTTGTGTCTTGAAAAGCAGTACTTGAATGATTTTTTTTATCAATGATATTTTAAAATTTGCTTTCTGGCTTGATGTCTTCCATCCTTGTCTAAAGCTTTCATGTTTTGTGTTTTTAACTAAATGTACCTGACTGAAAACAGAGAAGCCTTGATGTTCCTTTAACAATCACTTATAGCCATTTATTAGGTTGAATTGCAAGCAGCAAAGGGTAATAAGATCAATAAAAGTGCAAGGTGAATTTATTTCTTAACAACCATACACCTTTCTGAGAGAAAGAGTTGTGTCAACAGCCATTGCTGTTAGTCATGCACTCAGATCAACAATGTTCTCAGTTGTGCCTTGAACAGTGTGTGTCTTCCAGCAGCAAATGGGGCAGTTCTTCAGCAAGAGAATGTATAAATCATTCACAAGACCTATTGTCTCTATAACAACATGTATGGATAAGACCTGCTAAAAATTGTGCTTATCCTGTTGTGTGTGTTTCCCCAGTGTTCACAATGTTAGACAGGAAGGAAACAAAGACATGGTTTTCACTTGAAGCTGAAATGCTGAAGGATGATTGAATAGCACCTCTCTCTGTTAATGCTGTTTTCTCCCTCAATATGTAATTGAATGGGCAGATATGAATGAAGCATAGATAAAACAAAAAGCTCTGGTTTAAAAGAGGCTCAACTTCAAAATTGTATCAACTTTAAAATTATATCAACTTTAAAATTATATCATAATTTCAGCAGTGGTCTAGGTGATGAGGACTTGAGCTGAGTGTGTTTGTGGCACTCACTTTGAAGGCTCTGGTACCTCATCTGTACTCCTTTTAGTATACAAGCTAGGATGGTTAAAGTTACCTTGGAATTGCATGTAATAAAGATTTGCATTTTTGGAACATTCCCTAGATGTTAAGTTTGACTTTTCCTATTCAGTTTTCAGCATCTAAGAAACAGACAAACTACATAGTTCTCTTTTTCTCTAAGAAATCATCAAGAATTCGAAATACTCAAACCAGATGCTTTTTTTTAGTCTTTGTAAAACAATGTCCTGTTAAGTGATGATCTTTTAAAATTTATCTGCTGTATTTTTTTTTTTTTTTTTTTGCTTAAGGCACAGAACAGCACTAATATTTTTCAGTGGTGAAACTTATGCTGCTGTGTGGGCATATATATACATATATTTACAGGACAACAAGTAATGAGAAGGTACAGAGATTAAAAAAAAAAATTACTTCTACATGTCTTTGAAAACTTAGGCAGAAGTGTGCATTTTTCATCCTATGGAGCCTTTTATAGATTCCAGCACAATAAATGAGCAAGGTCATGCAGTCACAAACAGAAAAGTCAAAATAAAATTTTAGATAGCAAGCATGAGAGTTGGATACAACAGATACATTTTGAAAGGTAAAATTTTCATATATAATAACAATATTCAATAGTTTCTTGAGTATTATAAAATTTGTTAAGTACTCGGCTAAGTCATTAGCAATAACTTAAAATATCACCAGTAGCCTCCTAAAGAGTACTAATACATTTCTTTCACAACTGACCACTTTAGAAACTTGTCTTTGATTTTGCATAGTAATACAACCTGTATTACTCTTCTTCCCCATATTTGTCATACAGGTTCTCAGCCAAAACTGAAGTATTTTCATAGGTTCTGATTCCTTCTAGTGGTGAAACTTTTGCAGTGCCTATTCAAACTGAGATACTTAGCTATGATTGTAAAGTATTTTCTGACTGGAGTTAAGCATCTACCTAAACATCAATACCATTAAGTGATTGAAAATTCAATAATGCAAAGATCCCTTTAAAATTCTTACAATTCCTTCTAAATTATGTCAATGTAATAAAAGACTTAAGGCAGAGTATATCTTTATTTGTTTCGATAGAACTCACTATTGATAATTGCAAAACTCTGTTGCTATAGTTACAATTAAATGAGGCTGAAAGCAGCCTGTCAAAGACCAATTTACTGCAATCCTGGCTGTAGTAATTCTGCACTTAAAAACCAACACTGAATTTTGAAGTTATGGCATCCTAGAGAAAGATATCAAGTCTTTAGTCCTCTAAGTGTTTAAGAAATTGAACAATTCTAGAGGGACTGAGTTTAAAAATATTCTTATGGTCCAAACAAAATGAAAAGTAATACTTTGTCCTCTGCTTTCCCAATTTGAGCAAGTGGTTGTTGAGGTTCAGACTTGTAATTCTGCTTCAAAATTAGAGGTAGATTCAGGTTTACTCTGATCCCATTTAAGTCATATCACTATGCCTTGGCTTCAGAAGTACTACAGACTGTCTGGGCAGGACTTCCAACTGTGTTAAAAAATGACATGCAGTAGTGATGGCCAAAAATCTCAGTTTCTGTCTCCTTAGAACTTGATAGTCTTGTGTTTTGATGTGACAAACGTTGTGCTTTTGTCCCTCAATGATCTGAAGAGCATCTAGATGTGCTGTCAATGGAGTACAACTCAGTTGAGCACAAAGCTCGCAAATGTTTGATTCTGCACAACGTTACAGCCTTCCAGTGAACCAGGAGAGAATGTTAGCAGGGTGAGTAAAATGCTGAAAATTAATAAGCTCTAACTCACAGGCCTCATTATGAGTTTTTGGTTTTGATTTTATTTTTTTTTTAGGTATCATTGGCAAGAATAAATAGTGTCATTGGGAAAAAGTTGGTTGTATGTCATCACAAATAGTCATATGCCTTCTTTCCTTTTACATAGCACAATTTCAAGTTTTCTTCCCTTCTTTCAGAGGAGGACATCAGCCTGCTGCTTTCATCCTCCTCACTTTTCAGCCCCCTGACCTACATCCTTGTGTGATAGTCCCTCTTTATTTTCTCATTCTTTTCCCATTTGCTTGGTGCCCTCCTGCATTCATCTTGCCAAAAGTGATGTTCACTGTCTTGCTTTGCTTTTCTTTCTTCAACATTTGTTAAAGATGGCATTTCATTTTCTAGAGCAGGCACTGTTTACGGAACAGCCTGGGGAAGGACCAAAAGAGTTATCTAGCTCTCGGAAGTGCCTAGATTCTTCCTGTTGAAAGAATCATCTGAAGTTGTTTACAATCAGAATACTGAGAAAAAAAATACAGCTTTCATTAAGTTTGACTATGTTCCAAAAAAGTTCAAAACTGGGGTAAAACAGCTGTATCTACAAAATACCAGCAGCCTCTATTAATGACTTATGATGAATGTTCCAACATTTTGTCTCTGAAGCACAAAAAGAGGCCAGGAACTTTTGATTGCAAAGCACTGGAATATTTCAAGCAAATGCTTCTTGTTGATATATTTTAATAGAAAAAAGATTTATGCAAAAGTCATGATATTCTTTCAGGGAAAAGATATCTGACTATAAACACTGCTGTCAGGCTGCTTGAATACTTACAAACCCTTCTGAAGTAGGGCAATAGTAATGAAAAGTAGCTAAGTACAGCTTGTGCAGATCAAGATTATAGAAATTCTTAGTTTGTTTCGTCAATTTTTGCACAGAATTGTAGATTCTAGAAAAAGATAGCTATATAAGTAAGAAGAAGAAAATGCAGAACAACAAACAGGAGATTTTGAATATTTGCATTTATTGTGAGAAGAGTTAAGTTGTACTAAACAAAATAAGGGAGAGAAGTCAGGTAAATGCTAATTAATTTTATAGGCTTTTTTATGACCTAGAAGTGCTGAAAAATATTAAATTGGTTGAGACTTATGATTGGTTTTTAAATGACATTTCACAGAATACAAAAAGGATAATCATGTTGGTTTTTACACCTAAAAGAGCTAAGCACAAAGCATTTTAAAAAAACAACTGTAGTGTGATGGCTGGGGTTAAAATCAAACTATGTATTAAAAATGTGGTAAAAAAAGAAAGGAAAGAAAGTGAAATTATTTTCTCTATTAAAAGTGAAAAATGAAAGGAAGAGAATTAAAAAACTGGAATGATGAAAAATAATAGAAATAACTAATCAAGTTAAACGTTACCTTGTTCCTTGATCTGGAAACCTCTCCAGCTTTACAGATTAAATTTGATTTGTGATACTGAAGAAGTGCAGGCTTGTATCATTGTTTGTTCTTTGCTGTTATCTGATGATGTCTATTTGTCAGATTTCTGTTGTACATTATTTTTTCTTTCATAACTTTTTTCTGATTTCTGCTTATGGTTTCTTTATATGCAGAAATATGTTTATATATATACTTCTAGGTATATTATACGTATTTCTGTTATATATGTTATATGTATTTCTGTTATATGTATATTATATATATATTCTGTTATATGCATTTCTGTTATTTGTATATTCTGTTATATATTTTCAAATTCACAATATTTCTATACATACTCCATATACAGACCACATATATTTTTCCGTATACAATTTCTCTGTATTTGTAGATGTTAATGCAATATTACATATGGAACTAAAATGTAATTGTGTATAGATATGATTCTTCTGTGTATGTTACATACAGAAACATTTCAGCTGTAATTTGCAGTTATTTAATCATTTATATTTTACCTTAATCTGGTGCTCTTGTCCTTGTTCTGGGACCTTTCCTGGGCCACCATTTCCAATGAGTTACAATAAAACTGATATTTGGTTAGATTTTTGTAGAATTTTCTTAGCCAAATAGACATTGTGATGTTCCTGTAGATGTCAAGTATGTAATGGTTGCTGTTATAGGCAAATTAAAGTTCGTCACGTGCATTCCCACAACTGTGATTTGCTTCTCTGTTATTTGTAACTCCTTGGTCAAGAGGTGGAAAATATGTTTCATTCAAAGAACTGATAAATAATTTCTTGGTTTAAATCTGGACAGGAGAATGCCAAATTGACACAGGTATTTTAAAAACGTCTGGATTTATATGCAGTAACATTTTTTTTTTTTTTTTACTCTACGAACTCAGTGATCCCTAGGACATATTTGAGAACAAGGAGATTTCAAGGCTAGAAAGCAGTGTGAACTTAGAAGTGCCAGATCAATAATTTATTTATAGACTAATTGGAGGCAGAAGCCAGGGGCCCTGCTGTGGAAGGGCAGCATGAAGGAAAGCAGGCACTAATGGCCTCTGCCACCTGCCCTGCAGAGCGTGTGCTGTGCCTGTCAATCAGCTCTCCACCTGGAACTGCCCAAATAAAGTCCCCCTTCCGAATTTCATCTGGGGGTTTTAGAAAACCTGCTGTGAGCTTCTGTTCTTGAATGACAGAAGTAAAAACAGGACTCAGGGCACAAGGAAAAAGCAAACTGTATCTCCTGGCTTTTCTAGCTGCTTCTTCCGTTGACCTTTTGGGGAAACCTTTAGCTAACTAATATTTTTGGAAGTCTTAACTCCTATGAAAGGAGAAGAGGATAGTGTTTGTTTTTGTTATAGAAACAATTAAAGTTGTTACACACAAAACTTGCTTATGGCTTAGCCCTGTTATTGATTAATAACAAAATCCCCCCATAGAGAAATAAACTCAAATTTTTAATTGAAATGGTAATATTTCACCTTTTAAAAAGCCTTTACACGTCACACTTTTGAAGGTGATTAACATTTAAAAGTAATAAAAGACTAATCCTTGGTATTGTAAAATTATTCTATTTACTTTAAAATAAACACACTAGAAAGATAATTTTCTCTTACAGGCCTGAACTGAAATTGAGGAGGTTTATTCAAAGGGGTACCCATTCTGTGAAGTAATTTTGTCCTAGAATGTGGAGTGGTTTAATGCCAGTCTCGCCCCAATGGGTCTCTTTGATCTTTATTCTATTCATGGGAAAACTGTTAACTCAATATGCTTTTTTTATTTGAAAAATTAAAGCCATTTCTCACGTTGGATTTTGAGATGGATCTTTTAGCCTGTGTTTTAACTACCAACAAAGGGACCTCAACAAAATTTTTGTAATACATATATACCACAATGTATACTGTTTATATGAATGTATTTTGGAATGCAGTCTTACATGTCCCACTTAGAAGCATTAGGCAGTGCATTTGTTGTAGGCAATGTGGTTCCCTTTATTTTGAGGGAAGCTCACTGCAAAAGAAAAACATACCAGCTATTTATGGAATGTTCATTACCATGCAAACCTTATCTCTGGCTGACTCTATTTTTATTACTCCTGAAAGGCTGAACCCCACAAATAAATGATGAAAACAACAGTGATTTTTTCATAATTTCTCTTTCATCTAGGAACCAGGAAGGACCTGGTTCCTAACTGGACTAATATTTCATATTAGTCTTATTTCTGTTTTACTCATTATCATATTCCATTAAAAATATGGTATATTTTAGTTGCCATTTAGTAATGTGCCAGCATCTGGCATGAGACCTTTTTTTGTATTATTTTTTCTTTGTCACCAAGGGGAATGTAAAATGAAGTGCCTTGTTTTGATAGAGCTTTTTTATTTACTGTTTTCCTTTGGCAGATGTGATTTGTGTATCTATAGTCTGCATGGCATGTGAGGTGGCAAATCAAGGGAACAAGTCTTGCACATGGAATGAGGTCTGTACTGTCTCAGCTGTAATAGGGGAATTCATTCTGTTGTCTTGGCCCTACCTTTTGACTAGAGAAATTGAGAAATTCTATCTTTTCTGCTTGAAGGTACTGTTATATATGAAGAGTGCAGTTATTAGTCATACCCTCATGAGATTTTTAGCACATTTGTTTTCCTTTTTCTGCTCAGGATTATGAAAAAGTAAGCCTTTGCTGATATTTTCTGGTATATGCATAATGAATATTCTGAAATGAAGAACAAAAAATGTCAACTGATATTTTTTTTTTTTTACAATGAAAAGAACTTTTTTACCTTAAATTGGAATCTCACTATGGGGACCTAACACATGTGAAATACTTAATAACAAATTCAGCTATATATATGTTTACATTGTAAATTTACTTTGAGTAAGGCATATAGTCACCTTCCAAAGGTCAAAGGAGACACAATAGTGCTATCCATGTTCTTGCAGAAATGCATTCAATCTGTATGAAATACAGACATGTATGTATTTCTTATTGCTTGAGAAGTCCTTAGGTATTACACACTAGAACAAATAAAAGTCAGGTTTCTGCAGTTGTCTAGGTGCAGTATTTTGTGCATTGCCTCTTGCTCCTTTGGATTTTCCTGGTTCAGGCTTTTCTTTGGATGATACAGCCCACATGACCAGGCTGATACAAGCAAGCTGAAATGTGGTCTGGTGCTCCAGGTTTCACCTCTAATATGTTCTGATTTTATAATGTGACACAGTATTTCAGGGAAGGTGCTTCCAGAGAGAAGTTATGAACTTTGCAGGAAAAGTGCCCACATGGTTTGGAACTGTAAAAAAAAAAAAGTAATCTGCAAATATAGGTGGTCTTGAACAATTATTAACTTTAATAGAGGCCTGATAGTTGTTTACTGATAATCTGTATTTGTGACTGTACAAGACAACTGAAATAATTTTAAAATCCCATCTGTTTTGCAGCATGTCCTGGTAGGTATTTTCAGCACTTTAAGCACTTGTTGTATCATAGACAACTTACATGTGTAATCTAATTCCATTTCAAATAGTAGAAGTTTTATTTGGGGTTATAGTTACTTCCTTTAACAGGAATTTGGAGGTTTTATAATAAAGAGAATAAGGAAAAACTTAATTTTCACAGCAAATGTATAAATTAATGTACTTTAAAAAGCCTGAAAATTCTTTCTATGACAAAATTTTCCATTTTGCTCTTTCTATATAACATTATTTTGGGGGGGATTTTTTCCTCACATTGACTATATCAATGAAAGTAACATCAGGTTTAAAGAAGATATAAAGTACTATTTACCAGATTATGTTATGCATTTAAGCAGCTTTAGATACCCAGATTGCTTCTGTCAGATTCAAAGATTTCAGACTGTGATTTAAAGTGTATTTTCTGCAGTTTTGACCTTGAGCAATAGTAAAAATAAATTCAATGTAAACAGAAATCTTCCCCAGATGGATTATGCAGAATTGCCAAAGGGATGTGGCTGCAATAGGAAACATTCCTGCAGGTAATTTTTGAGAGCTATATAGACCATAAAATATTTGCTACATCTTTTACTTTTAACAGCAGTATCAAAGAGTGTAAGACTAGATAGGTCTTTTTACTCACAGAACCCTGTCCCTTTCTCTGCTGCAAATGTATTAGAAATGTATTGTCAATTAGTTGGCTGTATTTTTGAGACCAGAGATTTTGAGTCACAGAACACTTTCCTTTGGTGACCAAGATGAAATGCTCTAATGAAGCACCCTGGAAATTGATGAGTAGACTTGTGCAACAACCCCTCCTTCCTCCAAGCACATGAGAAGTTGCACCCTGCTTTGGAGAGTTAAGTAGGCTTTGGTGCGTGGGAAACTGCATGAAGTGGACTGGATCCCACCCCATTATATATGCAACATTTCTTTTTGGAAGATAAGATGCATAAAAATACTGTGGAAAACCTTTGTTTTCTCTGATAACTGAAAAGTTTTGTAACATGAAGCTGACCTTTTCTGTCGTATGTTAATGGCAAAGTGCTGGCATCTGTGTAACTGTGTAGTGAATTAAAATGCAATGGATTTTGTTACCCCCAAAACATCTTGCTAGCAGAGGTTAAAGCAGGCAGTGAGTTCAACAGTTTATGAAACAAACTTTCTTGGCAG
Organism: Urocynchramus pylzowi; assembly: GCA_013397555.1. Taxonomy (NCBI): domain Eukaryota; kingdom Metazoa; phylum Chordata; class Aves; order Passeriformes; family Fringillidae; genus Urocynchramus; species Urocynchramus pylzowi. Next base: position 640,378 of record VZRH01005840.1, read on the forward strand.
TGCTTTAGAGGCCTATGCCAGAATAGTGTGATGAAATAGAATACAAATTTAAATGACGTATCACTGTTTTATGATGTTTATGTTAATATTTACTTTCACCAAACAATTCTCCAGAACCTGATGTTCACCCCACATTTCCATTACCATTATTAGCTAGCCTGTATCTGGAATAGACTGGGGTCTTGTTTGGAGCTGCTTTTTTACCCAACTTTATGAAGAAAAGTGTACCTAACATCAAAGCCTTCTGTGGAATGAAGTTTTCTGTTAAGTTCTACTTCGTAATCAATGTGTGACATGTCAATAATTGATATCAATAACTACTATAATAACCTAAGAGAGCCTGCTAATGGTGCTACAGGGATACAGAACAGAGCCCTTTGAGAAGGAACAACTGTAGCTTTGCCATTTCTTGTGACAAAAAAGGACATGCTATTGAGGACTGGAAATCTTTTATATTACTATTTTAAAATTGAAGAATGTAAAGAACTACACCTGTTTAAATGCAAATTATTGTACTTTTTGAAATCTTTTGTCATGGATTAAAATTTCCAGAGAAAAATGAATCTACAAAGCCCTCTGTCCTGGAGATTTATTATGCTTCTTAAAGGGAAGATAAAAAATAATTTGTAGAGCAGAAAAAGTTAAGACTGCTTACACATGCACATAGTTGTATTAAGACTCAAATTGCATTCTGTTCTTTCAAGGTTATTTGTACTGCGGGTTATTATGTTCAGTTTAGCTGTTACTGGTAGAACAATTATCTTTTAGGCTTGATGTTTATACTTGCTTTTAAAGGATTAAATTAAAGCTGCAATTGAAGGGATGAAAGTCACCTGGCATCCCCCCCTCCACCTCCCCGTTTAATTAATTAAAATTGAACTTTGAGGTTAAAACTTATTAATTAAATGTAAAATTTAAAATTATGCTACCCTGGAAAAACAAATGTGCTGTGCCAAGAAGTCCATTAGTTGAGTTTCTTATTTTCTCCTGAAATCCTTGGTGTTCAAAGGACATTCAGCAAGAAGCAAATCTAGACAGAGGACTTTGACTTATGATAGAGAAAGAGCTGCAGTTTCCAGCTATGACCCTGTAGCTTCTGTCTGTTTTCACATAATTTGGTTACATTTGCTTCAGTGTTTTTTTTTTTTGGATATTAAAGATGAGAGGAAGAAATAAACAAAGACACAAACCTGAGTCTTTAGAAAACAATAGAGTATCCCAGTTTTTATTTTGATCTATGCCATTCTTCTTTCACCACAGTCACACATCAAGTGCTCCAAGATTCAGTATGTCAGAATGCACAGCAGCATTCATGTACAATGAATCTTAGTACACAACACTGAGAAAAAGAGATACACTATCCTCAGGCTAAGAATTTAAAATTTGAACTGCATGTTTTCTCAGAGTGGTGGATTTTCAAACTCTTTCTTCTTCCTCTACAGCTCCTGAACAATTTTTCAAGACAAAAGATATAATACAGGAAGGTGATATTTCCAATATCCAGGATACTGGAGCAACCTCAGTAATCCAGTTTAAAATATTGCTCTGCATCCATATAGCTTTTAATTTTCTCCTTCACAATGTAGGATACTTCATCTACAGTCATTGCAAAACCATTTTTGTTTTATACTTTATAGGTTTTTCTTTTATAAGTTAAAATAAATTGAATTTATTGTACTTTCAACCAAGTTGTTGAATTAAATATTTTTCGAATGGTTAAATAAACCAGGTGTTGTTTTTCTACCTAATCAGCTAATAATGTCCATCTTTAAATTTAGTCTCTTGTATGTTCATATCGTAAAAAACTTGAACCGTACTAGCTTAGTCTTTATCTCTGGTAAAAAATGCATTTTTTTTCTTTTTATAATGCTATTTGTCATTCTTTTTGCCTGACTGGAGTGTGAGTCATCTGAAATCATATTTCTTATTATATGGCTATTAATACTTCTTAAAACCTTTTTTTCCAAGGATCCTGCCAGAAGGTATTTCAAGGTCCCAAGGGATTGTATCTGCTTGTTACCTTTCGTGCATCTTGTCTTAGGGTTCTGCAAAATGAATACCTGCATTTGTAGAATGCCTGCTCAATGAAACTGTTTTATGTCTTTTGCCTGATATTTTCACATTTGCTGTTCACTTTCTTAGTATGAAGAAAGTAACTTTTTTCTAAATTTGAAACTCTTTAAATTCCTGTTAGTGCACTGGACATTTGTCTGGAATTAGGGATGTGACATCACACTGACTCTGCTTAACCAATTCACTACTGTTATATTTTAACTTTGGAACCATACTTTTCTACCATAAAATTTTTAAAATTTATTAAAGTTTTTTTAACATTTATTTTCTTGTCTAACAAGCTTTGATCTGTTCTATCTCAGTCTTTTATGTGTTCTACTTCAAAAGGTAATTTCATGGTATCAAATCTATTTATTAACACAGCCATGTGATGCTTAGCTGCCTGGCAAGGTTAAGCCACAATATATGGAAATGTGATTTATTGCTGCTGTAAGGTTTGTTTTACTCTGATAAGCAAAACTTTTGCTACATCTGCAGAGTTAGTAGGGCAGGCTTCCTTTATCATCCCAGCAACAGTCTTAGTCCTGGAGAGGTGGTGTTGGCTTTTCTTGCAGATTAGCAGCTGTGTTTTGACCCAGGTTATTTTTGTCCTATGTTCACTAGTCAGGAAAAAAGTGTGTTTGTGTAAAAGATTTAAGCAGGGGTCAGTATATCTTTAGTGGTTGTTTGACACTTGTTTTCTTTAAATGATTTTCTTTAAAGCTGTTAACCAAGAACTTTTCATATTTCAGATCTGTTTTGATGTTGGTAATAGATGTCACTGCAGAATCCACTGACCTAACTCCATGATTTTATGTCCTCTATTAACTCACTTCAAAAAACCTTTGAAAAACTTCTGTGGGTTTTTGTTCTGTTTTTTTTTTTTNTTTTTTTTTTTTTTTTTTTTTTTTTTTTTTTTTTGTTTCTTCAAGGGTTGCAATCTGTGCTCTCAAAGCTAATAAAACTGAAATAGCAGGTACATGGATTTTATCCAAGTCATGGCAGCTGAAAACTGATGAGGGCCTTCTGATTACATGTTTACCAAACCATGCCACTGAACTGCAGGAGGACCAAAAGGATCCTGAGTGTGCTGGGGTTTTTACACAACTGAAAACCTAACTCAGAACTCATTAAGCCAACAGCATTATGTACTGATTTTGGTAACCTGTAGTAAACTTCATCAGCAAAGAACCTGCTCTGCAGCATTTAAGAGAACTAAAGTTTAAACTGTATATAACACAATTGAAAGAGAGTGCAAGACAATTGGAAACATGTTCAAAAGAAAGGAGAAAAGAGAGGATGAAGTTTCAAAATCATGTGTAAGTACATGACTTGGATGAGGGACAGAAGTACAGCTTCGTGTGCCAGAAGCTGCGGAGGAAGAGGTGTTTGCACCAACAGGGACCAGATTGTGTGCACATACTGCTGCAGGAAAACAGAAACCAAGGAGTCCCTCAAAGACCATCCTTTACAGGAACGAGCCTTTGTTTGCAGCCCAACGGCTCTTGAGCTATCAGACTTTTAATTTAAGGCACAGTTATTAGGAGCAGTGTTAGTTTGACGTAATCTTGTCAGGTTTTAAACTGTATCATTATTTCAGAATCAGTGCCTGAAGGGTGCATTATTTCTTAAAAAGAAAAACAAAACAACTACTCATCTGCTCACCTAGGTAAGACAAATCAACAATTAGTGTGTTTTTATTTGCTGAGATAATTTGTGAACATTTATTTCTGCTGTGGTTTCAAAGTTAATTTTATTCCAATGTGTTTATAGCTGGCACATTTTCTAAATCACAGGATCATGTTTTCTCCTTTTTGCAGTTTTTTTTTTTTTTCTTTTTTTTTGTTCGCAGTTCTTCCACCAGCTCCATTTATGTACTACTGAGTAATCTGCAGCCCTTTTGAAGGAACTGACTCGCACCAAGATTATGGGCTGTGAGCAGGGGTGTAAAAATTGAAGCTTAAAGCTGGAATAATTCAGGCAATTGCAGCTGCATGCAGATGAGCAGGCACAGCCTTTGAAAACGTAAGGGAAAAAAAAAAAGGTTGTGTGGAGACAAGTAAGTAATCAAAAGCCTGCTGGTTCCATTCTGATGTGACAAGTACTAAAAGTTCACCACTGGTGCAGAGCTGAATTTTATGTGTTGCTTCGAGGCATCACAAAGTTTCACAGTCGGGACAACTTGACTTGTGCCTTGTTATTTTAGATGTCAGAGGGTTTAGCTGTTTCCCTATTCATTATGGCAGTGTAGAGAGAAAAGTTCATACCATCCTCTAGTCTCTAGTCATACTTCAAGTCATAGTTTCTACTGACAGCAGAAGTTTGCTCTTTTGTCAGCAGTTTTAAGAACTGGAAAAGTCTGCAGTCTTGCACTGAAACATTCTGTTTTATTTTTTAAAAGAAAAGGTATTAAGCAGAAAGGGTCATAGTTGGTTGAGTTTTTTATTTTATTTTACCTTTACATAGTAAGATATGCAAAGAATAGATCAGTTGAACATCTTTCAAAGTACAATGACTCAGTAATTAAAATGTGATGCTGGGTTGTAAAACATATTTTGATCACCATTGTCTAAAATGGATTGGTGGCAAAGTCAGCTTTTTTCCCTTTTTTCCCAATTCTTCATTTACATGCACGAGCTCCCAAGATGACCTCGTTGCATTTAAACAGTGTGAGGCACTCAGAAGTTGTGTAACCAAGGATACAATACTGTATATGTCAGCTGTATCTATATATATCAAATCCTTAGAAATTCTAAGAGACATCCAGGCATGTTTGTTATGTGTGTATAGACTGTAATACAGGCTTTTTTAGTAGTAAAAAATACTTGTTCCTCATAAGGAGATTACTAAGAGTGAGAAATGCTTCAAAGTGATGTTTTAGTGTTAGCATCTGCAGTACTAAAAGGGTCTGGAAAGATGATAAAGTATATTGGTTCTGAACAAATACTCCTGTGATGGAGTACAGAAGGGAAATCTGACTAATTTTGAGTAAATATCAAATGGAAAATATGCTTTAGGACAACTTGAGGAAAAAATATTACAGATCATTAACAAAAATAATTGTTAGGAACAGAAATGTCCCAAACAACTGGGTTTGGTGTGTTTAAGAGTTATAAATGTCTCTTTGTTCATTACGAAATTCTGCTAAACTGCATCCCGTTGAAGCACCACTTGACAAAAAAGGCAAACCTCTGTCTCTGAAGTGCTGCAATTGTACATCTGTCTCATGGTTTAACATCAAAGCCTGAAAATGTGCAAAAGCATTTCTTGGAGCTGTTCTAGAGCTGACCAAGTCACTTGTTGTCCTGTTTCAGAACTTTGTGCTACATTGCACTGTATGTAAGCAGCATCTTCTCTGTGGACACAAGAGTGAGATCTAGTTAGCAGTAGATTAAAAACTGATTACTAAAATAATTAAGAATACTGGGTGCATGTTAAATACCAATTTGAATTAAAGTGAAAAAAAATAAGCATGTCAGTAACTGAAAATTGTCTAAATTTGTTTAAAAAGAAAGAACCTAGAAAATGATGATAGAGGAGTGAACAAAAAAAAAAGTCTTAGAAATTATCTTCTCTGATTATTTTTCACTATGTTCTAAGATAAACTATTAGACTAATACAGAAGAACATGGAATACATACTCAACAAAAAAAACAGGACAGATTTCTTGAGATTTCTTTTAAAGTACTGACTCCTGGGGAAACATATTTACAGATTTTAATGAAGTATAGTTACATTTTCCAGATGTTTTATTGAAATACATTTAAATGTAAAATAAATCAGTAGGCTGTGTAATGAAATTAAGGTCTATAAAGCAAAAAAGAGAAAATCAGTCTCTCCAACAGCATAGTTTCTAATGGTCTTTACTTTTTAAATTATAAATCCACCAAATTTAAATATTTATGACCTTCATGCCTAAAAATAATTCCCTAGCTTTGCCTGTCATCTTGCTGAACTCTGTGATAAAGACAGATACTCTTTGGCTTTATGACCCTCCTGATTATTTGTCCTGAGTAGATGATAAAATAACAAGTTACAGCATGGATGAAGCCAGCTATATGTTCCACATAACATGTATTATACGTTACAGTAGGAAAATGGGGATCCAAAGCCTGATGGCTGCAGTTTGCAATGATTTAAAAAAGAACAGTTAAACTTTAGAAGCCTCCTTTTAGGTAAGAAAAAAAATTTAACCACCCCTCTCTGTGGTTTTCTTAGTTACAGTTTTCACGATTTATTAGTGTTACAAAAACTAGGTCAAATTATGCCTATTATTGCTGTCTCTGAGGCCATCTACAAAGGTGGTAGAGAGACCTGAATTATGTAAGTTCCTTATGTTTATTTTCTAACTAAGATTTCTACTATATTCTGGTATTTGATTTCTACTTTGCTGCTCTCTTCATCTTTATTTTCTAGGCATTTAGCCCTTTACCTTGTTAGAAAGGGCCAAACATTGAGTGGGTGTGGTCATTCCCGGTACATCCAACTTGGAAAATAGATTGGGCATACAGCGAGGTTCTGGGCTAGGACTCAAGATTTGTTCTCTTTCAAACTCAAGGTTGCAAAGTTTTTACAGTGTTATTTAAAGTTGTGCTGTAATGCATGGTCCACTCCCTTCTTGATTGAAAATGTCAGATTGAATCCTAGCTACTGTTCTTTCTACTCTTTGTACCATTCAAAGAGGAAAATGTTAGAAAGAGTGGGATCCAGCTGGGTCCCTTCTCTCATTCATGCCAGCAATGCTGCTGCAGGTCAAGCAGTAGGCTGAATAGGTTGTATTCTTTCAGAATATGTGGTCTGTTCATAACTGGAGAGATTGCTTTTTTGTATTATTTTAACATCTTTGGAAATACGATGATTGCAGTGGTAGACTAAGAAGAAAGCAAGGACTGGGCAACTGTCTCAGTGGTTCATGGTTAGATTTTAAGGCACGCTGTTGGAAGAAATATGAATAACAGCTTGTTTTGGTGATAAAGAAGCAGAATGCACTAAATATGACAAGTCAGGATCAAGGCTGTGAAACTGCAATATTAGCAGCCTGGCATTTCTTCTTTGAGCTCTAGTTCTTAGTACAACCGCATTGCCTACTTTTGCCTTTGTCTGACCCTTTTGATAGAGCAGATCCTGTTGGTAAGCCTGAAGCTTTCTGGTTTTGCTTTTGCATTTTTACTTAATTGGTGTCTGTCTTCAACATATGCTAGCATATTTAGAATATGTACCTTTGACTTTGAAAAGGAAAACTCCAGTGACTTACCTACTGTAGAGAATTCTATGTATTCCAAGTGTTATACCATAGACAACTCTTCTCATATTTGACTTTTGCATATTATTTGAATTCAGAAATCATGTACAAAAAAAAGCTGTTATCCATTCTTATTGGAAAAGCTTTTTATACCTTTTACAAGGAGTACAGCTTTATTTCCAAGCTTAATTTGGGTTTAAATAGGTATAGTTCTCTCTTAGTTCTGTAGTGGTTTTGATTTTTTTCCTGCTGTCAAGTAATTTTCTAAAGAACCCGATAGATCCATGTTGAACATTCAGATCTGAAAATTTGTACAGCTATTTTTAAGAGAACCTTATCTTTATTTTCTTTAGATTTTATTGGTAAAGGCTTGGATTTTGGCTTATGAAACCACGGCGATTTGTGTAACAGCATTAAAAAGGCATCCAGCATGAAAATGCAAGTGCTTATTCCCTTGAAACATAAACCAATCTCTTTTTAATTTTCTTTTAAAATCTTGTCATTCTAGACATAAAATAATAAATGGAAAATTATTTTCTTCCTTCACTTATGAAGTTATGTCCCTCACAATAACAGAATTTTTTATCGTAGGATTGAAAATCAGAAGGGACAAACATTTGACAGTAATCAATTATGTCTTAATCTTGGCATTAGTTTATTTTGTTGATTTCAAATTTTCTCATGCATGGAAAAATAAATATGAACACCCTGAGATCAAACAAGCATCATGATTTTTATCAATTTCATGAGAAATGAGAAAAGACAATAATCCTAGAAAAAGATATTTTGACAACAGTAATGAAAAGTATACTTATCTGAAATGAATTTAAATATCTTGTAGTTCTAATCAGTTAATTTTCCAGTTTAGCTGTTTTCAGAAGAGTATGGGTGTGTCCAATACATTGATTTTCGAGTCTCTCCAGGGTTTATAGAACAGATAAATATTCTCCTAGCATGTTATACTCACTTATTTCCACAGTGTAATTAGAAAAGGCTTATTTGCTTTAGAAGGTGCACGGTATTTTGCAATGATTAGTTCTTTTCCAGGTGAATGTGCTGAATGCAAAAACAAGCATTCACATCTGTGATTGTTTATCAATGTTAAACAGGAGATTTTTATTGTTTAGGGAGTCATAACTTTCTCTTTAAATTGACAGGAAGGACAAATTTGATTAAAGTGACCATCTGTGATTTGCTGTACTTCTATCAGTCCAGAAGGTCTCCTGAGAAGCAGGTATGTCTCCTGTCTGGTTTGTGTTTTCTTCAACCATAATTTATCACCTAGATGAGAGTACGGTGTAAAAACCAGAAATGTGCAAGCAGCAGCACCACAGCAGCCTTGCACACTCACTTCTTCCTCATGTTCACTGAGTAAAAACAAGCTTTTAGGCTAAACCATGTGCAATATGTACACAGAGTCTTCTACAGCCAAAGCCATGTCTGCTCTGCATTTTCCTTCATTTTCTAAATGAAGGAAAAGCAGTTGCAGCTTTTCTTTTAAAGCTGTGCTGTGACCAATGTTTATCTCTTGCATTGACAGCAGAAAGGTTTTTTTTTTTTGGTGGAAACACTGGATGCAGACCTACACTGTTTGTGTCTGATTGTAAAGGAGTTTTATTTTTAAGCTGAACTCTAAGGAATATTTTCTTGGTTGATTTATGCCACAAATGCAATAGTTGAGACTTGACTCAGACTTCTAAAAGAGAAAAAGTTAGAATAATAATGTGCAACTATTCAAAATATCCAGCACTTACAAATTAATTTTAAATTTCTTGATGTAGAAATCCTTCATCTATTTCTAATACAAAATATACTAAAATTTAATAACCCAACAGCACATTCATTGAATCAAAGATTCATAATATTTTAACATGAAAGACTTTGGACTAGAATCAAGGAACATTAGTCACTTTGAAAGCTTCATGTCAACTTATGAACAGGTAATTTAAATTTACACAAATATAAATTATGTATGTGCGTACATATATATTTATATTAAGAAGCATCATTTATGTTCTGTCACTGATAAGAAACAGATTCTCTAAGAGCTTACTTACCAGTAGTTCTTTGAGTAAATACATCAACATTTCAAATTGCTTATAAAACAAAAAATCTCCATTTCAGATACATTCTAGTACACTTGTTCTCTATATATACATCTCCAAAACAGATGAAAATTTTCTGAGTCGATTAATAACAGAACATTGTGACAAGAAAGCATTTTTGAGCTGATGTGTGTGGGAAAGCTGGTTTTACCTTCTGGTCTTAAAACTTACCCACCCTGGAGTGAGCTAGCAGTGACCTTGGTGTCTGGGGCTGGTAAGTGCATCTGCCATCCCTCAGCACTCAGCATTCCCTCTCGAGCTCTGAGACACTGCAGGAATTTTCTGCCAGTATTCAGGACAATGACACAGTGCCAGGGGAAGCTTTAGCAGAAGAGTAAGAAAAGATGGGCTGGAGCTACACCAGGGAAGCTGGTAGCTCTTAGTGGATTTCCATGAGAGTTAATGCTGTCAGGTTAAGCATGTGGTTATGCAGACATTTCTTCCTCAGTAGAGTTTTCTTGGCATGATCATTTGGCTGACAAACTGGAAGCTTGGAAGTAGCTAGGGGGTGCAGATAGAGAGCTAAGGAGCTACCTGGGGCACCCCTGAGAGGCTTGGGGACTGCACGGGGGGGCTGGTGGCACTGCTGCCCTCGGGAAGGACTCGGCCTCACGTTCTGGGCAGCACAGACAATCAGAGAATGTGCTGTCATCCTACAAACTGCCTGGGTTAAAAGTCTGCCTAACTGAAACTCTTTCCCACTGACATTTCTTCCTTCTGTCTGCTTGTATAAACTGGCCAGAGAGAACCCTCTGCAGGCTCATAACTCTGCACTTATCATCTTGACATGGGGCTGATGCTGCAGGCGCTCTTCCTACAGAGGAAGTCAGCTGCAAAATACACAATCTGTTGCAAAGCAACCCTTTTGTTGAGAGTTATTCTTCTAAATAAAAAGGAAAGTTTATATTTTTCAGCCACCCAGGTAAACAACTGACTATAGAAATGAAACATCGTAATTCAAAGGTTGCTAATGCTTTCCAAGCTGTTATGACATTACCTGTCAAATTTAAAAGCAAAAAGAACTTTATAAGAGAAATACCTGCTAATGGATGTGAAGTGTAGAAGGATATTCTATTTCTATATTTAACAAAGTTTTAAGTCATTTTAGAGACCACTTGTACAGTTATGAACTTATGGGTAAATCCTATAGAAAACCTATGGTGCCTAAACCAGAGGAGATTTTTGGAATCCAAAAAACTCATAAGGGTCAGGAGCTCATGTGAGATAATAAAGCAGCTCATACAGTGCATGAATGGCAGGAAAACCTCCATGGATTCTTGCCTTATATGTCAAACATTACAGGTGTTTCCTTTATAATTTTAGTTTTCCCATCCTTTCTTCTGATCTTCTGCTTAATTTGCTTCTTCGTTTTTTAAAGTCCTATGGTGTCTATTGCTTGAAAGCTTTAGGTGTTAAAGTATTAAAATGATAAGTGACTATAGCAGAAAATTCACACTAATTTTGTCAGGGAAATTGAAATTGCCTTTGAAATTGAAGTGGCACTTTTTGTAGGCAAGTGTTTTCATCTGATACACATTCACACATATGAATATTTGTGTATATGTAAACTAGTTACATTTTTTGGTCTGCATAATCCCACCCTGTGCAATCAACTTTATTTTCTGAATATTAATAAAAATTTCATAATGACTTCATTCTCATTACAAAATGCTATTCTGCAGCATGAGCAGTATCCAAATGGTGGTTTGATTCATTTTGCCATTTCTTAACCTCTTGAAACTTCCAGATGCTAAAAGGATTTTGTAACTTGCAGCTAAGTGGCCACAGTAACTACTTCATTTTTTCCTATTAAAAATGTAAGAAGCTCGTGGGTCATTGTGTAACTGAAGGTCAGTGTGACTGACTGATGGCTACAAGCTATTCTGCTGTACACTGCCACCATGAAAAGGCAAGTACCAATCTGTTTTTGGACTTTCTAAGGTGCATTTGTATTAATAGGGGCTTCATACTCAAGCTGGAACTATAGCGAAGAGTAAAGAATAGAGAGATAAGCATGTGTTGAAGAGGACAATATCCTGCTTTTTAATAAGCAGTTTCTAAAATAATTCCTTGAGCTGTTTATGAAATTGAATGTGTTTGGGAGCAGTAGGCATAGGCTGCTTTGCAAGGGGGAACAAGCTGGGAGTCGAAGGTGACAGTAAGGCAGATTGTCTTGCTTGAAATCTATCTATTTTTAATAGTTCTTCAGAGTAGTAATGAATAAGAGTGACCTAACTGCAGGGGAGTTGTGAAGATTGTATGACAGAGATGCACATAAAATATTTTCTTGTGCAGTATCGTTTTCTGTTTTAGCCTTTTGCTTTTGGTGGTGGCAATTCATGCTACTAACACAAACAAGTTCCAGCAAGGCTTGTCACTGCAGAAATCGCACACACCTGAGATTAGATGGTATTTCTGTTTGGGCATGTCATTCTTTACTTAAAAGGACATCCCATCAACCATAAATCATAGATTGGTTTGGGTTGGAAGGGACCTTAAAGATCATCTAGCTCTATTATCCCTGCCATGGGATCCCTTCTGCTAGACCAGGTTGCACAGAAGTTAGACACATTGTTTATTTGTTTGTGGGTTTTGTGTGTGTTTTTTATTTTTCTTTTTTGTATAACTTTTACCAGCATTTGGGAGAACTGGAGAACTTCATTTTAATCATAAAGATCCTGCTCATTATTTGTTATTGTATTAGTGCAATTTTAATAATATTTGCTTGAAGGAATAAGGCTATTCTAATATCATCCTTTATTTCAATGTGCCAAAATGTTCTTGATGGACAAAGTCTGGTGGTTGAAAACATTCTTTAAGTATCTGTATACGCAAATGAAGTAATTAATATGTGATTGAATATTCATATATCTTTTTTTTTGGTCTAGCCCTAGTGGACTAAAGGAAGTTGAATGACTNTCCCATCAACCATAAATCAGGGATCCCTTCTGCTTGGCCAGATTGCACAGAAGTTAGACACATTGTTTATTTGTTTGTGGGTTTTGTGTGTGTTTTTTATTTTTCTTTTTTGTATAACTTTTACCAGCATTTGGGAGAACTGGAGAACTTCATTTTAATCATAAAGATCCTGCTCATTATTTGTTATTGTATTAGTGCAATTTTAATAATATTTGCTTGAAGGAATAAGGCTATTCAAATATCATCCTTTATTTCAATGTGCCAAAATGTTCTTGATGGACAAAGTCTGGTGGTTGAAAACATTCTTTAAGTATCTGTATACGCAAATGAAGTAATTAATATGTGATTGAATATTCATATATCTTTTTTTTTGGTCTAGCCCTAGTGGACTAAAGGAAGTTGAATGACTAAATATCTCATTGGTAAAATGAAACTGCTTCCTTTCAAAGCTTATTTATTTTTTACCAATCACATTTTTTTCCAAAGGTTTTATTATGTGATTTGTTTGGTTTTTTCAATGATGTTGGTATTTTCCCCTCCTGTCTCCACTCTTCCTCCCCTTTCCAGCCCTTCCCTCCCTTGGGGGAATGAGAGACTGGATATGCAACCAATTTTGTTTACCAAACCAGGTGATTTTTAGCTAACTTTTTTGATATATTTAATAAGGTAATGTGGACATTTTTTTCCTGTGATATTTCTGATATAGATAATGATTTATTTTAGTTTGCACCTCATTAAAATATTTTACTAATTTTGAATGAAAATTAGTTTATAGACAACCAAGAGGCAGCTTCCTCAAGGTGGACATATGTCAAATACTAACTGGAGCAGAGTGAATTTAGGAAAAGTACTGAAAAATCTTGTCTTTGCTACCTGGGATATTCCCAGAGACTGTTGGAAACTGCCTTCTATCTATCAGCCTACTCTGTATACATCACATATCAGTATGTCTGCTTCTTTTTAAAAAGTGACCTCTAGTAGTTTTAGATGCTTGTTACAGTGTTGTTTGTCAATCTTAAGGCTCTCCAGGGATAGTGATGAAGTGTTTGCTCTGATAAAGCTATTCTTTCAAATTACATAAAAACAAAATAATAACAAAACCACCAAAACCTCTAGACCAAAAAAAAAAACCCACCCAAAACCCAAAAAATCAAATAAAAAACCTAAAACCAAAACAGCAGCCCGATGCCCAAGCAGTAAAAATAGTGTTCCTTTTAAAACCCTTCAGAGTAGCAGATCATACATATACCACTTATCTTTCAAAAGGAGTGACTGCAGAGGAATGATTCCTAAGAGAAATGCCTGAAGGAAAAAATCCTTTTTGTTTCAAACTAGAAAATAGTACTTAAAAAATTCAGTGTATCTGTCTATTCCCTAGTCAATAGTTGCCAGCAGAACCTCGTACCCTGTAAGTAAATCAGGTTCAAGAATTCTCTCCAGCTAGGCACAGCAAATTCCCCTGTAAATATGGATTTCCTAGCAAATATTTTCTCTTAGTGGTAATATTGTTCTCATATGGGATCTCAGCTTTAGCATTCCTCTAGGGTGCAGCATTTTCACCAGTATACTGGTGTAATATAAAAATAAGTAATAGTGCTGCACATTAAATTCATAACTTTTCTACTACAGCACCAGAATTTTTTAGGGACTAGACTGTTAAAATAACCATCCTAGCTATACCACTAGGGAGATTTCCCATAATGACAATATTTTGCCTTCTGGTAATATTCTTATGTCTGTAAACTTGTATGTTTCTCTAAGTGGTTTCTATTTTTTCCCTTCCTTTTAATTTTTTTTTAAATTTCTTTTTTTTTTTTTTCCCCAGTAACTCTACAGAGTTTTAGAATGCCATAGAATCCTAGAATTGGAAGGGACCTTTAAAGGTTACCAAGTCCAAACCCCCTTCCACGAGCAGGGATATCATGATCTATATCCAATTGCTCAGAACCCCATCCAACCTTGAGCATTCCCAGGGATGGAGCATCAACCACCTCACTGTGCTAGTGTTTCATCAGTTATTGTAAAAAACTTCTTCCTCAGAGCTGATCAAATCTATGCCCTTTATTTTAAAACCATTACTCCTTGCTCTGCTGCAACAGGCCTTGCTGAATGTTGTCTCCATCTTTCTTTTGTGCCACCTTTAGGTACTGTAAGGCTGCCATGAACCTTCTTTTCACCAGGCTGCACAACTGGAATTCTCTCAGCCCAGCTTCACAGGAGAGGTGTTCCAGCCTTCTGAGCACCTTCCTCTGGACATGCTCCAATAGATCCATGTTTTTTCTCTACATTTCTACCTATTTGTTGACTGCTATATAAGAAACGATTGTTTATGGAAAAACATTAACTCTCTTGACTAACCTAAGAGGTTATTTCTGAGCAGACAAAGGATCATTTATTGCCATCTTTGGTTAACAAACAGTAGCAAGAAGTTTAGTTTTAAATACCTTTATTTTTTTCTTTTTTGAAAGCCTAGGTGGAGAAGCAGAATGAGCAATGACTTAACAAATTTTTCCTGAGTTATTACCAAGTGTTAGCACCTTGATTTCACATCAAAATGCATTTCTACTTTAAAATATAGTATTTATCTACTGCAATATTTACATCATCCTATTAAACTCCTAGGATAAGCCTTTGTGGTAGTGGTACTAATTGAAAAGTTAGGGACTAAACTCAGGCTCTGAATCTTGCTTGCATTGCAAATATATAGTTTTTTCCTACCTTGCTTTTGGGGTATTCCTGCTAGCTTTCACCAGCATGAACTCCTGATAAGACTCTACCACCTCTGCTTCCTACAGTCCCTCCCTACTTCCCTATATTAATATTTTATTATCTAAAACCTTCTTTACACTTCTGTCAAATCCCTGAGCATGAAGCTCCTAAAAACTGACACCTTCTTGTTCTAGAAAGACCACTCAGAGTTGCAACATGGTGAACTTCTAGAGATTTAAAAGTGAAACTCTCTTCTGTTTACAAACACACCAACAGGTGTCTCTCAGGTATTCTTTCATGTATTTTTTATTAATGAAAAAAAATTTAAAGGCTAGTAAGCATTTTAACATAAGTGACTAATATTTCATTTCCTCTATTCAACAAAATAACGAAAGAGGGTGACATTCACATAAACCCTTTCAAGGCATGGAATTCCCAAAGAACTTTAGTCTGCAACCAGAAAGAGATTTACTTTTGGACTGCAGTGCCCTCTGCCAGCAGAAACTACAGCAGAGGAGCTGAACACATTTACTACCAGGTAATGAAGACTATCCATCCAGCTAGAGCTTCAAAGCAAGGCAGGTACACAAATAGATTTTGATTGAGGCCACTGGGCACAGTAACTCTACAGTTTTGAAAGAATAATGACCAGTGATAAAGCAAATTACATTTTGTGGCCCAAATAATTACCCTCAAATATAATTTTAATTGAAGTTTAGATTTCAACTTAGTGTTTCCTTGGAGATGTTATAGGCTTCCTATCTAAGGTCAAAACACTTTAGTATGTAGAAAATAATTTGTCTCATTGCTTCAATAGGATGTAGACATTTTGCTAATTTTGTGTTCCTGGAAAGGATGAAAAGACAGCAATTAAAGAGAAAAAGAAGCTCTTGATTGCCTCTCAAAGCACTAAGAGGACAAAATGCCTCTTGTAAGCATTTAAAGGCTAACTGTGAGTGTATAAAAGGACCATTCATTTTTAATTAAGATTTTTGGGATTGAATCAATTTTTTTTATTGAATATTAGAAATTAATTGTGTAGGGTAATGTTTAATTGCAAGCCAGCTCCAGATGGGTGCTTCTGGAGAGGTTCCCTGAACAAAGAAACCCCTGGGTCTTTATACCCTCTTGGTATGTGCACCCAGTCATCATCTGCCCTGCATGTGCCTTTTGGTGTAATGATGATTTGTGGTCTGGGGTCTTCTAACACCTCTTTGGACTCTTCCTCCATGTCCACATGGACAGGTCATTAATTGTTCTTGGGCCAGCCTTGGCCTAGCCCTTATCTGAAGATAACTTGTCTCTGTTTACTCCTCAGATCAGCCATTTGTGCAAACAAAGTTCATTTCAAGTTCGCCTACAACTTTGAGAAGGGCCCATTAATGCTAAGCTGTAAGCAAGTTACTGCTGCACTTACTAAATTAACTGTTGCACTTAAACCTACTAAATTAATTTTTAATGTTTTCTAAGTAAACAATTTAATTTCCAGCATTCAGGTGTTGATAACTTTCTATAAAAGAGATTTATGAAATTGGTGAACTCTATTAAAAGCTCCTAGGTTTGGAAATCAGATTAGAGAGGTTTATACATATCTCAAAGACCAAACTTATATACTATATAAACAAAAATAAATCGACATATTTTAATCAAAATTCCAGTCTTAAGAATACCAGACAGATTTGAAATATTTCAAAATGGGACAGAAACTGTATGGAAAGATACTTTATTTAAATGCTGTGCATAGGACTAACCTATAATTCCTCATAAATCCTGGTGACATCAGTATGAGAGGAGTCATATCAGACTTTATTTTGATTTTTAAGATATTAATATATTAATTTTTAGGAGAAAAACATCTTAAATTTCACTTGAAAACTCCCAATACTTGCAGGAGGTTCTTAATATTTTTAATATGATTTTATTTCATCTCACACCTAAGAATACTTCTGCCTTATCTGGCATCTTTAAAATTAATGAATGGGCAGAAATTTTCTCTCCAGGCTTAAAGGACTTTCATGATTTGTGAGAAATGTCCCATGATTCTTGGTACCAAAATATTATGAAGGACCTGGTTGATATATGTTTCAGGTAATTACAAAAATTGCTCATTTAATGGCAATGAAAAATCTATAGAGGGTTATTTCTTCAAGCAGTCTTGGAATTTAAACATGATCTGAGTCACTTGGGCATGACCATTGACGCTTGCTTTAAAATTGTGTTTTTATACTTCTATTTGATTCTTTTATTTCCCCATTGGAGAATTACTTGTCTTACTTCCCTTGTAAAACTTGATATCATATCATAGACTAATCAATGTACATGTCATCTGAACATGGTTACAGAAATTTTACATGGATAACTTCCAAAAGGTGAGCTCCCAAATTTGTACAAATTGAAAATAAATTATACCATTAATCAACATATGTTCATGAGGTAATGGGGAATGTGGTGATTTTAAGTAAGAAGAGTGAAAACCAGGTTGGAAAAGATCCCCTTTTTCTTGCTCTGTAAAGGCAATTAACAGTGGCATTGACCTAGCAGTGACTGCCAAGCAAAAATAAAGTGCAAGACGACTTTTTTCCCTGGGATGGAAAGATGTTACATTTATTGCAACAGGTTTCAATTTACAAAATCAAAAATGCATTCTGATCAGTAGAATTTAAAAGTGATAAAGACACAGTGTGATGTTTACTTGATGTGGTTCATCATTATTCAGATGGAGTACACTATTTGTAGACATTTGTAGAGGAGCTGCTAACAGAGTTCACAGTTACATTCTAAATGGGGAAGTTAACGCAACTGCATTTTTTTTTTTCATTAAACATCAGATATAACATTTCTCTGTTAGTTTGCTCAAACTGCTTTATTTGTTCAACATACCAGAGTACAGACTTCCAGTTTTAATTAAGTGGTTGACTAATTCCTGCTGACACCTTTTCCTGTTTGCTAAATGAATTTCCCATCTCTTCCTTTACACGTAACTGTTCCTTCTAACTGATTTATATACAAAAGTTTAAGGTCTAATGCAGATGCATTTTTGATGAGCTAACCAAATTTCCTATTGAGAAGCTAAGCAAATTTCTTCAGATGTACCTGAATGAAATAGGAATTAAACTATTTTCTCTTACCCCTCTCACTGTTAGAGGGAACTTTTCATGAACTTGTTGAGGACGGCCTGTCAGGAGACAGAAGATGGCCTTTTCTAGTGACTATCACAAATGTCCAAAAATCTCTAAAATGAAAGTGTTTTCTGAAAAGTCACTGATAGAAAACATTAACTCAATGTTCTATACCAGCTGGTGTAAAGATCAGCCTTAATTAAAGGAAGATAAAATATTGTGTTATTACTGTGTTATTTGTAGAAGTTTCACTGATACATGAAGGAAATGCATGACAATCAGAGTAAGAACTTTTTTTCCTCTTAGCATAGGAGAAAAGAAAGTTTTCTACTAAATAAAAATAAAATAAACTGTTTTACTGATGTCTTCTTGATTCATTGGTGTGTTTACTGTCCTTCTGACCCATCTGTCTTGCAAATGGAAAGAGCCAGAGTAAGCCAGGGTAAACTTTCTTTGTTTTATTTAATTGTCTTTGCAAGTACCAAAACTATTTACTAAGCAGATCTGGTAGATGAAAACACAGAAGCCATTGTAATCAAACCAGCAAAAGTACAAACAAGACAGGAAAAAAGGAGAAATACTCATTGCAACAGGTAGAAGTACCTATAAAGAATATTTTGGTTCTATAGGCTAGAGGAAGATTTCTCATCTCCCTGAGCAGCATGTTACATTTTGCTCCTGAAGCTGCCAGCTCTGCAGTTCACAACTGCTGCCACCAAACATCAAATTCTTTTGTACCTGATGCCACCTCATATTGTAGTACAGCAGGCCCACACTGCACCTTCATAATACAAAATCAGGAAAATCAATCTCAGTTCCCAAATAACCAAGGTTACTTGAGTGGAAAATGCTGTGTTGCCACGGGCAACAAAAATTAAACAGATATTTGCAATATGACCATATACTCCCATGTCATTGACCCAGTTCCTTCTGGCAACAATGCAACTTAAGTTAAACTTCACTAAAGGCAGTGGAATTTTAGCTTTATTGCCATTTGTACTTAACTGAGGTAGACCAGCTGCTGCATTAGGGTGCTGGGGAAGAGCAGAGGTACCATAAGTGTTTACATTAATACCTCTGTGAAGACTTTAAAGGTGAACTGCCATTTACTCCCTTTAGATGCTTCCAATGGGACAGATAATTTTGCTGGGTTTTTTGAAGCTGCAAAAATACCTTTCAACAACCTTTGGTTTTCTTACCAGGTAAGGTTAAGCATATTATCTTGAGAAACTTTGGTTAACAAAAACCAGTGCAAACTTCACTAGAGGAAAAGTGAAAATCTGTAAATGCTGGTTCACTGAGGCTGAAATGGTTTACAGCAAAATCTTCAATTTTACAAAGGATTTTTGAAATACAATCAGTTCTGAGGGCAGCCTGTCTTTCTTTTGAAGTCTTTTGTTTAGCTGCCCTTCGTTCTTGTTCTCCTCTCTGCTTTGAGGACTGCACAAGAACCCCAGAGTGGATAGGTTTACCAGATGGGTTGAGGATCTCCCTTGAAATGCCAGGATGGCTGCTGTAAGTGCCTATTTTTGTTCTGGGAACATGATGTCCCAGGTCTCAGCCCCTTTGACCTCTTGCTGTTTAGACAGTTCTGTAAAGTATCTGCTTTAAAACTTAAACCCTGCTTTTAAAAGTGCCAGTTCCTTCTGCCCCTAGGCACCTTTGTCTGAGGGGCTGAGATTGCAATCCCAGGGTAACATAACAACTCTTTTCAATTTATATGTGAAATATTCCCTGCCAGGATGAACGAGGTGGTGACAGGGCAAAGGGGCTGGTTAATGGGCTCTTTTCTGCTCAGTTTTCTTTGTCTCTTTACATTTCTCAAAATCTCTTTTTCTTCAGTATCAGAAACTCTCTACTAAGGGTGTTGAGGCACTGCAGTAGGTTGCCTAGAGGTGGTAGATGCACCATCACTGAAGCTCAGGTTGGATGGGGCTCTGAGCAACCTGGTCTAGTGAAAGGTGTCCCTGATCACAGCAGGGGTTCATCATGGCAAGATGAACTTGAAGGGTTCCTTTCAAACCAAAACATTCTGGGATTCTATATTTATTTTAGATATTTTTTTTTTCATTTCTTTATACACATAACATCATTAAATACATATTTTACTTCAAGGTAAGCTGTTTTGAGGAGCATTTATGACCTTTCCCAGTCTCTGGAGGTAATCATGCTTCTAATGACTTCTGTTAACTTTCCTTCTAGGTCTGACATTTTGATCAAAAAGGACTTACTCTTTTTCTCTATAATGTTATTTGTTTACAGTGTTTATATTTTTCAGATTTGTCTGGAGTCTCTGGCCATGGTCATCTTTCACAGTCATTGTTTTTTCATAGCATAGTATTTAAAAGGAAGTATAGTATATAAAAGGAAGAAAATGGTATGTTTATGACCTATTTTATGGTATGTTTATGACAATATTTGACAGCAAAATGGTGTAGTCAAATGCAGGTAAAAATATATTTTTCCAAGAATTGTTGGGCATACACAGACACCTTGTTTGTTTTCTTTTTGTCCTTACCCTTACCTCTGCCCCATACATATTTTGGTAGAGAAGACTATCAGCATATAGTTTTCCTTTTTTAAATTATGGGGAAATCACTTTATTTTAGAGATTAATTATTTCCATAAATCATATCTTTTCCTACAGTATCCAGGGTGTTTACTTGTTTTGTGACTCTGCCTCCTTTGTCATTCCCAGAAGAAGGTGTATATGCAGATCTCTGTTTAGGTTTTCTTATAGTCTTACATTGAAGGAAATACTTAATAAGCCACTTTGGGAATGAGAAAGCTCTAAAAAAGTGTGGGGACAGGCCTCCTCATGCATTCAAGCTGGAGCAGAAGGCAGAAAGGAGAAAGGAGGTGTCTGCTGAGCAGTAAATAAATGAGGTATCTCTGTGGGGCTGCAGTGGCAATTTCATAGCCAGCTCTGCAGGTTCCATTGGACCTACCTGTGGCATGTTTCCCATGTTTGTCTCTTGCTGAGGTAGAAGAGTAGAAATTTCTGAATATTGCCTAGGACATATGATTTTGTCTTAGAGGGGGGCAACGTTGTAGCCCCATGGAGCTCCAGGACCTCTGCTACTGAGCAGCCCTGGCAGCCTTGGCTGGCTCACCTTTTTCAGGTTTTCTCAAAAACTTGTGTGTGGCAAACAACCCAGCCTTTTCCAGCTGCTGGAAATCTCCTGGGCTTGTCAGAGGCAAGAAATAGATTTCCAGCACAGGATATAAAAAAGTCCAAGAAAACTAATCTAAACAAATTTACTGTCCTGAATTTTCAGGTTCTATCCCCTTTTCTGTACAAATTTTAGATCCTTGACCCAAGCAAAAAAGGCAGTTTTTAATATTATACAATTCAGTATAAATTCTCATTCTTCTGCTGCTTTCTTGGCTGTCAAAAGCTAGTAGCTGAATAACAAGGCTCAGAAGCATCTTCAGAAACAAATTAACCTCCTCAGCCAAATATACGTTTCTCACAGAAGTGATTAAAAGCCAGAAGGAATAAGTCTATGTATATTTTCTCTTGCCTATGACATATTATCAAAGCAATTATGTTCTTGGCTTTTGGGATAAGTTAAAAAAGAATTAGAGAGTAAGATGTCTTCTTAAAGCAGGGAGGGCCTTTCTTTGTATTTTCTTGAGCTCACAGTTTAATCTTCCCCAACAAGCCTAGGTAACTTCCATTCAAGCCAGGTATTTCTATTTCTTATCAGGAAACTGAAACTGTTACTAGGTGTCTTTCTGCCTCTGTTATGTCTTACAAGCAGCTTCTTATATTGCTGCTGAATGCAGTTTGACCAGTTTATGGATATTCTTCACACTTTTTGCATATTCTGCTTTATTGAGAACACTGTTATTTGAAAACAGTTTTCATGCTCATTACAGGTAGTTCTGAAGCTTTAAATTCACTTTTTCTTTCTGATTTTGTTTCCTACTCTTTATTCTATTGTTTTAAAGCAGATGTACTTCTCAAGTTTATCAGAGCTGCTTCACAAAAATAATTTTTTTTACCGATTTCACTTATGAGCTCTTGGAACTTGTACGGACTGGCAAGGTTTCCTTGGGATTATGAACCCTCAATGTTTAAATTAAATGTTGATTGCTGCCTTGACTTCTTAGACTGTCAAAGGAGCTGTGTTCAAAAGCTACAGAAATCAGGAGCCAGTAATTTAAAAAAATTATTTGCTGAGTGCAATTTGTCATTGCTTTTACATTTGAGTTTATTGAAAGACAACATGCAGTGTAAGTACAAAGTTGTAGCAATGAATTATCTTAATAATGGTGTTGTGGGCTGAGTAACAATGCAAGGACTTAGGAAGAGAAAGAAAAGCATAGTGTTGGTAATGTTACTTGAATCTCTGTGATGAGTGGCTCAGCCTTGCTTTTCTTCCATAGAATGCCATAGAATATCTCAAAGTATAGATCATAGGGGGTTGATTTTATTTGTGTCTAACCTCAACTTTCCTATGCCCTGGTGTATCTAAGAAAATAATCTACAGTTATAATCTATAGAACTTTAAAGGCAGGAAGAATTTCAGAACATAAGATGATTAGATGAAATTTACTTTCACATCTTACAGGAGAATTAGGTTTACTTTCACATCCTACAGGAGAATTAGGTTTATTTCTGTGACAACCTTTTTGCTTCTAAGCTTGCAGAAAAAAATTTAAAGGATTAAAACTAAATATTTGCCTATGTGTGGCTTTATGTACAGCAGATGCACATGAATCATGCACTTGTAGAGATGTTCTGTACTGGGATGAAGATCATTGAATATTTGAGGATTGGTCAAGCACAGGGAGCTCAAAGGGAATTGCTGCATACAAGGAGACACAACAAAGTTGCTGAGTTCAGGTATGCAAGCTGTCCTTAGGTTTGCAAGAAATTTTTTTTCAGCAAGTTTTCAGGATGTATTTCTTAGCAGATGAATTTCAAGGTGACCTGAAAAAAACTGTGAAATAGAACACAGAAATTGTCATTGCCTTTTTTTTTTTCCTCAAGTGCTCTTCCACTGATGCATTTTTAATACTACTTTCAGAGTGGGAAAACACATTATATCGATGTGTTGTTAGCCTCAAGAAACTGTAAAATAATGAGACAAACTGTTTGTTAATGACAGGCTAATGGCATGACTTATGACATTTTCCATCATTGCATCAGATATAAATTGAGTTGTCAATGACAACAACTAGCCTAGAAGAGTTATTATTTTTTTCTTTCTTTCTCCTCTGCTGAAAGGTGTTAGCCCATAAATTATATGGATGTTTTGTGTAAAAGGCTTAGAATTGAAAAATGGAAGCAGAAGTTCTATTTTGCTGGATGCTCACTTCAGTGTGAGCTCCTTTATTTTTGTCTTTTTTTTTCTTTTCAGAGGAAGAAACCACATGGCTGCCAGGGCTTGCTGAGTGGAAAATAAATTAGCTGTTGCCACTCTATGAATATGCAAAGTCTGGATGCTTTTATTATTTTCTACCCACTGCTGGCATGGTTGCTTGGTGTTTTTTAAATTTTTTTCGTTTTTTAAATGAATTTCAGGGGTTTTTCTTATTTTTGTTTCCCCTTTTAAGAGATATACTCTAAGAGTTTTAACAGGAACTCAAGTTCATAATTCATATTTCAATAAATCTAACACTAATAAAAAAAATTTGCTAATGCAGAAGTGGGCAAAAGTTACTTCATGTGCATTTTGACATCTATGTCTTGTAATTTGTGCAGGAATAGTTAGAAAAGCTNATTTCAGGGGTTTTTCTTATTTTTGTTTCCCCTTTTAAGAGATATACTCTTTTATAAGAGTTTTAACAGGAACTCAAGTTCATAATTCATATTTCAATAAATCTAACACTAATAAAAAAAAATTTGCTAATGCAGAAGTGGGCAAAAGTTACTTCATGTGCATTTTGACATCTATGTCTTGTAATTTGTGCAGGAATAGTTAGAAAAGCTTTCAACTATTGATCATAAAGAGGAGCTGCTAGCATAATCACTCCTTAGAGGAAAATAAACCTTATGGTAAATCTAATTAGAGGTGAAAGGTTGCATGTAAATAATTGTCTAGATCATCACCCTCCAGGCATGGTTGTCTCTAGAAGCAGTTGCCTTCAGCACACCTGCTTCACTGAGCTGCAAGGTTTCTTTCTTGCTGGTGAACTGTTCTTCCAGCCATTGAGGTTTGGTTTTACAGCAGCTAATTGCTGGGAGGGATGCAAAGGTTTGAGGGTTGTCACTCTGATGGCTGAGCCTGGTCTTCCCCAGGTATCATTCAAGGGGCAGGGCCAGAGCACGAGCGCTTCCTGTTGAGCTGAGATAATCTTTGCATTAAAAGAATTTATTCTGTCTGAAGAATAGGAGGGGGGCAGTCAAGCCTGAATGTTTTTCCAAAAAATGTCACTTAGGCCAGAACTTTTCTAGAAGCACTGTTTAACTGCCAAGTGGCACGTGCATGCACCACCTCTGGACACAACACACTATTATTTTCGTGATAATTTGCAAATGGCATGATGAATCTAAACACACAGATTCATATAGATATGCAGTGCAAAATCTCACATAAAAATTGGGAATTAAGTGAGGTTTTTCTAAATATATCATACCCCCAGTTTCTCCTTTAGTATGTTTAGGTTTTTTTACCTCTTTTTGGACAAGTAACTGTTTCAAAGTGACAGTTGATAGCTAATTTGTAAGGAAGTATAAGTGCAGCTGTAGGACTGCATTTCTTTGTGATAGTATGTATACCATTTTTGACAGCCTTTTCAAAAGTGTATTTACAGGAAGTCCTTGAAAGAGCTGCTTCCCTTCAAGCATCCTTGTCTGAGGCACTTCCAAGCATCTTCAGACTCATTCAAAACACTGTTAACTTTTTTCTCCAGTCTGGGCTAAAACTTTAAAGGGAAATGTGTGTCAAAAGGCGCTCCCACCAGAATCTCTGCTTTGTATTCTGTACCAAATGAAAGGATTTAAAATGATTTTATTTACTAAATATAGGCTGCAGACTATTTTTCTGACCTAGTTATGTACCAGTCATAGTGGAAATATAATTAACACAGGCACAAATGATGATTGCTGATTCTTTTGGCAGTGAAATATTACTCATAATGCGCATTTATTGTGACTGCTGTTACTAACCATATTGATTCCCAGCATGCTTAAGGGACAGAGCAACGGGCAATATTGTGTGAGATGCCATGCAAAAAGTCATTGCAGAGACTCCAAACAGTGCTACAAATGTGCTGCCATTAAACAAGCCTGTGGTTATTTATGACAAAAATGACACTGTGGCTCATCTTTCTTGGTGGCAGGAGTAGCAATAGTGTTTGTGCAATTTTTCTGGAGAAGCTGTTGTTGTTTGTCATTAATACTTCTCCTGCACCTTCACTTATGGTGTGACAACAAAGTTGGCAGTTTTGGTAATTTTCCCTGATTGGCAGTGTGGGTTACACAAGGTTTACCAGCACTTTTTTCTTCACCTTTTCCTTCACTTTCATGTGAGAGCTTGAAAGTTCAACAGAATATTTAAAACACACATATGGAAACGTATTTATTGACTGGTTTTAATCAAACTGTCTTGTGAACATGTAGTTAGATTAAGCAAATGATTAACCAGATGAAAACATTACAGAATGTTAGCAGGGGTTGCCTGTCTATAGATGGATTTAATTATTTAGGTCATTCTGCACTTTGCTTCTCTTCATAGCCCATGTACTTCTCTATCATCCCTTAACTGGCCAAAGAAAGGGCCAAAATCGCTTATGCAAAGTGATTCTCTCTGATTTGTTTTTCAATTTACATTTGCTCCAGAAAGTGGATGTTTCCAGACTGATTGTCTGTAACAACAGCTACTGCATTAACTTTGTTCTTAAAGTCCTTTCCCAAATTTTTTCTAATTGTAGACCACATGTGCTAGAGAAATACTTTTTGTTTAATTTTGCAGTGTTATTTTGAAAGGTCACAAATGCAGACTTTGAAACTCAATACAGACACTCTAAAACAAACTCTGAACTGAGCCAAGTCCTTGTTCAGAGGAGAGCTAGAGAACAGCCTACACCTGGTGAGCGCTGAGGGCACACGTGTGCTGAATTTTCTGTTTCTTCAGAGTTTTTGAAAGGTGTGTTTCCCACATAAAAGGAATTGCTATAGAGCTGCCAACTCTCCTTTCAGCATTGAAGAGCAGACCCTCAGTACTGATGTGAAGGACAATGAAGGGCATAAAGATATTTTGAATATTCACTTGGTAACTCTTATTAGAGGACAGGGCTCTTTCCAAAGAGGGAACATCCTTCTCAACCTGTTTAAATTACTCTGAATGGATTTGCATACATTTACTCCAGTTCAGTTACTGGAATGTGCATGTAGTACCTAATAAAAAACAGTTTGGTTTTTTTTTTAATTGATAAATATTACTGAAAATTATTTAATACTTTTTACTAAGCATTCACTTTTACTCATTGATGTATAGACATGATCTTAGGCTATGACAACCTGTATTCAAAAGTGATAATGAATATTTTCATCATTTATATCTCTAAAGCTAGCAAACTTCTGAATTGTACTAAACTGAAGGTAAGAACTGATCCTGCTCGTGTAAAAACTTGTTATTAAAATTATGCCTTATATCAGTACTTGCAAGCAGATCAACAATAGAAGTCAGGCTGTTATGAGAAAAGAAGCTATAGCTTATTCCTTTTTAAACTTTATTTTTTCCTCTGGAATATATATATATATATACACATATATATATATGTGTGTGTGTGTATATATATATATATATATATATATATACACACAGTTACAGAGTGTGTAAACTACAGAAAGAATTAGGGACATGTATTTCATGATTGAGTTACTTCATTTCTAATATATTGATTTTCTTTAAATGATAGGTTAAAAAAATTAAATGTAGGAATGACTCTTAAGCAGCTCCAAATCCATCTGTCCTGTGTTATGTCAGGAAATTTGCTTTCAATTCCTGCTCTGAAAGAAACCCTGGAGTCAGATGCCCTGCTTCCAGGACTTGAAATTATGTTAATAGGAAAGAGTTGCTGACATATTCTGCCTTAATAATATACATTTCTTAGGAAGATCATCATGTCCCAATTTGTCTAGGACATAAAATAAAATATCATAGAAGCAATTGAGATATATACATCTATAAAGTTCCTCTGAGCCTCTTGTTCAGCATTATATGTTGCACTGATCTATAACTGAAAATTTGTAATAATAGTGTTGTCTAGTACAAATGGAGATAATGTAATTCTTAGTATTATAGACCCTAACTGTGAAAAGACAGCAGAGTCTCACAAATTTATTGTCTAGCCATGGAGTAATGACTGCAAAATATTCAGAGGCATCTGTTATAAAGAATTAAAGAGTTATTCAAACACATCTGTTATAAAGAGTTATAAATAATTATTAAAGAAATCTCTAACCCTTGAGATAAAAGTAATTTTTTAGAGTCATTACTGAACCAAAGCAATAATTGTCAGCTGAGACTAGGATATTCAGAGCTTTCTATCTTTGTAGTTATTTTCTTTTTCCTGTCATTTACCCTTTCTTCTACTGGGGATAAGTTATTCTGAAAAAAACGTAATAAATTTTGCAATTCATATATCTGCATTTTATACTTGCATGGCCATTTTCCTGATTATTTTGTATGTGAATTATAGCTAGCTTTTCTTAGAAAACTTTGAAAACATTCTCGAGTATCTGAAGACATTTTAGATATTCTTGGATGTTAAGCCAAATCCAAACTCACTGACGGAAACTCCACTTTTATTTTTAGCATTGTGTCTTACAAGAATTTGTGATTCTGGTTTGATTAAAAATCTGGAAGATCAATTTTATTGCTGGATTGTGGAAGAGACTTGATTGTCAACCCTGAAGCACCTTCTGGGATGTGTTCTAGGTCTGAATACACATGTTGTTATCAATTCCAAGCAAGATTGCTGTATTGAGGTCAATATGTCTCTTATTATGAGATGTGCAGTTTCTAAGAATTAGATGAGAATGGCATCTTAGCAGAAAACTGGAAAGTGTCATGGTTTTGTTTTCAACAAGTTATAGATCATCTTGTGGAGGTCAAGCCTTTTTCCTTGCTCAAAATGATCTTCTCTTGATAGAAAAGTACAGTTTATGTCGATGGGAACATTAGTGTCAAGTAAAATATGTTGTGAACTCATGTCAACATTGCAGTATTGTTTTGGCTGAAGAGGGATAAAAGCCTCCCCCCACACCCAATTTATATATTAGAAACCTTTAAGTGAAAATGCCATAACACTTCAATTTGATTCTTTGCTCTGAAATAAAATACAGATTTTCTCAAAATTGAAAATGAAAAGATTTTTTTTTTTAGGTTCCATCAGTAATTTTATGATGACCTAGGAAGTTTACCAAAATGTAACTTTAATGAATTTCATCTGTTAAATTATAATTATAAAGGGCCCAAACAATAATTTTAGGTGTATTTGTTTGTGTGTCAAGATTTTGGTTCTTGTTTCCCGCAGGAAACTGTTGTACTTCAGAAACATGTTATTTCTCTGATTCATGTTATTTCTCTGGTTTTTTTTTTATTGCTCAATTTATTTCCACTAAGTCTGATTTTCATCAAGTTTATATTTGGTCTCTTTTTTTGTCCATTTTATATCAATTTTTTCATCTGGAAATCTACATAGTAGGTCTGAACTAAGCTGTTACTTCTTTCTTTTCAAAATTTGCTTCCAATTATTGTTCCAGATATTCAAGAAGATTGCAATATTTTTTTAATCTGTCCTATTTGTCACAGAAGCATCTCTTAAATGAGTATAGGCTATCAAATATTTTCTGTATAGTGGAAGGAAAACTGCAGCCATTTGGCTGAGATTTCCTGAGGTGTTAAATAACACCTTGGACCATAGAGCCACTTGATATGCACAGATCAGTTTTATATACAAGAAAACAGATTGATGCAGCTATGAATGACTCTGTACATGTCAGCTGGTGTGTGCATGTGTGCTAAGGCAGAGACATAAAGAACGTAGATTTTACTGCGTGGGAGCAGTGAGTCATTGAACTAACTCTTCACAGCTATAAATCAAAAAGCAATGCATGTTTTCATACATGCAGTAAAAGAAACTAAAGAGATAAAAATGGATGAATATTCAAAGTTACTATCTTTTAAATTTCTTCTATAGGATCACTTTATTTTATTTATACACATAGTACAGAGGTGTGCAAGATGGTACACAGGTTTGTTGAGTTGTGGGCTTTTTTTACCTAAATAAGAGCAGGTAACACTTCAATATGAATAGATGCAGAAACACTGTTAGCAGACCCTATGCAAATAAGTCACAGGAATCACAGGATCAAAATCACCCTGTGATTAGTTAAGTAGCTAATGCCATTGGTTATCAACTTGAGGTGATATGAAGTAACTTGTTCTTTCTTTGAAAATTTCACAAGATTGCTAATTTCTGACATTTATTTTATTTTATGTTGCACATCTCATGTGACTGTCCTAGTGCTCCCTTCACAATGTATCAGTATTACCCACAAATTGCTTGGACTAAGGAGTCTGATGTCTGGCTTTTCCAGTGCCTGCTTTCTGACCAATAATAATGGGAACCATTGCAATGACATCTTAAGCTTGCAGCTCTCTGACATCACATACAATGTTTTAGTGAAAACAGGAATAGAGAGAGATGCTAAGGAATAGAAAGACTTGGATCCACATATTCAATACACTGCAAAGTGGAACTACACCATCAAAGGGAAAATGGTTTGCCTCTGGGGAAGAGTATTACCCTAGAAACAAGACAGATGTGTGGAAGAAGAGCAGCAATCTGAGTCAAAAAACATTTCTTGATGGGTATGGATGTAGCAACTAATCTCATGTAAAGCTCAAAGCACAGGCCTGGTCTGGTTTATGAAATAATTGTAAGCCTGGTTTGTTTGCTTGAGAATATTCCTTTAGAATATTAAAAAGTGAAATCTATTTGTGTATATGTAATGGCTATATTTTCAGTGTGTGCATGTGGGTACAACTTTTTGAACTGTGTTTCCACAATGAAAGCTTTGAAACAACAGTAACTGCAGATAGACAGCTATATTTGTTTAAATGAGCTTCTGCTGTTATTACAGTATTTATAGAAACCTAAGGGGCTGAGGATGCAGTTTAGCAGATATTTGTTTACATTTTAAGGAGATAATTGTGTGATGCCCACCAAGGTTCTGTGCAATCTATAATGGTAATTATCATGCTTGTACAAAAATACAAATTACACTCCAAAATATGTATCCAGTGGGAAATTATTCCCTTCTACATTTTTTAAAATATGTACAAGAATAATACTCTCCTACACTATTTGCACTGTTTTCAGTCTAGTTTCTCTTACTTTTGTTTGATTGCTGTTGATGTACTCTCACATTGCCCAGCAGATTAACTTTTTTCATCCAGCTTGTGTAAGCAGCCATCTCAACTGGAACCACTGATGCAAGAGGCAGCCAAGTCATCTTAATCAATGTACCCATCTACTACTACTAGAAGCCCATGAGACCTATTGATAGAAATGATGTGTAGGTGCAGTACAGCTTCTCCAGCTCTATCATTTGCAGCTGTAAGGTGACACTGTATTGAATTTTTGAGCTCTAAGTGCTTTCATCCTGCTTCTTCACACAGGCAAGCTACAAAATGTTCATTGCTTTTCAACACTTCAGCCTCTGTAAGTGAAAACTCAGATACATAGCAATTATTGTGGACTAGAAACTTTGCTGTGTCACAATTCAGCTTGGCTCATAGAAAGAGAACTTTCTGGTGCCTTTGTACCATTCTAAGCTTGACTGGTGAGGTAACTGGTTGGGAATTATCTGCTCTACCCTGAGCTACAATAGTGCTGGGACAGCTCCCCCACAGCTAGCCTAGCTGTGTCAAATGCCATTTGGAAGACAAGGTTTGTTTAGTTGGTGGCAGAAATTGGATGAGCCAAGAGTCTTTGCTCAGAGTGTAATCTAAGTGCAGATAAACTGTGTTCTTGTTTCCCTGTGGCTGTGCTAGTCAGGACTGTGTGTCACTCTACAATATTCAAGAAAAATGTATTCATACCTTAAGTTTTGTAACTTAAAGCATTTACAGAATCATCTAATATGATCCTTGCTCACTTCAAAAAAGCCTGGAATGCTAAGGAGTGAACCATGCAAGGAGTTTCCAGAGGTATCTGATTGATCTGAGCAGAATTCACGTGAGAAGTGGGCACTGAAAGCATGCAAGTCTTGAGCATGCAAGTCTTTCACATGGCACAGAATAAACACTTCTTTTCAGTGAATCTAACAACACACATTGAGAAAAAGTTACACTAGGTGTTAGAAATTGTTTCTTCTTTCACCATGTTGCATCTCTATGCTTAGGAAATGCTACAACACCTAATCACTTAATGTGTTTATCCATGGGTTTCCTTAGTTATCTTTGGGAAAAAATTTGATTTTTCCTCTTTCTTTACATTAAAATAATTCCTGATTCTGGATGGCCTGTATGATGTTGATCCTTGTTCTCAAGTCTGGATTAGATTGGCTTTGCTAGGGAAAAAATGAGTTGGGGCACAACTGGCTGTGTACACTGGGTGGGTTAATTTGACCATGGCATTCCTAAATTTCGGGATGCGAATCAGAATTGTAACTGACTGCCAGGTTCCTAAGGTTCAGTGTAGCAAACACATTCTTGAATCTTTCTCTGCTTCATTGATACAAGGTCAGAAATGGTGGCATTTTTGCCCTTCACTGCAGGGAATCGCTTAGGTATATTATTCAATTATGCAAGTTCCCTATAACTCAAGAGGTAATTTCACATTGCCCAGACTAATAATTTTCTGAGGACAGGAATATACTGAGAAAAGACAGTAGATCATGATCTTAAGGGGAGGATGATTTGCCTGATGAAATGTAGATGGCTGCTCTTGAGCCACATGTCTATGCTTCTGTTACAATCAGTGGAGAGAAACAGGGAAGTGTAGGATGTAACTCCACTTTGACAGGGCTAAAACTGTGCAGATAAATTGTTTTCTGTAAATGCCAATTTCTCTACCAACCATAAAAGGGGCTTGTATGAATAATTTGGAAACGGGCAAGCAAATCTTCTCCTCAGTGCTTAAAGCAGAAAAAAATCTTTCAAGTGGGACACAGATGAAGAAATACAGCCAATCAGACTAATATTTTGGAACTCAATAATCTACCACTCCTGATGCACTTTGTTTCACAGGAAAATTTCTGTCTAGCTCTAAACAAAACTGCTAACATTTCACTATAGGAGGGACTAGTCCAAAGGTGAGCTCTCATGGCACCCCCATTCAAATAGGAATATGTTTTCTATTTTCCCAGTAAGGGATTTTGCCTCCTCAATGCTGTTCTATTTGCCTTTTTAAATAGTGTCAGCTGTGTATAAAGATGCAAGACACAATTAGTGTCTCAGCCTTCAGCATGCAATGTGATTATTTCTGGTACATTAATATTTCAGCTAATTCATCAAAACATATTATTCACCTGTAATAACCCTTATTGGGGGTTATTGCAGGTGAATAATAACCCCTAGAGGCTCTATTCCTCCACAGGATTCTAATTGGTTTTGCATTTGGTGAAAGCAGTAAGAGAGGGAGAGGTTTTTATATTTGTTATGTTGCAATGGATTAGAGATCAGGGCAGAATTTTTTTCTGAGTATTGATGAAAGACATAGAATTGGTTTTGTGTTCTGAAAATCTTCTGATTCTATCTGCTACCCTCTCAAGCCTTTCAAAAACCTTATATTTGTTGTGTCCTCAGAAGAATTTAACTTCTGAATAAATTTAGTATAAGAAAAAAGGTGAAATATTTAGATAAAAAGTACCTGTCACTCTTTTCTGAAAAAAAAATGAGCACAAGAAAAGGGATGGGGCTTCCCCCCACCCCCCCCTCAAGCTCAAAATCATCCAGACCTGGGATTTGGGAAAGGACTCCTAGGTCACACCATATGGAGTAGCCTGACAGTCACAGGGCAGCCCAAGCTGGCATCACCCAGTGAGCATGTGAGGAACTCAATGAACATAAATCTGTGTCATTGCTTCAGACTTACACAGCAGGTACTTTGAGGAAGCAACTTCTATATCTACTGCACACTTGGATATCTTCATTACTTGCCCTGAATATTTCCTATTTATCTTGTGTCAAATGAAACCTCTACCTCCTTACTCTGCAAACATAAAAGTATTTCCAAAAAGAACGAAAAGAAAGAAATAAAAATAGGGCATGCATTTTCCCCTCCTCCAAAGTTCTTCATATATATTTTTTGCATGCAAATGTGTAGCTTTTGATATACATCATTTTGTAGGGTTTTTCTGGCAGGAGAATATTTTAATGTGAATAAGCACAGCTTCTGCCTGCTTCACACACTGGTTGCCTTAGTAACTGTGGCATAGTGCAGCTGAAGTGTGCTGATACCCTTGAAAGGGAGTTTGAAGGAAGCAGATGGGCTGTGATTATCATTGGTTGGATCAATTAGATGAGTAGATTGTGAGATACTAAAAATAATACCTTCAACTGCTTAAAAAAATTAATTTTGCAAGAGGCATAGCATTTTCAATATGACTATTTAAGATGTACGTCATTGTGTTTGCAACATTTTTCTTCCGTTTATACGATGAGGAAAGATGAAACTTTCCTGTCTTTTACCAGAAGATGAACTTGATAGCTTTACTTCATTTTTAGTGGTTTCTTCATTTCCAGACAGGTAGCTGCTGGTATGAACAAAGTGTGTTAATATGCTAAGAAATTTAAAAATCCATAATAAGCAAAAGAATGAATTTATAAACTTGTTACCTTTGTTAAGTTTGAAAACAAAGACAAAAAAGACAGTAGTGAAATGTCTTTCCAAAAAAAAAAAAAAAAAAGTAGTAAAATTTTTTTCAAAAAAAAAAAAAAAAAGAGTAGGAAAGGAAAAATTGGATAATTGCAACTTCGATACTTTTGCAGAATATGAGTTCTTTCCTACATGAAAGCTAGGGTACATTGTATCAGGGGAAAAAATGCTGGGAAATAGTTTTGTAAATTATCAGATTACTGGATTTTCCGAGTGTAGTTTTATTATCCTGTTTTGATTTACCATAAATTTATTTCAAAGGAAATGGAACTGAGTGACAAGATTTCTACATTTTCAAATTTTTAGAGAAAAGGTCTCTTTATTTTTTATCAGGAAAATTTGCAGGCTTGGTATTGAATATTCTATGGCATTTGCAGAAAATTGGCCACTAAATTCAAAATCACTAATAAGGAAACAAAACCTGTAGAGGACAAGCATTCTTCTGTTATCCATGAGATCTTATAACTCTCCCCAAATGTAAAAATACACATGTAGCTTAACATGAGAAGTGTGAGAGATGTAATCCTTTCATTGGGGGTGAATCTTTTTTATGAAGAATCTCCATTCTTTATGTTTTAACAGTTTCAGGTATCACAGATGTTTTGCAGTCACATTTGAACAAGTGGGGTACTTGGCTTAGTAGCAGTGATGGGTGACCTCCACACACTGGATCTAGAAAGCTACATTTTTCTAAGGAAGTTTGATATCCCAGGTGTTTCTGACATGATCACCACATTGAAAGAGGCACAGGATCACTTTTCATTTTCCTCAGATACAATTCTTGCAGTTTTGTATGAGTGTATACTAGCCCCACTCTGTCATATTCCTGCTGTCAAAATGCTCTGATCACAGCTTGTTTTCACTGCTGGGATGCCTGCCTGTTTGTAACACTGCTTTTTATGGTCTCTAAGAAATTCAGAGTGTTGAGGGACTGGAGGAAAAGGATAGGCATGGAGTTAGAAAAAGACAAGATGAGAGCAGGCACAGCTCCTGAGGAGCTACTTTTTTTTCCTGAAAGAAATCACTGTTGGAGGAGAAGAAAACAAAACTCAATTACCAGGAAGAGCCTGCTGGTAAACTAAAAGGCATTTAGCTTAATTTAGTCAAACTAAAGAGATATTTAAAACTTCTGTTCCATCTTATACATACCTGTTGGTGCCTGAAGCTTAAGGGCTCTCTGGTAATGCTCCCTCACACTTCAAGTAATGTAACTTTTTGAGAAAGTTGTGATTTGCTTTGCTGTAGGCCCACAAGGGAGTGGGGATTGAGGAATTTACTGAACTCCAGATACTCTCTGAGATCAGACAAGATTTTTATCAACATTTCAAAACCTTTGCAGCAGGGAATGCCAGTAAAGACCATTCACAAAGCCTGGAGGCTGAGGAAGGTGCTCACAGAAACATGGAATCCCCAGTTAACAGTCTCCAAGTCTGATCTACTGTAAAGACAGACAAATAGAAAGTGTGTGAAATTGTGTCATGTTGTTTCTCTTGTCTGTGGGCTGGGGAAGCTGGAACTAGGTGAAAAATTTTTATGTTTTCCTGTTTATTCCATTTATGCAGCTCAGTCCAGCTGAATATGTTGACGTGACTTATACTAGTGTCAACCTCTCATGCACAGTTAGTGCTTCACTAAATCTGAATCTCAGAGAAATGTTCAAAGATTCCTGACTGTTACAGGGGTCAGCAGGTCTCATTATCTCTTCAATGGTGTTGGTTTTGACATGCCTTTACTAATTAGCTGGTTGATCAACTGATGAGACAGAGAGATAAACAGGGCTTTATAGTGTGTGCAGAATTTATATGAGCAAGTTATGAAAGTAAACCATCATATAAATTTTAATTTTAGACATCTTAGTTGGCTAAATTTCAGTCCTGGGTGAGTTCAGGATAGGTAACACCACCATAGCACACATGCTAAGTTGAGTGACATAAGTAAGATGAATCACTTCTTATGGGTTCACTGCCTCACTGGGTTAGAGAAGTATCCATCACTGTAATACAACAGTGCTAAACACTGTAACAAATCCTAAAACAGAAAATCAGAAAAATATTGTTAATATATATAGAATGACAGTTTCAAATTATGTATATTCCCATTCATGTAACAGAGTACATAGGGAGAAGTACACAGTACTTACTTAAAGCACCTGGCAAATAAATTGGGGAACACTGGAAATTAACCATAATGTGGCAATTTTAATTGCATGCCTTTTAAGGATTAGGTTTTGGCTTTAGTCTGTTCCATTTGTTGCCATAGTGTTTAAGAGTGAATTTAATAAAAATGGTCTGATTTGGCACTGTCAAGTGACTTCTTGTTATTTGCAGCTAACATGACAAGCTCCCAGAGAGTTTTTTGATGAAACACTTCAAATACGTATCAAAACAACAAGAAAATTCTTCAAAGACCTTGTTTGAATTAAAGTATCACTAAATCAAACTTAACTGAACATTGGCCAGTTTTTAAAAATTTAGTAAGTTGAAAGACTTTGTAAAGCTGCTTGGAGGTTGACTTGCTGTAATTTATTTTGTTAATTATAGAAAAGTTCTCATAGAGATCATGGTGAAAGTGAACTCCCCTGTAGTATGCAACCTCATTTTGTATGTTTGCTGAAACATATAATTACTCTGAATGTCACCATAATTTCAGAGATCTGTTTCTTTTGCCCTTGTGTGTTAGCCATAGATTTTGTTGCTTTTTTTGTTGCCTTCTGTTGCTATTGACTCTTAATTTCATTAGTGGCTAACAGTACTACCTTAATTTCAGGAGCATCTGGCAATTCAATCACAAGTGCTTGGAAAGACTGATTGTCAATCACTCACATCATGTGTTCAAATCAGCCCTTGATCCTCTCCCCACCTGGGGAGCACTTTGGATCATAGGTCCTGACTCATCACCCACTGCCCAGTTGCCTTTGATGCAAACCCAGGTGAGCTTAAGAAGGGTAAAGACAGTCTCATCTTCCATGCAAAGAAGAATTCCATTTGTTGGCAATTTATTCATGTTTTTGTGTTGGTATTAAGAAGACTCTATTAGCAATAATTAGTTAAGCCAATAGCTTTCAAACCAAAACCAGAAATGTATGTTCAATGGGACTTGTAAAATGAACCAATTATTCTGGGTTAAGAAGGCTATAAGGAAAAAAATGTCATGGAGAAAATTCATCTATTCCACTATTCCACAATAATATCATATATATTTTCATGCAAAGAAAAAAGATGTCAGTTAAACTAGTTCTCATCAAAAGCCAGGAAATGAGTATTATAAAGAATGAGTTAGAAGAAAATTACACACATTGTCAAAATCAAATGTCTTCCCAAGATACTCTGAATTTTGTGATTTTTTCTGGCCTGTGAGGCATTCTTTAAAACTCCCAAAGGAATATCAGTGTGCCTTTAAAGTAAAGAAATTCAGACAAACCAAATAATTTTTCCTTCTAGTTCATAGAATTTAGAATAATCTTCAATATTTTCCATAGGCTCCCTCTCTGCTTCCTTTTTTTACAATGCTTTCTGAGTTTAAATTTTTTCTCTCCTTTGCAGTAAAAGTAATTTAGGATGAAAGCACATCCAGAGATTTTCTGCTACATGTCCTTTTCTGTGTGGATATGCATAAATACTAAGCTGTGTTACTCAGATTTTCTTAGCAGAAAATCCAGACAACTTTTCACTGTGTCAGAAATTAACATTCTGATGTGATCAACAGCAACCAAGCCCGTTGCTGAGTAGTGGTAACTGATCCCTTCCACATTCACATGTTTCTAAAGCACAAAAAAGCCTTTGAAGATACTTGGTAGGGTAGATGTATTATTTATTTTGTGTTATTGCTGTTAATATTACAAACAACAAACAGATGCATACTTCTGCTGGTTTTTGTGCTAAACTCTTATATACAAATTCAGAGAGTCCTAAGCCTGTGCATTCAAGTTTATACAGAACTGGAACTCATTTACAAAGTATTTCTAAGCTCTGATCACATAAGCCATATGAATATGTATGTCTTCAAATTTCAAAAATAGAGAACCTAATAAGATCTGATTTTCCAGTTAAAATCCTAGGGTCATGTTACATTCATCTCCCCCAGAGCCTGACAAAGCTAGGTCAGAATAAAATATCTACCTTGAAAAAGGAACAAAACCTTAGAACTGATATTGGTGACATCAGCAGTCTGTCTTTGGGAGGGACATGTGATAAGTTAAAATTGATCTCATATCCCATATGACTTCTGAACCAGCTTTCAAGTTTGGGTTGACAGTGGAAACATAAAACAAACAAACTCAGAAAGAAAAACCATGAAATGATCTCACCTTCTGTGTCTTCAAGAAGTATGTGCCATTTTTCCTTTTTAAAATATTTTGTTTGGTCAGGATATTTTTTTCTTATATAA
This sequence comes from Urocynchramus pylzowi, assembly GCA_013397555.1. Lineage (NCBI taxonomy): Eukaryota > Metazoa > Chordata > Aves > Passeriformes > Fringillidae > Urocynchramus > Urocynchramus pylzowi. The sequence goes on from VZRH01005840.1 coordinate 678,756, forward strand.
GTTTCATTTGGAAGCTTTAAGTCATAATCTGATTTTATGAGGTACTTGTAAATTACATAATATATCTGCTCAGGAAAAGAAAAAGAAAAAGCAGTTTTTGGCAGCCTACTTCAGGGAAAAGTCAGTGAAAGGTTGATGCAGATGAAAATCTCATGGACAGCTACATTAAGGCTGCTAAATGCTCTGTAACTCTCAGCAGTGCTGAGTTCATGAGGATGCTGAAGTGCCTCTAGCCAGCTCTTACTATTTAGTTGTAACAGCTCAGTTGTAGACATTTTCATTTTGGGTATAGGCTGATCTGCATAAGCAGAGCATAATTCTAACAAGCTTCTAAAATTGTCAGATGTCATAAAAGCAGGGGAAATAAATGTGTAAAAAAAAGAAAGATATGGAGAAGAGAAAATGAAGAATCAGTTATCTCAGTGCTTTGTATATGATGCTCGAGGAGCCAAGGCATTGTCAAAATTAATATGATGAAAAAGTAAGACTTTTCAGAAAATCCTCATGATAGTCCATAAAGTATCTTAAATAAATAATTTGTCTAGGATTTTGAAGGATTTTTTTCAATGTATCCTACCTTTTGAAGGGCTGATTGACTAGTTTATCTCTTGTGTTCCTTTCCAGACACTGGGCTTTGTGATTCATAAAATACAGTAACAGCATACTGATATTTGAAACTTCACAGTAGTCAGTAAAGAAAAAAGTAAAAGTAGATAAAAAAAAATCAAGTGGATGCTACAAAAATATTTTATTTAAAATATCCTGGATAAGAAATCAGAAATACTTCAGAAAACCATCTAAGCACTTAAAATACTTGCTCAGGAGGGGAGGTGGAGGGAGATGCACTGATCTCTTCTCTGTGGTGGCCAGTGACAGGACCCAAGGGAGTGGCCTGAAGTTGTGTCAGGGGAGGGTTTGGTTGGGTGTTAGGAAAAGGTTCTTTGAGAGTGGTTGGGCATTGGAACAGCTCCCCAGGGAAGTGGTCACAGCATCAAAGCTGACAGAGCTCAATAAGCATTTGGACAAAGCTCTCAGGCACATGGTGTGACTCTTGGGGCAGTCCTGTGCAGGGCTAAGAGTAGGACCTGGTGGTTCCTCTGGTTTCCTTCCAACTCAGGATGTTCTGTGATTCCATAAGGTACTGTGTGCTAACACTGGAAATTACTTGTAGTATTCCTTCTGTAACAACTTTTTTCTTCTTTTTTTTTGAGAAATATACTCTGGGAAGCCATTGTTTTCAATCAGGAATTGATGCTGAATGATGTTTAATGATGGTTCATTGGCTCATTCTGCAGATTGCCTGACTCTTGAGCTGTCTAATTAGCTATTTCCTTCCTGAATCTGCAGAATTTTTTTCACTTATCCCCACACTGAATTTTCTTTTTCAGAACAGAGCAGAACTCGTTCCAAATTATTTCCCACATTTCAGTCTGGTAGAAAAAAATAAAGGGACTAATGAAATCTTTGAATCTGTAAAAAAATTAAGAACTCAGATCTTCATATATAGCACTGAGATACTGCTCATGAAGTCCATAATTTTTAAAGAATGTTGAAAAATTGGGGCAGATGAAGAAAAAAAGCTATTGACATATTCCTAAGATTAGAAAGTACCTTGCTGTGAGGAACTGAGCTCAATCCGTTTACTTTATCTGAAATAAAATTGGGATGTCATTTGATTGCAACATATGAGTATACAGTGGTTAACAAAAAGCACCTAAATTCAGCAGGGAAAGACATAATTAGAGCCTGCTAGCTGAGCCACAGATACTTGCATCAGAAATTTGGGACCACTTTTTAACAATGATGATAATTAAATGATGGAAAAAATTACTATAGGGTTGCTAAATTTGCTATCTTTAAAGTCCTCAGCATGGCTGGAAGGAGTAACAATGTAGGATATTCTGCATTTCTTCCAGCTGAAATCCTGCTGGTTTGGGGAGGAGGAGGATGCTACTGTCTCTCTCATACTTCTTGTAGTAAATGTGCCAAAGCCAAATTGGATTGTTTTCTCAAAATTGTGCCTTAATTAAACACCAATTACTGCAGTTGAACACAGGGATACGTGATTGAGATCTAATGACCTGTGATATGGAGCACGACAAACTACATCAATGAGCTTTTGTATTTTGATATGCAAATCTGCAGACTTCATGCAGAGTTTTGCAATCTGGAGTAGCAATGTAACTCTTCTGACTGTGGGCTTGTTTTTCCTCCTCATTTTGTGAGGATTGCCTGCCTTAAACAATACTGGAGTTGATGTTGTTCATAACCTGCCTGTTTCTGGATAAGGGTCGAAATTTTTTTCCCCGCATGTTGCATTTGTGAGTGGGAAGGTTGGTGCATAATAATAATAACAATTTTTGGTGCATAATAAGATCTTATATAGTTTTCTGTAGCTGTTAGGGAATCATAAAATAATTTGTGTTGGAAGAGACCATTTAAATGTCATCAAGTCGATCTCCCCTTCAGTGAGCAGGGACATCACCAACTAGACCCTTAGAGACCCTAAGCTTGAATGTTTCCAGAAATGGAGCATCTACCACCTCTTGGGACAACTTGTTCTAGTGTGTTTCCAACCTAATTTAAAAAAAAAAAAATCAAATTTCTTTCTTATACACAATCAAAATTAACCCTCCTTCAGTTTAATACCATTACCCCTTGTCCTATTGCAACAGGCCGTGGTCAAATGTTTGTCACTATCTTCCCTGGAGGGCCCCTTTAGGTACTGAAAAGCTGTTATAAGTTTTCCTAGGAGCTGTTATAAGTTTCTTAGGAGCTTGTTCAGCCTTTGTTTACCTGGCTGAACAAGCCTGATTCTCTCTGCCTGTGTTCATTGGAATGATGTTCATCTTCATGGCCTCTGGACTCGCTCCAGCCCTTCCTGTGCTGGCCATCCCAGAGCTGGATGCAGCACTGCCTCACCAGAGCAGAGCAGAGGGGCAGAATCCCCTCCCTCCCCTGCTGCCCACACTGCTTTGGATGCAGCCCAGGACACATTTGGCTTTCTGGGCTGTGAGTTCACATTGCTGGGTCATGTCCAGCCTCTCATCCACCAGCACCTCCAAGTCCTTCTCGGCAGGAATGCTCCCCATCGATTCATCCCCAGCCTGGGCTGATATTGGACTTATCTGGCTGCAGTTCTCTAACATTCCTACTCATGTTTATATAACTTCTAGAAAATAAATGTTCCTACTATTACAGTACAGGCTTTCATCCATTGAAAGTGCGAAATTTTCATGGCAGCCCAAGTACCAGAATTTCAGAAGGCATGAAATCTGCACTTGTTCTATGTGCAGGCCTTTATGAAATAAAATAGGATAGATAAAGATGAGTAAGCATCACACAAAAGCAGTTTTATGTATCTAAGATCTCCCATATCCAAGTGTCTCATGCTGTTGATTAGCTATGTGATATACCAATCAGTGTGTTCTTCCAAAACAAGATAATCAAACATGACAATTCCTAACTTGTAAAGATCAAATTAGTGTGGTATTCCAAACAGGAATGTTTGTTTTTATAACTGTCATAAACACAGTAATTTGAATTATCATAGCTCTGCATTGTAATATCTTGCTACCTGATTTCTTGCTACCTATGGAAAATAAATGCACATTCCCTCATGCCCAGTACCATGAATAAACATATAATGTACGTTAAAAATCAGGATAAATTTTAAAAATTTATTTCATTCCATAATGACAGAAAAAGACTCACTTTAGAAATTCTGAATAGCATATCTTGAAATTAGGCTTTTGAAATATTTGTTTCAGTGAGGAGCATATGATTTATGACATGTCATGAGATGTAGGGTTTTTTTTGTATAAGACATTATATGTGTGCTTGAAGTAGAAAGGCAAAATAAACAAAGTCAAATCAATTAAATGAATCCTCTTCACCTCCTAATATAAAGTGCTTTGATGATCTATTGAAATGCAAAAGGAAGTTTAAGCTTTTCTATTAGTTTAACTTAAACACAAAGAGACAGTAGTAGTAGAAATTTATATGAAATCTAGGTGTTATCACATATTTTGCACTAAAATAAAAAGAGAGACATATAAATTGGAAAAACAGCTATAGAAATTTGGTTCTGTCAAGTAAAAGACACCCTGAATAGTTTTGGGAAGCAGATTCTCATTTGTTTCCCACAGCCCTTTGGGGCATAAAATATGAAAATCATCCATTTTGATGAGTGCTTAATTGCTTTTGCATGTATTTCTCCTGTATGAATTCATGGTGGTTTCTATTAAACCTTCTATGTCAATAAATCATGCCAAATGAGTCTCTGTTCAGGAAAGCAGTTAAGCAAATCCTAAATCCTTACTGAGGTTCTATAGCATACCAAAACTTAAAAAAAAGGAATGCCCAGTGAAGGAGAATAAAAATATGGATAGGAACACTTATTCAAGGAGATGTACTTTTGGCATGATTAATCACAAGAAGCTTTTTTGACTTTAGTCAGTGGATTGACAAATAAACAGCAACTGTAATTTATTAAAAGTCTCTTTGTAAAAAAATCTTCTTCAGTTCTCCAAATAATAATCTCATGTTTTGTAGTTGATTTGTTTCTCATATCATTCATTGAATTGTGTATTTGGGAAACTGTCCCTGGAGTACTTAGTGCTACAAATAAGCATAATTGTATAGATCTGGCAAAGAGCAATTTATGGACTCTCTCCATGATGATGCACTGGGGTATAGTGTTTTTCTTTTTTGTTTGAGATATAAAACATATCCACTACAAAGAACTTTTTTCTGTTCAAGATCTGTCATGTAAAATACACTCAACTAGTTGTAAAGCACAGATGCACTAAACAGTTTTAGGGGTTTTTTCCCTACATGCTTGCTGGACTTGATATATGCTTTTAACTGAGCAAATTGTAAAGAATCATATTCTTCATTACTGTGTAATATTTAATGTAATTTAGGGGTCAATAATGAGCTAGAGATAGTTCTGTATCAATTTCCAAATACCCTGGTCCCATTTTTGAAAAGAAATATTAATAATTGTCTTTTGTTTTTTACCCTGAATTTTCTGTGGTTATTAATGTAGATCTACTTTTTTTTTTTTTTTTTGCTTCTGTGCAAGGGTGAGCCATCAACTGGTTCCAGTCTTGGAAGATCTGGAGTTCTTTTCCTATAGACACTGAATGTAATGTATCATCAGATATAACTTTTTTGCAATCATCAGGTATGATTTTTCAATATGTGTGAAGCGTGATTACATAACCAATAACCTGTTCTGCTTTTAAGGCTAATTCCTAAATGACCTAGTGTTAGATTTAACTTCAAGCCTTACCACAGAACAAAAGAGGTGAAGAACAAAACAAGAAATGAAGAATGCAGGTTATAGCCACCTACTGGGAGCATTTTAATAAAGTCTATGAAACAGTGCTTTTGGACATTAGTCAGCATTAAAATATTATCATCACACATATCTGATTTCTAAAGGATCTGGATTCATAAATTTCTTTGAAGTGAGTTGCAAAATTCTCATTAACTATCATTAAAATATTCCCATTAGTAAGGTCAGGAAGTAGGAGCCAAAACTGAAATGAGTCACTGCTGAGCATTGTGATTATTAGCAAGTTCAACATTTGAAATTATCCTTCTCTTCAATGTGAGGATATTTTTCCATTTATATGAGTTTGTTATTCTGCTCTGTGTGTTTAGAATCCAAACTCTTGAGGACAGAAATTAGTTTAGGAATATTTTGTACAGTCTCTTAACAAAAGGGCTTGTGATTTCAATTTGAGCATCTGGGTGCTATCAGAATGCAATGGATTCATAATAACTGCATGCAAAACAGCTAGGAGGAAAATTGCATACAGAAAGGCAATTATCTGGAATATGATAATACAGGCTGCCACCTACGCTGGCTTTTCTTCCTAATGGCTGTTGAAAAAGACTGAGCACCTTTGTTAAGCATTTCAAAGACAGAGCAGTGACAGGTGCTATACAGAATTCAAGAGCTATTGTTTAAACTTAAGCAATATTGACTAAAACTCTGATTTCACCCTAGGAAGCCAGTTAATTATAGCTGAGGCTTTATTCAAAAGCTGACATGACATAGCTGACAGAATTACAGAGGAGACTGTGTTAGTCATTGACATCAATGATATAAAGTACCCTCGTGCTTCTTACCTCATATGAGGGAATAGTTACAAATTGCTGGTATGGTTGATGATGCACAGTGGTTAATGACATATTCAGGGCATTTACTGTTGGAAAAAAAAGGAGATTCAGATCTAATTTATATGTATTTGACAGTCTCACGGCTTTCCCAGATGATGGTGCTGTCCTGAATGGAAATCAGAAATTAAATGGAAATTGAATGCTTACATCCTTTTCTGCAAGGTGGGCCTGAAGTAATAAAGGCGGGGGGTTTGTTTGTTGCATTTTGATAAATTTTAAAGTTGTTTTTCCTTTTTTTTATGTGTTAGAAATTAATTTTTTTTTCTACTTTATAAAGAGGTAAAAAACCAAATGCAAAGGGATTGCTTGAAAGAATGGGAGGAAAAAGAATTCTGGTTCTTATAGAGGGTATTTTATCTAACCTCCTGTCCCTTTAAGGCAAGAATATTTTGATGCTATTGTTTCAGAAAATGCAAAATAAGTCTGAAGTCTCATAGCAGGAATTCTTATATGTAAAGTTAAAGGTCTTATAACAGGGAAACAGGATAGGAAAAGGATAAAGAATGGATAGGTAAAGAAACAGGTATTACAAGTGAGGGGAATACATGGTTACATTCAAAATTGGTAAACTAGCTAAGCCTCATAAAATAATTAAGAACAAAAAGTTCCCAATTCTCAATAGAGAACCAATTGCCAAGATCCAAGTAGTCCTGTGACCTATATGCCCAGAACACAATTACTAGTTCAGCATCAAAACAATTGGTTGATTAAAAAAGCAAACTCCCTAAAACTCCCTGTATTGTTGTCTTATTATTTAACCACTTCTGAGACACACAGGGTTACTTTCTGGGACTTTGAACCCACTTCTCCTATTTATAGGAATGAACACTAATACTGAGTTAAATGACATTCTGGGACAAGGCTGGGTGTTCCTCTGTTCTTCATGAGGAAACTGCTTCCTTCCACACAGATCAAGTAAATTCAAGAATTAGCAAGAAACCCACACCTAGTAATTGGGATATTCACCTGGAGAAGCAGACTAGTTGCTGATCCTATTCTGTGAATGTTAAATATATTAATTTAATACTTGATCTACTGGATAATTGGAAGACTGATGTGTTTATATGAGAGTTTCCAGAGGGATTTGTGTCTTCATGGAGAAAGGGCTGTTTGTAAAACTCACAAACATAGGACCACCTGTAGGACTTTTTAATGTTTATTTTAGCAAGATCTCATCATATGGGTATGGTCCTGGTCAGCTTTTGGAGCTAGAGCTGTAAAGCAGATATTGGCTCAGATAGTTCTGTTGTATGGAGCAGCTCTATCCCCAGTCAGTTCCCAGATTCTTATCCCAGTGAGAGTCAAGCAAGTCCAAGTTGAACCTTTGGTCCCTGGGTAAGAAAAATGGTTGGCAGTGCCCCATAGCATATGGCCCTGCTCAGAAACCCCTACTGAGAAAAGGGTGGGGAGACAAGCAGACAATTCTGTTTACAGGCTTCATTCCTTGGCTTCCCCCAGCACTCTGCACGCTCCCTGTGCTGTCTGCATAACTACAGGTCTGAACAGGTGCCAAAGCTTCTGGTGCATTTTACAAATTGGCAACAAGATAAGCTCTGCTGCCATCCAGACAAATTATGCTCTGGTCCAACATGTACTTCATCAAAGGGCTTGGTAGTCACTGCTGGGGATGTTTTTCATTATCTCATCCTCAGTGGGAGATCAATAGAAACAACAATGTTAGCAAACACTAGAGCTTAAAAGATGTCAAAAATCTTACTCATTTTTATTTTTTAATTTTATAGACCCTTAAGTACAGCATAAAATCTTGGCTACAGAATAGGTTTTATGATTCACTGATTAATTTTATTTAGGATTATATCCCTGTAGAGAGGTTAGTGTGTGGACAGACTGTGCTACTAATTACTTACTTTGAACATTACCTCACATTCAACAATCACATAAAGCAGTATTTATGAATGTAGGCAGGAAACGACTAGTGGAACAGAATCCAAAAATGTCACAGAGTGTTTTGGAGGTTTTAGATTCTATTAAATCTATTAATATTAAGGGAAGTGCTACTATTTGGACAGGTGCATCAGAGCTGAGATAATAAAATATGTCTGAGGTTTTAGAAATATTCAATCTAATGGATATCAAGGAGGTATCCCAGCAAACTTTATTAAAGTGGGCTAGAGCAACCCTAACTAAGGAAAAATAATGAAAATTGGAAGCAAATGTAAGAAAAGCCAGATAATATTTGTTCCCTATCAGATGTAATGTCTTACTGCAAATATTCTGAAAGTATAAAATTTAAGTGATGTATTAAAATCAGAAGAAATGTGCTTTTAAATGCAAAACTGCAGGTAGTAAATTTATCAGTGATATACAACTTTAACTAGCCTGGAAGAGCAGCAGTCATAACCTCCTTCCATAGTCCTTGCATTGTTTGCATGCATCTTTTAAATATAGACTTTGTAAAATATTATCTTAGTTTAATACCATTTATGGTTTTCAGACAATTTTTACTACTGGTACTGTTCACAGGTTTTCTTCTTTTTACTGTTACTATAGTGTTTCGCTATTTGTTTTTGCAGTTTTCAGTCTTTGATCTCTTATTTTGTTGGTGGGTCAGGAAAGAATGCTGTGAGTTGATATACAGCAGATGTTCTTAGGAAATAATGCAGTTGTTCAGCTATCTCAGCAATACTTTTACTTTTTTCCCTAGCATAGAGTAGTCTCTATTTGCTGTCATAGCAGGAGTACTTTAGGCTTCAGTCAGGTGTTTACCACACACCATTCTGGGTATGTGATGTCTCTGTGACTGGTGTGCAGATTATTTACACAATAAATAGAATTCACTTTGCTAAACTCTGAAAATTTTTATGACAAATACTCTTGATATTATCCCATTTATTTCCAGTTTTAATAGGAAAAAAAAAAAATCAAGTAGAATTTCCTGAGGTATCGGTCTTGAGAGAAGGAAGCAAATGGTTTTTCCCTAATATCCATTACTTTAAAAGAAAAAGAGATGTCTGTTGTATTGATTTATATATATTCCTGTTCTATAAATCTGGAAGATATGTTGCAGGAATTATTTTTTTTCTATAGATGCTTTAAAAAAAGACTTCAATAAAAAGAAAGGTTTTCATGACTTAATACCCATTAGAGGTATTGGCTCTTTCCATGTTTAAGACAGTCATTTTTTTAATGGAAACAATTACTTCACAGAAAATGGACTAATTTTCAAGGAGTTTAGGTTACAAATTCACTTATGCAGTCTTTTCAGGAATTATGACTAGGTTAACCACCCACATAATATCTAAAAGAATAGTTCTTTGTTTAGTTTAATAGCATGATGATCCATTTTTTATTTTAAAGGATAATCCTTATTTCCATTTCTTTCTGAAATGCAGGAGACAGTGGTTGAGTAAGGTCACTGGGAAGGAACACAGAGTATATATGTTATCATTTAGCTCAAGTTCGTTTTCAGAGGAAGGACAGTGGTAAGTCCACTTATTTTGCAGCACCTGGAGAAAGGCCCTTCCCAAACTCTGTGGAAGTGTTGAGGAATCCCTGCAGTGCAGGTAGCTCAGTGTGCAGCTGCAGTACCACTGCAGTACCTGGCTGGCCAGAGCTCTGCCCCTCTGCACAACAAAGGGCGTGGGGACCTGTGGCCAGTGACAGGACACTCAGAGACAGCAGGAGCCAGGGACCCCCAGATCCTCCTGTGCTTACACTGGGAGGGGGTGAAAGCCCCAGGCCTCCTTTGTCTGGGGTCTTGAAAGCACCCAGCTTGAGCTTTGCTATTGCACCAAAATTAAATTGTTGTAGGGGTAGAGACATTTGAGAGTCTGCTATTGGAAACATGGTGTAGAGCTGGCAAGGAAACCCGGTGTGACTGTGTGAGCAGCTGGGAAGGTGCCTCCATCCCAGCTCAGGTCATGCCAGAGTGGATCCTGGATGGTCAGACACAGGGTTTTCCTTAGCAGTGTCTGTGCAGGCTCAGCAGACTTTAAATACAGGGGTTTCTGGTGGTTTTGGGACTCACCCACAAATGATGTGTTCAGTGCTGCTGAAAGTCATGCAGAATGAACACGTGGTAGAACACGCTCAAGGAATGGATTCTCTGTTTGCCTAGGGTAAGGACTGCACACATAGGTACTGAATCACTGCTTGAAAGTGAAAGACCTTGTCTGGAGCAAAGCAAGAAACACAAAATAAATACCTTATGCTCGTATTATCAGCACCATAAAAGATTGATGAAGAGTGCTTGAGCTGAATTTTTTTAAAAAAACCTTTGTTTTTTAGTCATCTGTCTTACATGCTCTGTATAGATTAGAAGTGTGAGAGCAAGATGCTGTAATTCCATTAAGAAAACTATTTCCTAATGTACTAGGGCTGGCTAGAATGGGCTTAACTTTCTTTATAGCTACTTGCAAGGTGCTATGCATTAGATTAGTGGCTAAAATAGTGTTGACTCAGGAAAAAAATCTTAGCAAATCTTCTAAGGAAATAAAACTTAAAACATCCTTGTTTTGATTATGACTTGAAGTCTCATTCCATATAGATATAAATATATATATATATATGTATATGCTGATCTGTATTTGTGTGGCAAAAACCTTGTTTTATCACTAAGAATATAATAGATTCTTTTTCCAAAAAAAAAAAAGACAATTGAAAATCTGGTCTCATAAAAAAGCATGCCTTTCCATATGCCTACTCATTTCACGTCATGTACCTATCCAGGTGTAAAAACAACCACTTTTGAACTTATTTTCAAGAAGTGAAAATACATTGCATTAAGACAAATAATTCTCCAGTCACATGGTTTGATCTTTGATAATGTATTCTGTAAGAGTAGTGAAAAAACCTTAATCTTTTGGGACTCAACAAATTAATATAAGAAAAAATAAAGGAAAATTCTTTTGTAGAGTGCATTCAGTAATTAATAAGGCAATTTGTGTGTCAAAGAAGCAGTAATTGGTTCAAAAATTTTCAATCCTCTTATCCATCTGCCAAAGCATTATAAAAGTAAGTATTTTAACAGTTTCTGGAACCTGTCCTTACCAAACATTTGTCTTTCCGTCTGCAATAAGATTTTTTAGTAAGTACTTCTCTTAATTAAGGAAATACTCATTTTGTACTTTGACAGATGATAAAATGGAGAAGATAAAAGCTGTTTTGATTCTTTTCTAAAAAGTTGAAAGTGATTCACTTGATAGTTTAGAAAGATAAATACAAACTGTGTAAAGATTATTGTATCTGATCAAAGCTGAAAATATGTACATTTTCTGAACACAACAGTGAGAAAGTAACTCTGACCATCTTTTAGCTAATTATGGAAATTGACCAAATATAAGAATAAATGTTATGCAGTAAAACTGGATTACCATTGTAAACACTGAGTATTAATCTGCTAGTAAAGAATTTTCGTTAATATTCATGTGTTTGTCATCTAAAATTTAAATGAAAAATTATCACAAACCGCACTTGTACTGTGAAATATTTACTCAGAAGAACATATATTCTAGGAGAGTGTACAATTTGAAGTTCTTCAAACATTTAAGATACTTAGTTCTGCATACATATTGAAGTTTTGTCTGTTACCTTTTATTTACTGTTCAGACTGATTGGAAAAGTAAGTAAGTAAATTTGCTGGGTTAAATGGAGAAACAGCAATTTATGCACATTCTAGATACACAATTTAACCTGATTTGCTTTAAAAATTTGTGTTATACTTAGTCTTCTGTATCTTGGAAAATGTATACAGGTCAAACTCTTCTTTTTTCCTATGTTTTTTGAATGTATTTGTTATAAGTTGTAAGTAACATATATAGCCAATATAAGCAAAATAGTTTGAAAAGAATGCTATACATTTTGCAAGCAAAAAACCAGAATAACTGAATATAATATACCAGTTAGTACATAAAGGAAATTTATTTTTGGTGTATGCAAAATAATTACTTTTTGGAAAGATCATGATATTTAGAACTTCTGTGGAAGAATGTGTTGGCACATTTAAGTTTATTTAGAAGTTAGGAGTGATCATCCTGTGGAAAATACTAAATTTTACAGCATTCTCCTTTTCCTGTTTTAAGAGCTTATTGAATAACATCAGATTTAACAAGTATTTTGTTTCCTTTTTTTTTTATTTTCAAGAAAGAAAGATCCTGAAATTCAAGATGAGTAGTTAAGAAATAAAGTAGCATTCTGTAAAAGTAATGCAAAGAGGTTATTTTAAAGAATATGTTTCCAGAGTATAGCTATTGAGAGTCTATCAAAGGCATGCTGCATTTCTCATATCAATTTATAGGATATATTTTACAGAGTTATCATTTCCCACTGCTAATTCCTCAACAGCTCTTTTGCCTTGAAATAAGAATCTTAATGCTGACTAGTTCTTCTATTTGGAGTGCTGTGTAAGTAGTACTTTTTCTAGACTCACTTCTAATCCCATAAATTCAGTATTACTCATCATTCTGATGCCCATGTGAAGAGGATCAGAACCTCATGTGCATTCTGCACATTTAAAGTATCCATGAGCTGACTTTAAGTGATAAAAAATCTGTGAAACTGGAATTCAAAGCTAGGAATTACATTTTTCCAGTATATTTGTGTTCAGTACTCATGGCTATTCCTGTTACACAACTCTTTTTTCAGTGGAATCAGAATGGAACCACTAATTTTGAAGGTGTATAAGTTTCTTTTCTTTTTAAACAATGAAACAAAAAAAGTTTAATAAAAATTACTATTTTTAATAATACAAAAATTTTGACTATTTTTATTTGTGTTCTTTACTAAGCATGAATCTGTATTTTTGCTGTGAAGACTCATTAAAAATATGCATTCATGGATGATAAAATGGACCATTAATTTCACTTGACTGCATTATGCAGGTTATAGGACAATGCTGGTTTATACAGATGGTGGTCAAGAAAAAATACGTGTTAGGAAGAATTTCAGTTCTTGATTTTACAGTTTTGGTGGTTTAAAAATCCTTAGCATGAGGTTTATTACTGTGATCTGTGTCAGGAAACCATAAAGAGTTTTTTTCCAAAAGCTCTGGAGGGAAATAGTGAGTGGGTTTTGATTGGAATTCCAAGGTCAAGATAAGCATTTCTCTTTATTGCACTTTTCCCCCTAAGAACAGCTTAGGAAGAGCTGGAAGCATGTCATAAAACAGCTTTAATACAGCTGTTTGTTTCAGGTAGTTGATATGTAATGAATGGTATGCTTTCTGCAAATCAGTCTTTGTAGTAAGTGTTTGGAAAATGTGTCAATAGAAGTACTGGAATTGGTAATGACAATTATTCATAAATTTACACTTAGAGTTACCTTGTTCTTATTTACGACCTTGATGATTGAACTTAAGCATTTTTAAATACTAAGCAAAATTTTTTCATAAATAGGTTGTCTGAGGACTATAAAGGTTCTGTTTACAATGAGCACAATTTTTAGGAACGTGATTGATTCCCTCTGTCTGAATCAAAGCTGGAGAAGTAACTTGGCAGCATTTCATTTTTTTTTTTTTAGAGGGAACCTCTAACATGAGAACAAAGTATGAAAGAATCCACAGAGGGCTTCACTTTACTTTGGGAAAGTCTACTTTTGAATTACGTGTTGCATTGATAAACATCTGTCACACACTAACAATCTTTTTCTCTTAAAGAGCAGCCAGGAATTCACTGTAGTGGAGATAACTCCATCTTCAAGTCCAGACAGCCATGGAAGGCAATTTAACAGTGAAAATCAGTGATGTTCTTTCTTCTGATAGAAATTACAGATCTGGAAGGTGTTGATAAAGCTAACTATCGATTTGACTAGAAAATTGCTTGAAGCACCAGAAATATGGATACATCTGGTGGTTTTTTTTGGTTTTTTTTTGGTTGTTGTTGTTTTGTTTTGTTTTGTTTTGTTTTTGTTTGTTTGGTTTTTTTTTGTTTTGTTTTTTTTTTTTTGTTTTTTTTGGGGGTTTTTTTTGGGGTTTTTTTTGCTATTCTCATTGTTTTTCTGAGGTGATTGTTAGCTTAAAGCATATTTATGTTGTCTGAAATATTTTGTAACCCAATTTTGTAAACCATACCAAGAGGATGTCTTGGTGACTCACATTTGAACTCTAACACTAGACAGAATGATCTTGGTATGGGCTTTTATTGAGTGAGTTCTCTCCCCCAATCCTTTTGCTCTGAAGTCTTTTGGGAGTCCTCTTGTCTCTACAGTCTGAAATCTTAATAAAAGGGCTACTGGAAAAAGTATATTTTTCAACTGTGCTTGTCTCAAAGAAAACAGTTTCTATCAGCTGTTCCAAACAGAATTCTTTAGACTTTTAATGATGCCAGTCACATATGAATTTTCTGCCAAAAATAAAAAAAAAAAGGGAAAAGAAACTTGATAATCTGGGCACTGACGCTTTAATGAGACAATTCTCTGTAATCATGCAAATAACTATTTGGCTGACTATTTTGGATGAAGTAGCTTACTCTCCACCTGCTAAATGGTAAGCCAGCATGGCACAAAAAAGGAATTCTTCCTACTCTGTGTCATCAGAGTTCAGTGGAAATACTGTGTCACTGGTGTTGGCATTTTGCTTTACTGATACTTAGTGGTCTGTTTTTCAACTAAGCTTTCAGCTCCAACAAAAGTGCCCTTCAAAACATTAACTTTTTTTCAAAGATAAGCTAATACTAACATAAGAGTATAAAATTACTGACTCTCTTTGATGTGCCTCATAGTAGCAATTATAATTGTTCTAGTTTAATAGTCAAATGATAGAAGAGACTGAATTCCTTAGGACTCCACAATGTTTACACTCATGAGGAATACATTAAACCATGTTGTACATTGAATTTTCGTTATAATCTATATCATAAGGCTGGTGAAATTTTCTAGGCTCTACACATTAGCTTTCAAGAAATACCTGCAAGATTTAATTTTAGTCAACATTCCACAACAGGACATATATGGAATGTCATTCTGCTAGCATATTTAACTTTTCCTATTTCAGAAAGTTTTTGCTAATATAGACAATAAATATATGAAAATACAGAAAATAAATAGATGAATATATGAATATATGAATAGATCTAACATCTAACATCTAACTGAATTCTGGTTCAGTTGCAGTTGTAGGGGTCTTTTGCTAACACTGCTTAGCTATGATTTATGGCTTGATATAAGCTGTGCTACATTCAGTTTTGTGTTTTGTATTCTTAATCAAGTTTCATTTATTAGAAATTACTAACAACTTTGGAGAGCTATTCTTATCTAATCTAAAACATTTACTTAAATTATTTTACTTCATTAGCACTTCTCTCACTATCCCAGTTAGAGTACTTTTGAAAGCTATAGGCATATAGCAAATAAATATTCACAATAACTGTAGCAAAACACAGTAAGATATCTTTCCTTTGTGCTCTAGTAACCATCCAGCTGCCCTTAATTTCAGCCTACAGCAGACCCTGATTAAAAACCTGAAGCTTATTTATGTTTCAAACAGTTTTCTCCAAGTTTACCTTAGCACTTCCACTGCAGTTCCAAACCTGGGAGTGCATTCCTGCAAGCCTGGTGCCATCTGCCCCTGGGGTAGGGGTGCCTGCTGGAGAGCTGCTCTGCTGCCTTCTGTCTGTTCCCTCCCTGGCTTGCTGTGCAGACCAGCAGTCTGGAGAGCAGGCAACAAGCTGCAGCTGCCATTTGCTGTCCTGGTGCTGCTTCTGCTCTGTCTTATTTTTTTTTTTTTTTTTGAGATANNNCATTTTCTGTTCTGGGTCTTCTTTTGGTCTTTTTTTTTTTTTTTTTTTTTTTTTGAGATAATGGAACTACCCTCCAAGAAAATAGAGGTTTTTAAACTCCTCTCACTTCAGAAAGGTTAGTGCTATTTTGGTAAGGCAGTTAGGAAGCTTCTCAAGCAGCCTAAGTATGTACTGCAGCTAAAAGAAGCACGTAGTTTAGCCCCTCTTCTGTGCCATCACTTTTCTTTTGTTGGCACAAGCTTTTGTGCAGCTGTGTGTGAAAATGAGTTAGGCCAAGAATCCCAGTTAAAGTTAACACAATCAAGAAAACAAAATGAAATAGTTACTTTAAAATCCAGCTGGTAGGTCGGGCCTGATAATACTTACATATGCTGTGATCAGAGCCTTTCCAGAGGAGAATTATTCAGTACCATTCATCATAAGTATTTTCAAGATGAGACCTTGTTAGGATGCCAGGTCTCATATGACCTGCTTAGATCCTAAGCAGTGCTCATGAAATGAATGATAAGCCTCCAGTGGATGTCAAATCTTTTAAATATTAAAGGGTATATTCAGCACCAGATGCAAAGAGCAGATTTTAGGAGATCTGTGAACACTGAACAACCTGTTTTTATGTTAATTAATGTACATTGTTCCTCTCTGAAATCACATTCAAAAAAGAAAAACAACCTTTTAGTACTTCAGGGGAAAAAACATTAAAAGCCTTGGAGCACTTCACAGGCTAATTGTTTGGAGCATTTCACACTGTAGTTCTACATTTTTATTCCTTGTAAATCAGAAAATATGATTTAACAAATGTGTTTCCTTCTTTTTAATATTTTGTAACACTGAAACACAAGCCAGATATTTGGTCATATACAAGTATATATTTTTTATAAAGAAAAGTTTTTTTATTGATTTTGGATCTAATTTTACAAGAGAATACTCCTTGTGCTGTCAAGAACTCAGTCCATAGTCAGTTAATATTCAACTCTATATAAAGCAGATATCCCATATTTACCTTATATAGAGTGTACCCAGACCAATGAATAGTTTATACACATCATTCACCAAACAAATAATTAAGCAGATTTCTTAGACTATCACCTTTCACTGTGCTGTTTGTGCTGTAGATATCACAGTGGGGTAGGTTCTCCATGCTGTGTACAGTAATGAGAAAGATGGAATGAGAAAAAGGCATCCTCTGGTATTTTCCAGGCAGAATTTGGAGTTACCTGAAAAGATTTTAATGCTCCCATTTAGATTGGCTGCTCTGCACCATCACACAGAAGAGGTAAGATGGCCACTGCATAAGTGTTTTGATTTACAAAGTCCTATGATGAGTTTTTAATTATTTACACCTCAGCTGTCTTATATCCAGCCAGGTGTAAGCTGTAAGGGCCTGTTCCAAAGCAGCAGATTTATGTTTCTTGAATGCATGTATGACAGAAGCAAACTCTGACCATGTACTTGGTTGAATTATTCCCTTTGTCATCTGCAGGCCTTTTCATTAGCAGTGGTCTTCAAGACAGGACTCACTGTTATTTTTTTTCTGACTCACAGAATCACAGAATATTCTGAGTTGGAAGGCACACACAAGGACTATTGAGTCCAACTCTTAAGCTAACAGCCCATACAGGGATCAAAACCACAATCTTGGCACCACTAGAACTCTGCTCTAGCCAACTGAGCTCATCTCAGGGTTGAGCAAAGCATGAGTGATGAAAGGAATAGGGGCCAAAAAAGTCTTGATTACCCATGTTTTCTGAAGTGAGGAAAATATTCAGACATGAGTTGTATAGTTATGATCTCCTTGTCTGTTTTTTAAAAAAATTGCTGGTAAATTATTTTAATTATCTATATATATGCCAAATAAACAAGTATCATTTTTTTTTTAAATAGCTGCAAGTTCCTCTGTAAAAAATAGTATTCCCTAATCAAGAGACTTTTGTCATTCAAAATTCTCAAGCCTGAAATGTCTTTTTGTTTTTCCAAAAAGCTGCAATTTTAAATGGAACCTATTGGCATGACTTTGTAATTTGCTGGACCAACATTACTGAAATTTGCTTTCAGTAAAGATTTTATTTTTGGAGATGGTAATTAATTCACTTGCTATAATGTCTGTATTTCAGTGAAACAGGATTTTAAATAGCTTTCATCACTTTATTGATCATCTGGGAATGAAGATAGCAGAAAGAGTCACTATTTTTCAAGACTGAAGAAAAGCTACTGATACTGTTCAGCTGGTGATGTTGGGATGGATTGCATATCATTAAAATTTATTTTTGAAATGAAAGATACTAATGCTATTTTAGGTACTATCCTGGATTTCTGTCTCATTTGGGTTTTCAACATTAATTAATGCCATCAAAGCCCACACTGACAGGAAGTGCTAGGAGTAAGGAGAGTTGTAAATATTTCCCAGGTACTGATGTGACTTGACTAAAGTTTTGTGATCTTTCTTTCAAGTTTATTACCGGTAACAAGCTCAGACTGCCAAAATTACTGGGAGTTCTTTGACATTATAATTGCTGATTCCATAGGATTGTGCACTTGTGTGATTTTGAAAAGTTTCACCTTCAATTTAGTGTTACAACAACATGGTGACTAATTTAAATAACTTTACCAAGCTGCACCATGGACAGCTGTTGTTTCCTAGCATCATTCCAAGAGCTGGCATGAAGAGCTTCTGGGCAGTCATCTTATGCTAACAGCCTCCTAAGTGAGTTATTTCAGTGTGATCAGACACCTGCTGGCATCTCAGATAAGAACAGGAAGGTCTCAAATGGCCTTTCAAGAGCAGCACATCTGCAGAAAAGCCCTATGGCTACCTCATTGTTTTTTCAGACCACGTAATTCCTAGAAGAAAGAAGAAAAAGTTCATCCTAGAACTTGGGAAGAGCCATAACATTGGAGACAGTAAAAATGTAATTTACTAGTGGTTCTCTACAACTTTCCCTTCCAGAAAAATTGTGAGGTGGCTCAATTAGTCCTACCTCTCCAGAATGCTGGTGCTTGATATTTGCAGTTCACTTTTTTCTTTTTCATTAAACCTTATACAACCATAATACAGAAAAACACCTCTGATGACCAGTCATGCATCTGACTTGTTACTGGGCTCAGGATTTCTAATAGAAAATGTTTTATTTTTATTTTGTTGTTGTTTTGCTGTGGTGTTCTGTTTAAAACAGCAATTGAAATACATCATTTGGACACAGATTGTGGTAAAGTCCAGACTAACTTTATACACCTGGGTCTGGATTCAGCAAAACTCTTCTGGGAAGCTGTGAAGTGGAATGCACAAGGGAGAGAACTGCAGCTGCCTAGTGCTGTGATCTCCTCCTCTCTGTAAGGTTAATAAGCTTTACCTTGCTCTGTAACATCCTGCTACTACTTGTTTCCTCCTGAGCTAGAACAAGCTAGAACTCATTCTAAAAAAGCACTATATGTGCTTTTTTCCTTCTTGAATCCCTTAGTTGACTACGCAAACATAGAAATTAAATAAATCTGGTTCTGAGTGCATGCAGAGTTACCTATACCATGCTTTTGTAGAATTTGAGCATTATGGATTGAATTTTATATCATTACTCAGATTTTTCTTTAAAATACAGAAACTCAGTTGTGATAAAATTTTAAACTTTCATTTAACAATATTTTTTTTTTCCTGGGACAATTTTTTAGTGCCTGAAGAGCTACTCAGAGAGCCACCTATGTAAAAATTTTTAGCTTTGACATGATATAACTAAGGAATGAACAATGATTCATACATAAATTCTGCTTGAAACTCTCAGAAAAGCATACTCCAACAGGAAGCTTGTCATAGAATCATAGAATAGCCTGAGTTTGAAAGGACTTTAAAGACCATCTAGTTTCAAGGGACAACTTTTACTAGACCATGTTGCTCAGAGTTCTGTCCAACCAGGTCTTAAACACTTGCAGGGATGGGGCATCCAGAACTTCTCTGGGCAACCTGTGCCAACCTTATTATAAAAACTTGCTCAAATCTTATCTAAACCTCCTCTCTTTCTGTTTGAAACCATTCCTCCTTTCCTGTCACTACATGCTCTTGTGAAAGGTCCTTCTCCATCTTTCTTATGGTATTCATCATCATGTAGCATTTAAAATTCATGACACTGACTACAACTCCTGTAAGATGTGACATTTCATGTTTGTACACATAATAAATTACTGGTGTATGTTTTAATTGTAAAAATGTCTATGATTTTTCATGACTTTTTGGCCACTCTCTTAAGTGTGCACCAGTGTGGGAGAAACATAATTAAGAAATTACTAAGTCTTAGTCAGCAAACCATATTTCTTAAGCAATCAACACTTTATAGAGCAGAGTAATTTAATATAGGAACCCAAAATTCATTGTGAGATCTGTAAGTGTGATTTTGTCTCAAACTGCTGACTTTTACTGCAGGCAATGAAATCTAAAGATTAGATACCTGGGTTATCATCTCTGCTTGTTTTCTTTACAGCTTTAAAATATTTCTGTTTTTCTCCTCCTCTTCTGAATAAATGCAGATGTATATCAGCTTTTCTTTCTCACAGTTTGGTGCTACAGACTTTAATTTTAAAAGCAGATTTAGTGTGGGCCATTTCTAATGCCTGGTTATCAGCATAATTTTTGTTGGTTTCTGAATCACTGAGACAGCTGCTTGCACTGTCAACCTGAGAGCTGTCTTTAAAATCATACATCCTTGATATGTATAATTAACTAGCTTGGAGGAGGATGGTTGATTGAAAGCTGCACTGGCTCAGGGAAAAAACCCATTACCTGGCACATACTCACATAATCTAATTGACCTAACAAAGCAGGAGAAATGAACCATGCTTCCAGCTGCTTCTCCTGCCATCTGTGTCTCCCCTTTTACTGGGTTTAATGTTTTCAGTTTTCCCACACAAATGTCAAATACTTTTCTGTTGAAGGTTTTTCTGCTTTTTTTTTTTTTTTTTTTGACAGTATGTAATTGTCCACCAGGAATGAAGGATAAGAGGAACAGCTTTCAGAAAGTGGAAAATAGATTGAGGAGTTTGAGCAGTGGTGTTGACAACAGATCTGCAGAAGTGCATGGAGTGGATGATGTGATTAGAAGCGGAAAAAACCCCTAAAATATTTAGAAAGACAGATATCACTTCAAACTATATTAATCATCTGAATTGGGGCTTTACTGACTGAAAGGCACTCATAATATGAATTTAGTTTAGTTCAAATATGTGTTTTGAAAACCACAGATATTTTAAAACATTTAATCCAATCCTTGATTTAAGATTTTTTTTTTTTTTTTTTTGGGGGGGTCATGTAACTCATGATACATCATGAGCTGGAAAAGTTTACATGCTAGTAGAAAACTTGGGAAATGCTTCAAATGAACTTCTTGCAACTTGGTATAACTTGAACACCTAAAATATTTCTACCCTAATTTGTGGTTTAGAAATGGTATTCCCCAAATTAGTGCTACCACTAAAAAAACCCCAAAACCCAGGAGTTCCTGCCCTCCTCTGACAGAAACAAAAGAGGCAGAGGTCATGGGTTCAGGTAAGATCAATTTACTGTAAACAGAAGTGAGCTACAACAGTAACAGCAACATTAATAATGGCAGAAGTATATAAAAAGAGAGGGTGATTCACATGCAAAAATGCTCACTGCAGACCTCAGGTGACAATGGCAAACAGCTTCCCCCTCCCACCATGGCTTTCTCAGAAGTAAGTGTCCCTTACCCCCACCCCTGGAGGTGGTAAAAAAACCAACCTGGCCATGCCCACATGGCTCCAGCTTTGCCCTCTCATGTCTAGCACAAAAAGTTCACTCTGTCCTGGCTGGACAACCAGGACAACCAAATATGTTTTTTCTGTTTGAAAACTGGATATATTGTAGTGCAAAAAAGAAGTTTAGTCTTCATGGAAGCATACATGTAAATTACTTTTCTGAACTATCTTTACAGATTCACAGAATATTTGGAGTTGGAGGGACCCACAAGGACCATTCAGTCTAACTCTTAAGTAAATGAGAAAGTGGTGGCACTGCACACATAGCTTAGAAAGAATTATAGTACCAAAAAATTATGCTCATGTATAGTTACAGATATAAACATTGTACAAAGAGAACTAAGGCCTAAACTTTGTTCAGCATGATCTCTGCAGAAAGGAAGTTTTAGAGCAGATTTATTTGAAGGAGTAAAATGCACTCTCTTAAACTCCAAGGTTAAGAGCACTATATGCAGGTGATATTCCTGCAGATATAAAATTGCTGCTGGCCCTTGCTGAGATATGGTAACTTAATCTTCACAGTAGATTCTACAAGAGACCACTTCCACTGTCTGTGCTAGACAAGGTCTAGAACAGTAGGTATCTTACCTGGAACATTTTTGCATATTGTACACATGCTACAAATTTAGAGGGGCACTATAATTTCATGTGTTCTAAAACCACATGAACAGCACTGGCTGTTCCTAATTTCATAACCCTTCTTCATGTGAGGAAATTAAGTATGATGGATCTGTTCTACACCTTCACATCTAGCAACACGTGGGGAGACTGGAAAAGTGGCTGGAGAAATAAACCTGAATTGATGAAGGCATTTAGTGCACATTTCTGTTGAAGATGTTCTTGTAAGTTACTGGACAAATCCTTTGAATCCCAACCTATCAGGGTAGAAATGAGAAAAAAAAGGAACAGGATTCATTACTTCAGTCTTCCGATGTAATTAGGTGCAAGAAATGTTCATGGTTGAAAGAAGTTACTTCTAATTTGTTCTTTGCTTTTTACTTCAGGCCATATACAAAAATAATGACTCAATCTTGCAAAATCTGTTACTACACTTTGAATCTACAAAGAAATATGTGCAATAATTTAATGGGGAAAAAATGAAGAAAAATTCTCATTTCTTTATTTTGTCTTGAGCACAACATCTCAGCTTCAGACAAAAGTACAGTTGCTTTAAGACTGCTTTCTAATAGTACCTGCTGTATTAAAATATTTTTAAAATTTGGTTTTTATGTTTATTACTAAATATGATTTTTTCTCTACAAAGCAATTAATGAAAATATAAAACATTTTCTTTAGTTATTTTCATTAAAATTTATGTTCTCATTTATAAGGAGTCAGTTTGATGTCTTGCACAGCAAAGAGGGTGTACTGTAATACAAGAGTGTCATCTAGTGAATGATTTGGGTGAAGGACAAATGCCTCAGTAGTAGTCAGACTGTGAGTCATGCTACAAGTACAGCTCATTAGACACAGGAATACTCAGAGCATTTTAAAACTTTCCTTCAGATCAACACTGAATAGTAAAAAAGAATTGTTTGAAAACAGTACTATTCAAAGGAAAAGGATAATTTATCATTTACTGTTTCAACACAATACATATCCTTCCTTAAGACCTTCTTATCTTGTGTACTAAAACAGTTCAAACTTCCAGTATTCATGGAATAAATGTGAAGTAAATTACATTAGAAAGTTAATTAGGTGCTTTCTTTTCTAAAAGAAGCTTAACCCTTATCTGAGTTATTGAAAACCTTAGACATTAATTTGCTTTACTTTGGAAAAAATGAACAACTGTTTTCTGTAGAAGGGTCTGGAAAAAACCCAAAACCAGGAGAGTATTTTTGTTGAGGGATTTTTTTATGCCTTTAAAAAAGTTAGTTAAATTCTGCAGTAGTCTATTTTAATGACTATGCCAATATGTTATACCTGAAGTGGAATAAAAGACTTAAGGTGATTGTGAGTTATGTATCTTCTCATTGTTTGTTGTTCAATATATCACTGATATATCAGCAAAGATAATCAGGAAATACTTACAAAATTCCAGCTGTAAATTACTATTCCTGCTAAACAGACAATTTAGTTGGTAGAATGAGGTATTCAGCTGCATGTGAAGAACAAAAATCCATGCTAGGCAGTGATTGTTGACAATTTTTATCCTACAGGTAGCTAAATATTAGAACTGGGGGGAGGTAGAGGGGTGGGAAAAAAGGATATTTTGAGTATCATGCCTTAATTTTTAAACACATCAAAAGAATTAATTCTAGATTCTGATTTTGCATGTGCATATAAAAAGTACTGATAAAAAGAGCTCTAAAAAAGAGCACTAATTGACATTTAGTCTAATTGACATTAAGACTTCCAACCTGAAAAAAAATTTAAAAATTAATTGTAATGAAATTAAATTCTCAGCTGAGACACCTCAACTGATAGCAAATCCTATTATTATCCTGACCATGAGAATGGTTCATCTGATTAATTTCAGCTGTTCCCTTGTGTTCTTATTTGTAATCATTCTCTGTCCCTTTCTCTAGATTCCTTTCAGTTATAGATTCCTCTTTTAAACTCAGTAATTTTTTTTTTCCCCAGTGCTGTTTGCCTTGTCTATTTTTTATAGGCTACCTTTTCATTTTCAAAGCCATCTGCTTTTCTAATCTTTCAGCCCCTAGGTACCACTTTTTAAAATTGGTATTGTAGGGGAAAATAGCAGCAAAATACAGTAGCAGTTGTGGAAATAAAAGTTATTAAATAAGAGAAATGGGTCTCAGTAAAGGATTCAGTCCTGGCTGACTTTTTCATGTGGGTTTATTGATACCATTTCCAGGTTCAACACTGTTCTGATCACCTGAAGTATAGAAATGTTGTGCTTTGAAAGTCTGTGGGCTTGAGAATAGGCAGAAAACAGAGAAGAAAAGCTACTGATATTGTTCAGTATCAGTAAATGGTTTTTAAAATCTTTCAGCTTGTCTGTAGGTTAGTTGTGCTGATTCTGAGTCCCCTGATTTCCTTTCAGAGTATTGTCAAATCGTTTCACTAATTATTCAAACTATGGGCAGTATGTTGTTATCATAATAAAAAGTCATATTCTATTCTCTGTTTAATATATGGCTCTAAAACTTGAGCCCTAACTCGGTGAAGCTGGAAATACCCTTTCATAATTCAAGATATTAAAATTCTTTAAATTTTTTCTTACTTCATTCATGAAGGAACATTTTTTCTAATTACGATCATTAAGGATCATTCCTCCAGAAGGAGGGTCATTCTTGGGCAATACTGACAACAGCATGGTAG
Organism: Urocynchramus pylzowi; assembly: GCA_013397555.1. Lineage (NCBI taxonomy): Eukaryota > Metazoa > Chordata > Aves > Passeriformes > Fringillidae > Urocynchramus > Urocynchramus pylzowi. The sequence goes on from VZRH01005840.1 coordinate 703,679, forward strand.
CTACATATAAATTAGATTTCTTTGATGCCTTTGGGTTGGTGTTTTGTTCTGGAGGTTGTGGCTTGTTTAATCATCATGGAGAGGTAGGGCAGCCAAGGCTCTTCTGGAAGCATTTGAAGAGGAGGTTAAAAACCTCCTAAACCAACTTGAAGCTACTTGTAGACTGAGGAGAGGCAAGCAGGATAGCTTCCTTTAAGAGGCCAGTGGCTGTACTTCCCCAGCTGTACCCAAAGGTCGTGCTTGCAGGATCAAGTCACCATTACAGCGACGTTCCTCTAGCTGAGTGCCACCTATCCCAGTGAGAGGGGACATGCTTGCTCCCAGAGTTTGTTTTTCCCCAGAGAAGTAGTTCCTGCTCAGTTCTTGAAATACTCATTGTTTCTAAGCGTGTGTGAATCATCTTGGCTAGTTCATGAAAATAAGAAAAACGTTGCGTTTAATTTCACTTCTTTTCAATTCTTTATAGTCAATTGCTTTTAAGCACCACTCCAGGTGTGGTAGTTCCTCATCTTGAGCTTGCCTTCACATTTATATCTGTTTCCAGGAAAGTGAGATGATAGAAACATTAAAACAGATTGGATTCAGAATAAAATTAAAGTATCATCATAAAAACAGAGTAGACGACATTTCAATGACAACATCATTCTATTGCCATTTTATTTTTTCTCTATTAAAGCAGACTGAAAATGCCCCCCTGGTATGCTGATGATGCAAAACACAACACATGAAAACATGAAGAAATGATAAAAATTTTAATTTAATTTTTACTGAGAAAACTTAATTAAAGGCTTCTCCTTATAATACTTAAATTCTATGGTGATATCAAACATCTGAAATGCTACAGATTTGAGAAAAATGTTAATTTCCTATAAATAAATTAATTTGAATTCTGTGAACAACACTTCTGTTTGAAGGATACATTGCTCTGTTGCTTTTTAGCACAGAAAAGAGAACTGTAAATAATTTTCACATTTTTTGGGCTGAGTGTAATGATGATGGCACTTTCATGTCTTCACTCTTTCCTCTGGTGACCACTTTCTTTAAAAAAACCTGGGCTCAGATAATTAGTCTACTTAAGAGAAGTGTGCAATATATGCACAGTGGGAAATCCTGTAAAAAGATCAGTTACTGACTTGAAAGAACACATTATTTTAAATATCTAATTTTCTTCTCTGATATGCACACAACTTTTCAAAATGAAAAATCATCTAATCTATATTTCTATAGGGTATTATGGAGATTATTTTTACGCACTAGAAAATGGTGCTGTTAAGCTAAATAATACGTTAGAATTGCATTTTAGGAATTGGAATGAAGTGCAGTTTACTTGCAGCAATACTGTCAAAATTAAGCTTCATATGGGTGACTGTATAAGATACTTTGAGGTCCTTTAAGACTCATGCCTTTTCCTTATAACTGCCTAAATCATGTATAAATATGTACTGTTCTCAATTTTAGCTGGAGTGATTCCCTTTCTTTTGAAGCTTTAGTGAAAAGCACACAGAATTATGTTAAAAGTGTCCAAGGGTTCCTATTTCTTTTTCTCCCCTGCTCCTTTTCCCTGTGGAGTAAAGGAAAAGACTTCCCCCATTAAAAGGAAAGACTTCCCCCATTAAGTCTTGTGAGTGGTGTTAGTGCAACTATTCCTGTCCTTGGTGTTGAGCTGCAGCTGCAGAACAAGCTTTAAGCTGAAGACCTGCTCCTCTTAGGATCTATTTCTGCAGCTGAGTTTTGAATACTGCCAATATCTTCAAGGAAGGTATGCTGTCATGTGCTCTACTTTAAGTATTTTTAAGCATATGTTGAGCACAGGTTTGGAGTAGATGTCTCCTGAGGTCTTTCCAACCTCCATAATCCTGTGATCTGAGGAGCGTTGCTTCTGAGGAGAAAATTTTCACGCTTTGTGAAATATATGTATTTTTCATAAAGACTTCAAAATAAGTAGAGTGTTTTAATTTTTATTTTCTACATTTCTAATAAACACAACAACATCTAGTAAAATGCTTCATACATTTCAGTTTATCTAGTCAGAGAAACTAATTTTCAAACTTTATCGTTACTTTTTATTAAACAAATCACATAAAACTAAGTACTTTTTGGCTGGTTTTATTTTTAACCCATAAAGGAAGCTAAATGTGGTTGAATAATTGAATACTCAGTTTGGTTTTCTTTTCTTTTTTTTGCTACATCAATTGCCATTAGCTTTGGTATTTAGACATTTTACTATCCTAATATGGGAGGCTCTGCACTCAAAGGGTTCATGTCCATCAAAATGCTTCAGATAGATGTCAGAAGGAAAGCATGTTTTTCTCTAAGAATCTAGAAGTCTGTGAGGAATTTATGTAATTCAGATTACACTGAAATATGCATTAGTGCATCTGAAATGGGTCTTAGTATCTATTTCTAGCATAAATTTTTTCTTGTTCTATATTGTCATCTCCTCTTAGTGCTAAAGTGAAATATCACAGATTTCATAGCCTGTTTAAAATCTTTGGATTATCCTTAACTAATGGCCTCAAATATTTAAAATGCATTACAAAACTAAATGTCCTCAAAGTTTGTCTTGTTTTTCAACATGTAACATTTCAAATAGATATCCTTATTGAATCAAAATTGATCTCATGCAAAATACTTCAATCAATCATCTTCAAAGTGACGTAAGCAAGAAATACAAAGAACATAATTTAAATCATAGAATGATTTCAGTTGAATGAAATCTCCAGAAGTCTTTTGGTCCAGAGCCAAATTTAAATTCAACTTTTTGCTAAAGGAATTTGATTTTAATTTGATTTTTTAAAATTTATTTTTGAATCTAAGCAGCAGACTATTTCATCAGTTCAAAATAATGACCAAAATGTAACATAAATGGCTGCTTATCAAGTATGTATTGATTTACACAATCTGGGAATAATGACTTGTGCATTTTATTTTTTTTAACTGTAGGTAGACTTTGACTTACTAGAAATTGTGCAAGAAAACTACTTTTTACAGCTTGTGATAAAGACACACTGACATTTAATTTACAAAGATAATGGGATCATGCCTAAATGTTGGAAATTTGCAGAAAGTGCTGAATTTTTGAAGGCATAAATGTAGCAAGTCATTGAAAATTGTAGGTCATTGAAAATGACTGTGACATGCAGGAAAATGTAGAGATAGTAAATACCTATTTCTCAAGGAAAAGAGGAAGGAAATGAGAGAAGCACGATTTGAATGAGAAAGATATACATGAGCCAAGCATAGCCAGAAATTTTAAATTTTATTTGATGAGGCTATATTTGTAGACTGTAAAACAGAAATTGGCTTTCAACTGCAGCAGCAGTCTTAATTTTGGTGGTTTTGACACGTTGTTTGCAATGTTATTGCACTTCATGAAATGTTACTTTGTGTTCTCTTTTAATTTATGTGCATAAAAATATGGCATTTCTGAGAGTAATTTTAATTGAAAGAAAAGATGAGTGTTGCCCATGAAAATCAAAGGAATGCTCATGTTATGTTTGTAAGTCAAAATGATATCATAATGTACCTTTAAGATGGATTTCTGTGGCTTTGGGAAAATGAATATATTTAAGGGAAGAAATCTATTTAGAAGGACAGACTTCCATACAAATTTTTTTACAGAGTTAATAGTCATCACCTCTTCAAAGAAACAAAGAAAGCAACAAATCCAGAAAGTTTTAATAATTAAGAAAAATGATGTTTCAAAATGCTTGCTGCAAACTGAGTGTTCTCATCTCACAGTAAGTCTGCCCACCTCTGGACTCTCACTCAGAGCTTTCAGTAGTTAGCACATGCCTCTGTATTTTGTTGAACTGAGACATTAGGTTATACAAGGAGTATTATTTGCATAAGTGCACTCATAGATGGTTTAGAAAAAAGTAATTAAATATAGAAATATCCTATTCATTTTACATTGAGTAGTGCTGCTTTCCATAACACACATGTAAATGGGTTATACTAAATAAATGAGAAACAGCTGTTTAGTGGTTCACAATGGATTTAAAGCATGAAAGTACAACTACAGACTCTCAAGACAACAGTCTATGGTATCTGCAAGTATTTCGATGTGATTTGATAAATTTTAGTTTTCTAGTAAGATCCACAGCAGCCTCAGAGGTGACAGAAAATGCCTTGTCTTAGAGGCTTAAAGAACATGGCCCTGAGTTTGTGTTTTGGATTCAGAAATACAATGAAAGTGGCTGCACAGGCGGCCAGCTGAGGGAAAGGACCATATTCTGGAAAAAAAAATGGTTATTAAGGGGGATTTCTGTACTAAGAATCTTACATTATACTTGTTCTGAGTTGACTGTCAAGTGTTTGCCAGAGCTGTGTGTGCTGTTGAACACCACTTTAGCTGTACTTTTTGGTGATAATGATGTGCTGTCCTTATCAAAAAAGTGTTAGTATGGGCTGCTCAACTTGCTGCTTGTTAGTTGCTGCATTTGTGCTTCTTTTTGCTGACTTAAAACCTATTCCCACTCTTGAGGAAGTGCCCAGTCTTGCACCAGATTTGTCAGCTCTTTCCTTAGAATATGCCTTCCATGAGTACAAACATAGCCCCTACAATGTAATCTAATTCCTGGCTTCTCAAGTTTTTTTGAATGACTGGCTTTGCTCCTTTGGTGGAGCATTTTCCTCTATCCCCAGCTGCACTACTATTGAGAAATGCTCTTTAGATCTTGGCCACGATGAGTTGCACCTGGGCTAAGCCCCTCTGGAGCTTATCAGAAACACTGTCTGTTCCCAGGAACTAATGAGAACCTGGATTTTCCCAGACAGCCTTGGAAACTTTTTCTGCTTGCCTGAATAACACCCCCAATGGGATAATATTTTCATTATCAAATTTTCAAATAAATTTTCTGACCTGAATTGTGGCCAAGATGGAAGATTACTGTGACTAAAGCCACCTCTCTTGTGATTCTAAAAACAGCAGCCCAAAGTGAGAGCCTCTGAGCTCTCCCAGACCACAGCAACTGTGACCAGCAACCTCCCTCTGCCTGGGCCATCTCTCAGAGCCAGTGAACTCTTGGGTTTGCTCTGCTCAGAGGATTTCTGAATTATAATGATGGATCCAGGGCTGGTACCCCAACTCCTCGAGGCTCAACCCTGTGCCTGTTGAGAAGATGCAAAGAAGTGAGTGATGCAAAGAAGGTGCTGTTAGAAAGAGGGTGCAGACAGCCCTTCCTGGGTCAGACATAAGTCTATCAGACCTGCTTTGTATGGGAAACAAGACTGAAGAAGTCTTTCTAGAGTGACCCCTAGCTCCTTGCTTGCCATGTTTTGAAGTGTCATAGTTTCTAACTAATGTATCCAAAAGTCCATATCCTTAATGTAAAAGGAAAAAAATAATAAGACCAGGTGAAAATAAAAATGGAAAAGTGAGTGAGTGTTGTACAGTTCTTCAGATGAAGATGATGATGATGGAGCTTTTCTTAAGGTAAAGCAGTTGTTCTCAAAGGCCTTATTTATTGAGAAGCAGGAATGATAATCATTAACAATTTGTACAGGGTCTCAATATCTGTATAAGGTAAGGAGTAGAGAGATTAATCCTTGGTTGTTTGCTGCTATTCTTGTTCTTGTGTTGAAATTTCTATTTTCTTTTTGAAATTTGGACTAATATTTATTTGTAGTAACAAGTGTAACTGAAGCTGGCAGTGTTCTATTTAAGTTGTGAATGTACCACTGTTTTCTTCTGCAATAAAATAACAAACTGGTCTAACATATTCTGGAATTATAGTTATAATTCCAGAATATAGGTAAATTGTATTATGTAGGTAAATTATACTGCTAAATAGGTGGTTTGCTTAAAAAGAACCTTGTTGTGATAAAGATTTGTGTTATTGCTCTGCAATAGCTTTACTAGTATCTTTTTAGACTCACAAGCTTATGAGCCTTTGCTTTTTGTTAGGGTGAATGTTTACATATTGGTGTGTCTGTTGGTAAAACTAAAATGCTTTTGACCTTTCCAGTTCTTGCTGCTTTAACAGGGACTTCATAAACTTACAGTATGTTATACTGGAATTTTTCTCATAGTTTAGGTGAATCTATAGATATGTTTCATCACACAGGAAGGGGAAAGCTGTCATCATAAACTTGGAAGAGTTCTCACTGAGCTTTTCTCAGTGAGACTTGCAGAAACTGGGACATATTTAAATTTGAATTATGTGAGTTTGAATAAATTCAATCTTTTCAAGCTCTAGTTTAAATTATTTTATGAGTTTGCCAAATCCTGGTTTATTATAGCAGTTCATAAATTATTTTGCTAGTGACTTCTTTTTGCTCTAGATTAAAAAAAGTGTTAAAATTTTATACAAACATTTACCTCTACATGCTTATTATTGTAATGTGTATGTTATGCATACCTCATATGGACAAAAGTCAAGGCTGTGTTGATATTTTTAAATTTCAGAGTAACACTGTGTTTGTTTCTTGTTTACTGTAAAGTTCTGAGGCAGTTTGCAGAGAAAAAAAAAAAAAAGGAAAACACAGATGCTCCTGAAAATAGGAAGTGCTGTAGTTATGCACCTCTCAGCAGGGCAGTGTTTTGCTTTTGGTGTCTGGGGAGAATGGGGCAGGAAGGAGACCCCTGCAGAAGTGGATGTGAAGCTGTGTTTGGTGCTGGATCTGCCAGTTTTGCAAGACACCATCTTTAAAGCAATCTAACAGAACACAAAGGAATTGTGGTTAATTTTGGTCCTTGGCACTGCTGCCCACAAAACCATTTGTATTTTAATCTTTTTTAAATTTCCTGGTACAAAATACAGCTTTATTGGGCAGAGCAAGAGTGAATTTTATAGTGTGAATGCTGAATAAAGAGTTAAAGATGGTTTTTTCACATAGCAGAAAAACTTTCAATATGCTTTGCAAATACTGCCACCAAATGCCTAAAAAGAACATGTAAGGACTGAGCTATTTAACATCTGAGGCATTAAAAATATTCCAAAATATGAGTTTTTCTTATAAGTAGTCTTGATACAATGACTTATCCAATGTCCCAAAATTTCTGTTGCTGTGATAAGCAGAGATTGCTACATGGTGCATTTTTGTAAATAAACATCTGGTTGGACAGAATACTCAGGATATTTTGAAATATAGAGAGGAAAAGTTATAGAAGCATGCTGTTTAGGGAAGCTATCTCCAGTGTTGTTGAGAGCTATGCATTTTTCAACAATTTAATTGTGCCTTGCTTGGGAAAGGACTGTGTGGAAAAGGAATACCTAAGAAATATGGAAAATATTAATTCATAGATTTGCCTGATTTTGGCAGATAGAAAAGCATCAAAAACCCTGGCTGCATCCTGCTCTGGAATGAGAAATATCATGTAAACACACTCTTTTAAATATCTTTTCCTTGTTGTGGGAATGGAGCTACAGTAAGAGGGATTGCAATAGCTAGTGTGGAAACACTTGTCATGCTCGAATTTTATAAAATGTGTATCATATATTACAGTTATGTAAGGATCTTTATTTATTAACTACTTTAATATTGTGAATATAATTATCGACTTCAGTTAAACAGAATGTAACTATTCATTTAGGAAATGCATTCATTCATCAGTTGTACCCAAGCCCAAGCAAAACAGGAGGAAAAAGAATGATTTCCTGCCTTTTTTGAATAAGCAGCTATGTTTTGATTGCAAATCTGTTTGTCATAGCAAAAGGCATAAGAATAGCTCATCTTAACAGACAATTTACACAGTTGTAAGTGCTTTAGGAGTACTGTGCCATATCTGTGAGATGGTCAGAAAAGGAAGATCAGTGAAAAGTAGTGATTTTTTTTGTATTCTGGTTAATTTAGAATAATATTTTGTTACTATATTTATGATTATAAAAATGCTGATGAAATATTAATTGTATTTACTTTTATTATATGATTGCAAACTTGGAAATTTAGGAGATGTAAGCTGGGATGTACTTTCATTTAATTTCTTCTCCTGCTTCCACACCCCCTCTGTATTTTCCCCTCCTCTCTATTGCTTTGCTTTTATGCTCTGATATTCATTGGGCCTTGATCAGTTTGCTCCTGTTTTCAAACCCTGTTCAGGGATAAACCTCTTATACAGATTTTCCTAGAGAATACTGGTATCCATAAGCCTCGCTGTCCCTGATAAACACTGTATACTTTAATGTGAACAAGTCCAGTGTTTGGACCTCAGAGGTAAAAGAATCTGATTAGAGTAGAAGTGGTGAGAAATTTGTGGGTTTTTCATGAATTAGAGTCTTTAAATTTCTATTACTTTTGGGGCTGCTAATACAGGTGACCAATTAGCAAACTGTAGGTGATAAAGGAGTGGAGGATTGGCCAAATCTTCCTGGGCAAAAATGGAAAAAAATAATGATTTGTCTTTTACCTGTGATACCTGCTATAAATATTTTAGTTTCCTATGCACAGAAAATAGTATTGGCTGTTGTCTCAGAACTAAAGCAATATCTTGAGTGTCTTCAGAAAATACTTATTGCCTTGGATAGACATTCGTGTCAGGCTGTGATATCCAGCTGTCAATATACATAAGCTTTTAAAGATGCCTATAGCCATCTTTACTTAGCACTTCCGTTTGAAGAATGGAGTTTAAGTGTAAACAATTAGAGCAAATCAGGTTATCTGCAGAATATGCTTTTGAAAATTTCCAGTCTTTTTAAATTCCTCAGAGGGTGTGATGGAAGTACTTTACATTCAATCAAGTCATATATATGTTCTCTCACACTTCAAGATATAGCAGTTATTAATGGGTTAATGCTTTTGAAAAACCTCAGGCTGAAATAATAACAGTTGGGAAGAAATTTCGCTTTGTCAAGAGAAAAATGTCATCCAATATTGTTTGTTATTAAAATCAGTGCATAATTCAGTCTTTTAGGTCTTTTTATGAAAAGAAGAAGAAAAAAATCTTTTAGGCCTAATTTGTTTCCAGGATCCACATCTGTGCACTTGGAGTACATTCTTTGTCATAATAGCAGCTGATGAGACAACTGATGTTTACTCTAAACAGGGCTGGAAATTAAAAAAAATAGAGATGATTTTTCCCCTTACCCTAAATTTCACGCACTCAAGAATGCTGTTAAGTACTACTTTGCCTAAAGCAATAGCTACTCGACATTAGGAAAATGTGAAAGTTGTATTTATAATCAAAAGCTAAGTGTGTGGGAACATGTGGTTTGGAGATGTGGTTTGAAGAATGGCTCAAGCACTTATAATTTAATGAAGGGCTTGCTACAGATTGAAAAGCATATCTTTGCTCACATCTTCAGTCTTTCTGCTACACCTTTGTTTCCTATCCTCTCTTTTGCTTCCATGCTGGTGAGAATTTTCATTGATACCTACTTATCAAATATAATTTGCTGACTCATAAAAAAACCGGTATATTTTTGGGTGTTAAGCACCCAGCAGCCACCTCACCCAAAAGTTCTGTGGGTTTCCCCCTCTTCTGCCTTTAGTGGACTATAGCTGGGGTCAAAATTATGTAAAATTTTTTTTTAATGATGCCCCACCCTTCCAGATAATAGGTAGCTGGCAGTGTAAAACAATGATGTATGCAAGCAAGCACTTTTCTGACCATCTCAATTCTGCTTAAGTTTTTGAGGGGTTTTGGGAGTCTTCTTCAATATTGACTCACCAGCAACAGAACTTTACCTATCCATTCTTTAGGATGAAGAAAGATTCTATTTTGTTAATCCTCTTTGAGATTTGTACCCATTTTGGTTGTACTGCAAACAGAGAAAACTGGGGATTGTTTATTTTTGCCTTGAATTGTTATAGTCATGGAAGCAGGTACTTTTTGCTTCCTGATAAATCAGAAAATAAACAATGTAGTAACTTGCTGTTCCTCCCAGTGAGAAGTAAATCTGCTGTCTCTTTGAATCTATCCATATTTTAAACAATTGACTCTATACTAAATGAAGGAATGTTGCTGCAGGTGAAAGAAGGAACATCTGCTCCCACCCCAGCTGATTCCAATGTAAGGCTGGGTAGGAGATACAAATTTGTCACATCACACTGCCATACTCATTTTCAGTAATGAGCACAGGGACAGCTAGGGTGGCCTGGTGATAGACCAAATAGCCAGGGAATCTAAAGGAAAGAGACTGTTGAGAATAGCAGACACATGAGGAGGAAAAGCAGACATGAAAAATCAGCTCAGGAGTAGTGGAAGGGGCTCTGCCAGGTGAGCATCTCCTAACCTCTATGAACTGAATGTGGCAAGGTCTCCTTGTGCTTGTGAAAAGTCAGTTTGTGACACAATAATCATGTAGTGACTATAGGGTGGAGATTCTCAAGTGCTCAAGGAGTGTTGTGCTCTGGAACTGAATTTTGTGAGAAAAATCAAAGAAATTCCAGCTAAGCAGGTACATTTTCCATCACTGATTGCTGAACACCTTGAGAACTATTCATGTTGCTCTGTGTTATCCTGAATATCAGCTTCTTGGAAGATTGAACTTTTATTTAATCGTCTGTGGTTTGCTTTGTGGTTTGCTTTGGTGCTTTTTATTCTGTGGGGACTTTTTTATATCTGCTAAGCCTTTGTTGTGGCTGCCCTTTCATGTAGTCCTGGTGTGAATCTTGGCAGTTATGATGACTTTGGCAGAGGGAAATGCTACTCCTGTAATGCTCATTGAGGACCATATTCTAATCAGATTAAAACCACTTTTTTCCCCTTTATCTATTGTAATTCTTAATTAATAAATTAGAAAGGTAAGACAAGCTGGTGATTATTACTATTATCACTTGAACTTTTTGTTTATATATAGATCTAAAAACATCTTTTAATGAGTTACCAAAATAGAGCTTGAACTGATTGATGGAATGCATAACATACATTATGTAAAGTAATTTCTAAAAAAATACCCTGGAAAAAAATGCATGGCTACATATTGAAATGAAACGTAGCAGCTGTTACAAAGATGTATTTTCACCCTCATTTCCATCCTCATAACTGAGGTTAGAATTTGACTCTTCAGTCACTGGGGGAGAAACTGAACAGAAATATAGTGACAGCTTAATTTTAAAAGCTGCCATATTTTTCCAGGTAGAGCAACTGAATAATATTTTAGCTAGGGAACTTTAGGAAGCTTAAACCTGACAGATATGCAAATGCAGTAAATCAACAAAAAGCTTTCTCCTCTTGCATCTTATGTCTAAGTGGGTTGCCTTTAGTTTTATTTGGAAAATACTGAATTTTAAATTTTTTTTATTCCTTTCCTTTGCTATATTATTGAATCTTACACTGTAGCCTCTATAGCATATTAGCTTCAGTAAAATGAGAGTAAGACAGATGCTATTTTCAGTCTTCTGTTGGCATTTTCTTTTCATTTAACTCACCAGGAGGTTCATGTTTCTTTCACAAAATTACATGAAAAGGTTAGACAACTCAGCATTGAAATAGTGAATCTTAATCCAAACATTTCAAATTCTTTTCTTAACAAAGTAAAAAAACCAGGCTGTATGAAAAATCCCACAGTTACTTATCAATAGCATAGAACAATTTTCAAGAGTCAGTACTGTAAAGGAATTCAACACTGACATAATCTTTTTTTCTTAGCACTTGCAGTCAACTTCATTGTAAAACACACCTAATTTTGCTTTAAGAAGCCAGAAAAATTCTGGTGAATGTTGTGAAAGGACTCTTGAAAAAACAAGGGGGCAAGTAAAATTTTAGTCATTTAAGTCTTATGTAATTAGAAATAATTGACATTTCCAAAGCATCCATGTTGAAGAACTGCTGTCAATTTTTTTGTGAAGAAGGAGGCCAAGTAAACACACATCATGTTCACAGAATGTTCATCATTCTTTCAAACAAGTACTAACCCATCTAATTAAAAAAAAATCAAAACAGTAAGAATATTGTTAATAGTATGCAAATCTGAAAAAGTAGAATTCTATCCTCTCTGCTCTCATATTTCTCATGTTTAGTTATGCCAGTTGAAGTGAACCCCATCTTTCCTGTTCTTTATATCCCCAATGGGAAAGAAGATTCCTGTGTGTTTGGTGTTATGCCTTCATTTAATAAAGATACAATTAATGAAAACTTGAATGCTATGAACATTTCTTGGCTTCTTTTGCTTCCTAACTTTTCCCTTTTTCTGCTTTTCACTATTTTTTGTGACCAAATCAGTTTCAGCTTCAGCAGAGAGATGCCCACAGTGCTAACACAGCTTATGCTCCTCTCTTGTCATTTCACATTATAACTTTGCCATGACTCTTGCTTTGCTGATGTGGTTATGCTAATCCCCATGGTTTCTAAAAAGGAGTGGGGAAAATGCCATTCCTTTTGCTTGCCCAGGGACATCTGTGTGCTTACTTGATTAAAAAATATAATCTTTGCTTCCTAGAAGAAAGAAGTATGGCAAAGCTATTTGTGCAAACTCATTTGTGATTCCTTGATTAGAAGTACTTATTTAATAACAGACTGACAAAGTCTCCCAAGACATAGCATTTGGTGAAAAAGAAAATGTGCTAAAAACCAGGATACAATTATTCTGCATGCCAGCTTGCTGGGGGCTATTAATGCACCATTCTCTGCAGAGCTTCTGCCCTGAGTGACAATTTACAGCACTAAATCAATATTTGTTCAAGCCAAAATTACCTGGGTGTCTATATGTACATATATACATACACACACACATATCTAGGGCTGAAACCCTTGAAGAGAGAGATCAGCTTTATTTGGTTACCACATAACAACATAGTGGAAGTTTTCTGAATGGAGGCTCCCTATTTCTACAGACTAATTAAAGCACTCCATGCTTTATGGACTTTGCCTCCAAATAATTAAGATATTAATCATTATCTTACATGCTTTCTCTTCTTCTGCTGCCTCATATTGCTAGCAACTATTAGACTGCACAGTTACTGGTTTACAGCATAATGTGCACTTTGAAGGTAAGAACTCTAAAGGCTTTGTAAGCACAAGAGAAAAAACTTTTGTTTTTGTCTATTATCAGCTGTGTGTAAAGCATCAGTGCAAGATGGTTTGCTGTATTCTTCCCTTTGGGGATAATATAAATGCAGAGTGTTTGCCTTCTAAGGCTCAGAGACATGTGCCAAGTCTACTGGCTTTGCCCTGGCACACAAGCCATGTCCCATGTGGAAGACATTAATATGGCACTGTGCTGGTGTTCTGGAAGTCCAGTGTAAAGCCAGCCTCTATCACTGTGAGCACTGCTGTCTTCTGATGTGCCTAATGGCTTCTTGGCTCATAGCCCTTCAAGGCATATCAGCAATAACCATAAAGGAATGCTCACCAACAGTCTGGCTTCTATAATAAATGCACTACAGCAAGGGATAGCACTGCTGTATTTTCATATTTTATAATGTGTTTTCATTTATTTGTTTAAGAGGGTGATTTTATGTGTGTGTGTGATTTCAAGACATTTATTCATCAATAAATGATGAATCTGGAACTTGGAACTGCTGAACTTAATCAGTTCATTACCTAGATGCAAGTGTATAACTCTTCTTTTAAACCTGAAAGTCCTTAAAGTGTGCATAGATATAAACAGGCAGACCTCCTTTTACTGATCAGATATGTATACAAGGAACAAACAACAATATGCTTAAATTAAAATGAAAGTGACTTGGAGAACTTCCAGCAATTCTTCCATTGCCACGTGTTTTCAAATACTGAGTTTCTTCTTCTTGGTTATTTTTTTTTTTTTTTTCCCATTGTCATGGTATGCCTTATTATGTTTAGCATTTACATCTTACCCAGAACTTTATTGGCCAAGATTTCCAAGAATTGCTTTTTCTATCTAGATAGAAAGGGGAGTTGCATCCAAAAGACCAGCAAGTGGTCAGGCCATAATCTACTTTTGAAATGGAACACAAGATTATTTTTTCCTCTGGTACTGAGGGTGATAAACAGGAACTATGTAAGGCTATTGTTTGAATGAAAGAGGTTTTGGGAACCCCTTCCTGAGTTGGTGCACAGCTTTACTAACAGCAGGACTGTTGGGCTAACAGCAGGACTGTTGGGCTAACAGCAGGCTAATTCAGAAATGAAAATTCTGTATTGTTTAGAGGGTAATTTTTTGATTCTGTTCGTAGCACGGTGTCACCCACCAGGTCATTCCATGCATCTCAATTATATGGGAAGCATAATAATAGTTTTCCATAATACAAAAGTCCTTGAAGCAAATGGCCAGCCATGTTGATTGATTGGCAGGGATTATTTGATCCACACAACTTTTGTTCCTGTTAAAGAATGTTAAGTGGCTTAGATTTGTATCTAACTTTGATCAGCCTGTTAGCAGACCAGGTGATTGGCAACATCAACTAATTGCTTTCAGCCTGATTCTGCTAGTTGGGAATGAGATGCACAGAACGGTAGAAAATAAATTTTTAAAATACATGAACATGCAATTAGAATAAGAATTTATCTTTTGCAAAATTCTGTAAAAATATGCCTACACTGTAGTGTTGGCAAGCAGCTGCAATCAAAATAATCAAAAGTCATATTGTCAAATAATTTCATGCTAATATGGTGCCCTGTTGACCTTTCTAGGCACAGAGTGGGAAATGGCACATTAAAGCATCCTTATGTGATATATGCCCCTTCAGGATACTTGTCTAAATTATGTTGACTAATTCATGGTTAGTTAATTAGTGTTCCATTCCAGTGGAACTTGTGCTGTGTCTGAATCTGAGTTTCTATATTTGTGCTCCCACAGTACATCCTGAAAAAAATGACAAGTCTTATCTCTTGCACCTAAATTATTTCCCTACTGCATTTTTCCCCATTTGCAAGAAACAGTTCCATTATCTGCCCTATTTTTGTGCCTTGTTTTGTATCTCCTACTGCACCTATAACAAAAGTTCTGCAGGTGAAATGCAGTGTAATGCATCCTAGCACAGCAGGATTCAGAGTGGTGAGAGTAATAGCAAAGGCTGTAAGTACTGCAGGAATACAGGGATGTAAACACAATGGATTGATGCTGTCACTCTGGACTGTAGTACAGGCACCTGAATGGGACACTCAGCTAAAGCAGATTGCAATATCTGAAGGTATACACTCTTACAGTTCCCTAATTTTAAGCAGATTTTAGCATTCACAGGTTTTTTTTGAGCACCTTGGCATCCTGTTTAAAGTATTGCCATGTAAGCAGAGCTCAGCTGGACTCCCTGTTTCAAGGGCCAGAGATGAAGCTCAGCAGATACAGGAGGTTTCAAAGATTCCAAAAAAAGCACCATATTTATGGGTATGCACAGGATGAAAAGAGCTCATGCCTTGGTCTTTCCTTCCAGTTTTTCATGCATGTACCAAGCAATTTTGTTCTTGTTGGGGTTTTATTGTTGGCTTCTTCCACCCCCCCATAAGGATTACTCCTTTCCTTCTTATGTTTAGAAATTGAAATTTTCCTCCTTCAAAATTTCAAAGTAAAGCAATGATTTTTTTTTTTTTAACTTCTACTCCCTTGCTGTGATGTTTTTTTCTTTAGGAAATACATTTTTCAAAATTAAAAGCAGGAATGTATGAACTAAAAATACTGGTTTAGTCTACAAAACAGCCAAGTCTTTGTCTGTGCAGACATCCATTAGATTACATGATTACCCAGGTCTAGCAGTCCTTTATGATAATCTTGAATCTTCTCATCACTTAGGTCTTCTCACTGAATGGAAAAAGTGAATAGCAAAAAGCAAAGAAAAGAAGCAGATTAGAATTATTTTAAAATAATACTTATAATATTTTATTTCCACTGATTCAAAACCTCAAAAAGTAACTAACAATGTAAAAATTTGCTATTTCTGATTTGGATGTGCATGTGGTAGGAATTACACATGCCCACCATATCGCATTAGTATACAAAGAAGTGGAAGATCATTGCATAATGGTGGATGGGGTCATTTTGCATGCTTAGTTTTGAGGTCCATGAGTTAATATTACCTCTTGAAATCCCATCCTTGTCATGCCCAGTTTTGTACAGTCAGACATGTTCCAGGTTGTCAAATCTTGGCTGACACAACAGAGAGAAGATTCTTTTGGCCCTCTGGCTGATTTGTTCCATTGCAAAAAGAAAGATGGCTGTTTGTTCTTACAGAAAGGAAATCCATAATTTATCACTAGCCCTTTAGGTTAATAACTAAAGCCAAGGTCTTGCATCCCAAGTCTGGGACGTGATCATGCAGTTGTACACAGGTGGTTTTACAAAATCACTGATCTGTGGCGCCTGTGAGTGCTTCTCTACCTAGGTAAAGTGAAGTGGTCTGTCTTAAAATAGTAAAGGGTGAAGGCTGCCCAAGGTCTGAATGGATTAGATCCTGCTTGCTCATCTGGCCACCCCATCTGGAATACAGGGTTGAAGTCAGTGACTGACAGTAAGATCAACTGCTTCTGTATTCTCTGTCAGTGATGCCTTGCTTTGCTACTGACTTTAAACACAATTTTCTATGATGAATGATAAACCCTGTAAGAAAGAAGTGTTCAGAAAGCTATCTTTTTGCTCTTCAGGGTTACCAATTCCTCACATACCCAGCTAGGAGACAGTGTGTTTTAGAGAATAGCTGATCAGTCATGGGCAGGGGGCCAAGTCTTGGCATACAAGGCAATGATAGAAAAAAGGTTCCTCTTTAGGGGGGATAGCTGAGCAAGGAGTCAAACTCTCATCAGTTCATCAAACCATGCTTAGTCTCAATCTAAGAATGGTTCTAAAAAAGAGCAGAAATGAGAAATGTCACCTGAATTATATGTGTAAGATGTGCAGGATCCACATTTATTTTCTGGACCTGCATGCTTCTCACCATATCTTGCCACAGCTTGTGAAGAAGACAAGGCATGTGGAAAGGAAGTTGCTTGCAACTGATTTTTATTTTGGAAGTTCTCGTAAAGAACTTTTTTTTAGTGTTGTTGCCTTTAGCAGGTGTGCATATTAGGAGAATGTCAGAAGCTGTCAGAAGAGCAGCTTTTCTTGATAATCCTTGTGTCTTTCCACAGGGTTGCATCATTGATCAAAAAGATAAGGTCACTATGGAAACACAGACACATCTCTGTTTTCTTCATCACGTTTATTTTTAACACTATTGAATCTTATGAATGGTTCTTAACATGTTGAGAAAGTTTTTTCTGAATGTCCTTTCTTATTGCATAAAAGATATACACAGGATTTGACATAAACCTTCAGTGATTTAGGATAATTTTTATTAAGGGTATTTAAGCAGCACAAGCTATTTCTAATGCATGCATTTTTCCCCAACCTTTGTGAAAA
This sequence comes from Urocynchramus pylzowi, assembly GCA_013397555.1. Taxonomy (NCBI): domain Eukaryota; kingdom Metazoa; phylum Chordata; class Aves; order Passeriformes; family Fringillidae; genus Urocynchramus; species Urocynchramus pylzowi. The sequence goes on from VZRH01005840.1 coordinate 720,871, forward strand.
TTTAATCTTTCTTGAATTTTGCAGAATGCACCAGTGGCAGCTAAATTCCTGAAATAAGGAAAAAAATGGTTGTGGATTTCAGTGCAAGAAATACTCAGACTTCAGGGGTTTTCAGTCCCTGAGCACATGTTATTTCACTCTTATATAGACAATCATAATTTTTACTTGTGTCAGCAACTGAAGTTTGTAAGAACTGCTTGATTTCTATACCTTGGGAATTATAGTTGCATACTTAGATTCCTAAATGGTGTTTTAGAAGGTGGATATTATAGATCAGGCTTTAATGTCTTTGCCACCTGCTTTATCTAAAATATAAACATATCCTATGAGAAAAATTGTCCATCTTTTATTGGGCTTTATAAATTAATGCTGTTGGTCAAAACCAAATATAGAATCAAAATGCCACAGTTGTGAGATTGATTTTAGTGGGGGCACATAAATAGTGATCAATGTCATCAGTAAAAGCAAACACATAATCTTTAAAAAGTCAAACATTTTCTATCTCTGTCACTTAATGAAATGAAGTTGTGCTCCCTTACTTTGCCTCTCCTACTTGCCTTTCTTCCCTACCCTTCCAAATTTTCACAACAGTAAACTTCATTTCACTGGTAATCTAATGTGTAATTTTAATCCAGTGGAATTTTGTAAGATAAACTTGACAGAATGGGGACACATATTCAGAGGGAAAATATAAGAAGACATACAGCATTCTTTATTTTTCCCCTCTAAAAACATTGCTATTTTAAATCAAAGTAGATGATTCTTTGCATATTCATATGCCCTGAATATGAGTTCTTGTCAAGATCATCTTTCTCTAAAGAACATCCATTGCAGATCTCAGACCCTCATGTCAGTTGCATAAAAAGTAGGATCTAGTGCAACCTCTGAAACTCTTCTGATTTCTGCAGTACAATTATTATTTTTTAGAAAAACAAACATTTTCCTTTCACAGACTTGCTACCAGCTCGCCATGCTCCTCTGTTTTGAACCTGAAATTACTCCTGTAACTTTTGTAGATTGGGTCTTTCAGGTTCCACAGAAGAATATATCCAATATCCTAAGTCAAACACCTTTGAGTGTTGTCAAGTTAATATGCCTTGCACACAACTCAATATTCATAAATTCTTATCAAGTGACAAAACAGTAGATAAGCTAAGAATTGTATACAAATAATTTACTTGAAAAAACTCTGGAAATAGAATTAGGAACACTGTTTGCATATGAGTAAGTGTCTTATCCCTCAGCCAGAGCTCTCAAACCACGGTGAACAATTAGCTCAGTGCCATTCAGCAGCATTCCTGCACAACAGGAACCTTAAGGCCTTGTCATAGCTGTCATTTCTCACCCCACATTTTCCTCTGCCAGTCAACCCTTTCTCATCACTACAAATGTTTGGAAGAGTTAATATAAGATTTCTTTAAGACAAGCTTTTGTTGGAGAAGACAAAATAATGAATAATATGTTAAGACAATCTGATGTACCTGTTTAGGAAAGCAACTCTATTTATTGGTTTTGTCTTAATGACTTTCTGAATAGGGACCTAAATTACAAAACCTTTAACCTCTCTATAGGGAGAAATATTGAATTTCAAGTTATTAAAAAAAGCTTATGAACAATAGTTTGCAGGTCTGCTTGTTTTGGCTGGGATGGAATTAATTTTCTTCACTGTAGCTGGTATGAGCTCTGTCTTGGATTCATGCTGAATAGAGGGTTGACAAGAGGTATTTTAATTACTGCCTTTTCTGCTTCTCATCCCCCCCACCAGCAAGCAGGAGGCAGGTGCATAAGATGTTGGGAGGTGACACAGCTAGGAGAGATGACCTCAACTGACCAAAGAAAGGGATGTTCCACACCTTAAGGAGTCATTTCTCAACATTTATAAAGACAGGGAAAGTTGGCTGTGGGCCACAACTCAGGAACTGGCTGGGCATCATTCCTTATTATTATTTTTTTTTTAGTAATTTTTGAACTACTCTACCCACAAGGATTCTGAGTCTTGTACTTTTATTTCTCTTTCCCCTTTCCTTGGTGGGGAGTGAGAGGCTGTGTGCTATGCATAAGTTTCCAGCCAAGGATAAATCAGACAGCAGAAATAAACCCCTTTTTTTAAAAAAAAATTAAAAAAAAAAAGTTATTTAGTGATTACATTTGAATTACAGAGCATTTATTGGCTTAAGCAATCAATATTTTGCTCACAATAGCAAGTTTCTTCTCTCAGATTGGAATACTGCATCTTTTTCCACTTTATTCACTATCACTTTTTTATTTACTAGAGCACTTCAAATACAAAATATTGAACACACAATGCTACCAATGAATAAAAGCATTTTTGCTTTTACAGTGAATATAAACATATACAAAGAGATATACACAGCTTATCCTAACTACATAAGATGAAGCCTAACTTCCTGATTTATTTGCCTTTTCCTGCTACAGTAGTTGTGAATGACATTTTTTCAATTTAAGTAGTAGTGCAAAACATGTTAAAAGCTAAATATTCTCTGCCAAAACAGTTGAGCATTTTTTGAGATTCACTTTTCTTTGGCTTTCATACTTTCTTAGTATTTTTAAGCTCTTTTAAGAGCACCTTGAGGCAAGATGGAAACTAGTCACTGTGGTAACTCTTTGAGATGACAGAAATTAAAATATCATCTGGCATTGTCATGGCAAAGGCTCTACAGAGCTTTTCATATCTCTGACAAGGGGCTTCAATACCAAATTATTGGTGTTCTTTGAAAGTTTTGTCTCAGTGTTTTCATCTGAAGCTGCTCAATTTTTGTGAACCCACAATGTCATCATGTCTTCCACATCCATGCTGATTATTACTAAAACTGGTTCTGGGGGATAACCTATGTCTTAGCCCATTGATTACTTAACAAATAGCAGTTCTAGCCTCCTAATAATGTTTTAAGAAATACCTTTGAAGGGTTACTACTGGTTATGTGATTATAACTTTCACCTGTGATGTGATAAAACTCACATTCCCATGTGGAACCCTATGACTTGCCTTCCCTGGTCTTGACCAGAATGCTTTCTTGAAGACAAAACCCCCTTTTTCTAAGGGGGAGTTTAATTGAATCAATTACATTTTGGCTAATATTTTTTACTAGTCAGTCTAGAAATGTTATAAAAAAATATCTGACAGGCCCTGGTCTCAAGGTAGATAAAATTTAGTTTATTTTCCTGCATTGACATTAATATTTATTTTTTCTTTTGAGTGTAATTTATTTATCGGTAATTTTTCAATATCTTTTCTCTTAACTCTGATTTGAAATGAGGAAAAAATAAAAAACCCTTTATATACTGAGAAAGATAAGCAATTTTACAAGGGAATGCCTGAAATTAGTTTTCATGATGAGTTTGTGCATCTAACTACAGCTTTGTGGGTAAAAAAAAAAATGTCTGTATCTAATTATATAGTATGTGTATGTTCCATTTAATTACTAGTGAGAATAACTTAATTTATAAGCAAATGAGGAACATGGTGTTTTTGTTGGGTGATACCCGTGTATCATATTGATATGGTAATGTGACATATTGTGGGGAATTCCACTGAAGCATTATCATTTTCTCTGTGTAACTAGCAGTGCAGAGAAGTGGAAGAGAAATAATAATTAATGTTCTGTCTTCCAGCAAATTTTTTGCTTTCTCTTTTGTGAAGAGCATAAACAGGGGTATAGAAACTTCACAAGCAGAAGAAACAATAGCATGAAGTCAATGTATATTATTTTGCTGGCCCATTTCTTTTGTTGAAACAGACCATTGCAGAGCAGGCTTGTCCCAGACCTCACTTTCCTTGTGTTGGTTTCCATTAAATTCTCTAGCTGCCATCATTATTTTCTATTCACACACAGTATCTGCTTTGTAGTTTCTTGAGAAATGTGGTAGGGTCTTTAAGGAAGACAGCTTTAAAAAAGACATAATTTGAGGTATTGGGTCTCCAATACCAATTTTGAGAGGGATCTGAGAAAGAGCAAGGAGCACAACATATTGCCAGATTATCCAATGCTAATTAATAGAGAAGGTAGAAGAAATCTTGCAGGAAAGGTGACCTGTTGTCAACATGTCACTTGGCAGGGTGCTGAGTTGTTTACTCATGTAGGAAGCTGACAGGGCCATCAGTCTGTACCCAAGTTCTGCTTTCTTTGGAAAACAGCCTTTGGCTGCACAAAAGTCAACACATACTGTTGTTGTTTTGTTGTTGGGTTTTCTTTCTTTTTTTTTTTTTTTTCATCAGTGACCCCAGCTTTGAAGGAAGCTCAGAGTTCTTGCAGCTGCATCAGATGCAAACATCAAAACTCTTAATAATTAACTCCTGTTTCCACAGGGAGAGCTGGCCCTTAAATGGGGATTAAAGCAAACTTTTAGCCAAGGAAGTTCAGGGTTCTTCTCAAAGGCTTTTTAGTGGATGGGACAAAGGACAAGTTTGTTTAGAGGCTCTTACTTCAATGGTAATGTATTGGTAGATAATACTGAAACATTTGATTAAATGTTGATTTATTTTGTTGAAAATGGAAAATAATAATAACTACTAGAATAGACTAGAATCTAAGACTAAAAAAAGGCTTTAAATGTGTGCCAGAAAAGACATCTGAAGTAAAGGGTCACTCCTGTCTCTGCATTAGGCCTCGATAAATTCTAGAAAACATACTTTTTTATGGTTTCAGAAAATTTAGAAATCAATTGCATGATTTCAAGAGGAAACTTGTGTACTTAAGAAAATTATGGTGGCATTAAAGCATGAAGCCAAGCTGAGCTTGTAATCATTCATGTGTGTTTTGCTTTTGAATGCAAGCCTTAGAGTGCAGGATTTTTTTCCTGTTTAGTAATTGTTCTTACTGGTCAGCACCAGTAACTGGAGACAGGCATAGTGAGCATATAGGAACTACTTCAAAAATATATGGGTGTTTCCAAAATACTTTGAGAAGATTTCATGGAAAGCACACTAGAACAAGTGAAAAATGGTGATTTTATTGAAACTGTTCGTTTTAGGTGTTTGGTGTTAATTGGTAGTGTTTTGGAGATACTCCTGAAATATTTCTTCCAGGGTATTTTTACAGGCACTACAGGAGAATTGTGTTACACAATCTGAAATTTTTTGTTATAATTCTGAGTGTCTTGATAAGATAATAAGCTCTTTATTATGTGTAATTATTCTTTTCTCATTTTTAATTTCTCTCAAGTGATTCACCTTATTTTTACCAAAACTCTAGCAAAAGAAATTAGCTTAAAACTGTGTAATTTAATTTTTGTTTCTGATACCCAACTGCTTATCTTGTTAAGCTTTATCAAGCACATTTTAAATCAACATGTTTACTTATAACAGTGATCATTAACAATCAATCTAAATAGTCCTAATTTTCCAGTTTCTTGAAGGATCTTAATCTCAGCCTTCCATGGAAAGAGTTTGCATTAAATTTTTGGTGACCTTTTCCCTCATGTAATGATCTAAAGTGAACTGACTTTCTGATTCCTGAAGGACACTTGAACAGAAAGAAAAACCCACAGAGGTCTGAAAAGGCTGAATTAATCCTTTAAGCAGTAGGCTCCCACATTTCTGGTGCCATTTTTTTTTTTTTTTTGGGTAGGGCATCCCTCTCCAGCCAGCATTATCTCATCCCAGACAGATATTTGCTGCTGCAGAAGAGAGCTACCTTGGGTAGAGGTAAGGGTAGCAAAAATGTTTCCTCTGGCTTAGTACTTTCCCCACGTAACATAACGTATCTTAAGGAAATTTTTAAAAATAATAAAGCTGTCTGTTCTGCTTGATAAAAATGCTTCTAGCAATGCTTCATTCTGTTTCTCGTGCTCTTAATGTTTCTGGGAAGATATCTTACTGCATATGTGTGAGGGTGGGTGGAAGTATGCCTTCCACATAATGAATGGCTTGTCTAAATATACACCTTTTGAGCAGTATTTCTAAACTTGGGCCCATCTGTTTTGCTAACCAGTTATGCAATCAGATCAGGAAATACTGAGTAGGTTGAGGTGACAACGACAGAAAAAAATCATTGCAACTTTACCTTAATCTTATGTCTGGAAAAGCATTCTCCAGCTTGAAAAAATTTAAACAGAACTTTAAACAGAAATATAATCCCAACACTTTAATCACATGGTTTGTGCAGTAAATTAAGTGCATCTACTATTGCAATAAACATCTGATTAGTATTCTTAGATACAATGGTATTTGAAGCCCCAGCTGCAAGTGAGGCTTTAGACCATTTAATGTTATGGTCAGGGGGAGGAAAAAAGTGTGTGGAGAATGTTATACATCCAAATTGAGTGAAGTTGTGGGCTATATAAAGGAAACAGTAATTTCACTTGTCTGGGGACTGTATGACTAGGGTGACTGCATGGCACATTAAAGGCCATTCACTAATTGCTGCACATATATTGTTCTTTGTTAAATATGAGTAATAAAGAAGGAAATTATCATGGAAAGATGAGACTTTTCATGATAAAAATAACCATATCTGATACACAGAAGGATATAGAAAAATAAGAAAAAGAATAGTATCTTGATCGTGTGATTTGTGCCAGCTGAGGTTGCTTAGAGGTTTCAGTGACAATCCAGGCTTTAAAATGCATTTAGTTTGTCATATCTGGAAAATCTACATGCTTTTCTTGGTTTGAGGAAACCTGTATAAAAATATTCATTTTCAAGTCTAAAATAGAACTTCAGAACATATTTCAATTTTCAGAATATTATTGGAACTTGCAGGATAGTTTTAAATTATTTAAAATGCAGTGACATTTAAATGCATTAAAAAATATATGCATATTATGGGTATATTTTCCTCTGTAGCATGTGCTGAGGTGAATATATATATCAAAGTGTGTTGTGGTAATTGTAGGTTGACTTCATCTTCTAATTTTGTTCCTTCTCAAGTGTCTCTTTAGCCTTTTTTTGATTATGTTTTGCAATGTTGTGTGATATAATTGAAGCCAGAGCATTTTTTTTTTTTGTCTGAGTGTCAGATATTTTTAAAGCAAATTATCTTGTCAGTTAACACTAAAAAATGCAATGTTGAGATGACTGACAGTGTGTTCTAGTTCAGTCTGAATTTCAGGAATATGTGAACCAAGCTGTGAAGCTGAGTTAAGAGCAAAATAAGTACTTGAAGCTCTTAATTTTGAAGGTCCACCTCAGAAAGCATTGTGCAGATTTGCCAGTGTCAGATGTCCTCTGATGTGTTTCAGAGTTGTAACGGTGCCATGCTAGGTCAGTGCTCCCACAACTCAGTGCTTGTGTACCTATGTCTTAAAGGTGGGCACAAATCCTCTTTCTGATCCATTTGGAGCACCAGGATTTCCTTAGTTTTGACTGAGAGAAGACAGGGCTTTATAAACCCTTTGTGACAATTTTTGTTTCTGTTTTATTAAATGGAGAAAAAACACTACAGGGCTTTGTATGAGATTTGAAAAAGGGCAATTTCACTCAATGTTCCTGCCTACAGAGGAGGGATTTGATTTGTTTTTTACAATGTATACCCTCTTTCTGCTCTGATGGAGTGTAATTATTATTATGGGCTTTTCCCCACTATCTTCTCCATGAAAATTTCTAAACAGTTTTTCAAGGATAAATTTGCATCTATGACGACTGTAAAATTTGTGCTTTTGATTTGGATTTTTCCTGCTTTTGTAGGGAGGTATGGTATTAGCAATGTTTTGTATTGACAGTGGGAGAATAGCCAATGTCAGAATTGCCTTTAAAACCAGCAAAAAATAAAACCTCTCCTCCTAATTCTGTTCCTGTGTGATAGAAAAGTCTGTGAAATGTGATGATTCAGTATTCTGTATTGTTGAGATCTGCAATATAATAGAGTTGGGTGTGTGGTTCTCTGTCATTTCTTGCATAAGTATCAGGATAGAATTCTCTCTGTTTGCTGGACTGTATATGGGTTTATTTGGTTTTTTTGCTGAATTTAAAGTTGAGAAAAGGAGACAGTTTATCTTTTTCTTTCTTCCCTGCCATAGTATATCTGTACAACATTTACAAATTATACTACTTATTTGGCAGAATGGTTTAAAAACTATTATATGTTTTCTTTCTCCCTTCCAACTCGTGGGCCTGCACAATAGGATGTATCTTTTGGTAGGGCAGGTGCTCTAGTAATTTCTGGTGTTGTGATTTAACCTGGGAGGCAGCTAAACCCCACACAGTCAATTGCTTGCTGCCTCTGCCTGGTCTGCTCCATCCCCCCAGTCCTGTAGTGGGACAGGAGAGAGAATCAAGGCAGAAAAAAAAGAGGAAAATTTATGGGTTTAGAACCATTTAGTAGGTCAGAAATGGAAGGGGAAATAATGGTGATGATGATGAGCAAGATGAAAGACTTAAAAGGTAAAAAGCAAGTGATAAACAATGAAATTGTTTGCCAGACAGCTCCTGAGCAGCAGCCTTGGGCCAGCTTTTCCCTTAGTGTATCTGCTGAGCATGGTGCCACCTTGTATTAAATATTCCCTTGGTCAGTGAAGGTCAGCTGTCCCAGCTGTTCCCCTCCCAGCTTCTTGTGCACCCCCAGCCACCTCACTTGTATGGTGGAGAAAGGAGCAGAAAGGCTTTGACTCTGTGCAAACACTGCTTAGCAACAATCAAAACATTATTGTTAAATTAAATTAATTAGCAACAATTAAAACATCAACATTATTCTCATCATAAATCAAAAGTATAGCCCTGTGCCAGCTATGAGGAAGAAAATAAACTCTATCCCAGCTGAAACTAGGTCACTGATTATGGCTCTCTAGGATTTTGCCAGAATTCCTTCTGGCAGAAGCAAAAAAGTACATGCAGCCTTTTAAAATGTTTTGAAGGATTACCTAAAAGCATGTGCAAGTTCAGTAATCCTTGCTTTAATCTTTTACATTTTGATTGACATGTGTCACCTCCCAAAGGTGCTGTTCTGGGCAGCTATTGCTCTTCCCTGACTGTTTTGTGAGCCTCATCATACACTTCTTGAGCAGAATTTAGCATAAATTCTGGCAGGTTTCTCAATCATGTTAAGATGAGCAGACTTATGGCCCATTCTCATACTTTTTTTTTTCTACATGTACTCAGGAGAAGAGTTAGCTGGCCAGACTTTTTGTTGCCTATAAGGCAAAAAGCCTTGCTTTTCAACAAAAAGCCTTGCTCCTGAATCTTGCCCTTGATTACTAGCACTGGTAGCTAGTTGAGTTTCTGAAGATATATTCTCTGTGTACAATCAGGAAAGAAAAAGGCAGCTGATAATACTTTTTACAGCTAATTCTCTGGGGAATTTGCAAAGGTTCCAGTTTTCCATGAAGCCTTAATAATGCAACCAACAAATCACAAAATTGTATTAAAACTGATTGGCTTAAAAGCTTTAAACATAGGAACTTCGGAGTGTTTCATCTCTGGATAGCCATGTTTTATTTTAATTTATACCTAATTTTGTCATAGATCAGTTATGGTGTTGTCTTGGGGTGAGGCCAGGCTGTATATTAACTTCCTACACCAAAATCTCTATCCTCCTGAGGGCTGGAAGGAAACCTAGATGTAACAGGAGCCAGGGGATCATTGGTTACCTTCTTCTGTGTGAAGGGAGCCAAAGACTGCCCTGGCTGTTGTCTCAACAATCTTTTTTTTTTTTTTTTTTTTCTCCATTCTTCTTAACAAACACAACAATACCAAAAAGCTCTCTTTGACAAAAATTGAAATATTTTTGATTTGGTTTTGGGGGCTGTTTAAATCATCAGGAGAGGCTAACAGAGTTGCATGGCTTTGTAAAAAGCAGTTTTCCACAGAATTATGTGTGAAATCATGTTGCTCTGAGCACAGTATGAATTGATAAAGATAGAAACTTCAAGCTGTTAGTAGAGAAAATTTCAGCCAGTGCTCAATGTAAAACATATTTCTGGGATTATATGTGTAAAGTTAATAAGGAGGCAATCAGGTTTGAGCCCCTGACTATTGTGTCTGTTTCCATGGTGCTCTTTGCTACTTTCTCCCCTCTTTTGTCTTCAGACAAATACACAAACATCCTCAAGGTGTGAGAAGGAGGGAAAGAAAAAGAGACAGCATTGGCAGTCCCTCCTTCACCTCTGTAGGTCTTGCACTTCCTTTCATTTTGGCTGCTAAGGAGTGCCTGCATTTGCTTGAACAATAACCCCCTGGGAAGGCAGGAAGGTAGAAAGAAACCTGATGCTTTGCTGTCTACCCTGACAGGCTGTGATGGCAGCATGTTAAGTATGAACCATATTGCATGTGGCAATTAGAAAAAAAGACATGTAAAGCACAGAAAACTCGGTGTTAAGGTGTAGGGAATGAGAATTTCAGTCACTAAGTTGTTTGCATCTGTCTGCACTAATGTTTCACACACATCTCTGGAATATATTTAGCATTATTCTCATCATCCTAATCAGAGATATAAAGAGTTCAAATACTGGACAGCATTCCTGTAATGGAGCTAGTTTTGAGCAGAAATCTGATATCCTAATTTGTGGCTTTTTGATTTCATATCTGCAAACCCTACCTCAAATTTACAAGGCGCTTTTGAATTTTGGAGCCAGCATCAGCAGTTAAGGGCACTTCTTGTTCCTACTTGATTCTCATGATTTTACAGACAAAACTTTGTTGCTTCCTTCAGCTAATTGTTGCCAGAGCCTTGAAGAGGATGGGGCATTGCCTGATTCTATCCATATATACAACAGAAAATAATAATTAAACAAAGCAAATGTTGCATTGGGAATTACAGAGAAAATTTGAATTCAACATCTTTCAAATGTGTATTTGAAAATCTGAGTTCAATATCTTTCTAAATGTGTAGAAAAGAGTGAAATATTCTTACTCATATGAGTGAAGGCAGGTAAGGTTTGGGGTTTTTCTCTGTGTTTGGGATTTTTGGGGGTTTGTGGTTTTTTGTTGTTTACAGACATAATGTGACAATATTTTCCTAGAAACTGAGTTACTAGCAGGGGGGAAAAAAGATTCAAGAAACACTGTCTGTATCCTGTTTAGTGCTCTTGATGCACAAAATGTTCACAGGTAGAAGTGTTTCATGGGTTTTGACTAGATTTCTGTATGGAGAGAATTTGTTGGGTTTCAGGTGGTTTTGTTTGAGTTTTTATGATGCAAGGTGAAGTGTGAAGGGAAGCAGTGTGTATGAACTCATGCTACTTGCCAGTGAACATGTAAGAATCAGGCCATGTTACAGCATGGGAATATTTTTTTTTTTTTTAATTTCAGTAATATATGAAGTCAGAGGCTTGAATGGGGAAACTGCTCTAATGTTTGTGAGCCATTTTTCTACCTTACTGAGTGTCATACCTGTCTATACTTACACACTGTGTGGCATGATAGGCTGGCATGATATTGAGAAACTCTATAGAAATTTCTGTCCTTGTTTTTTTTGCCTCTTGGAATTGGAGTAAGAGAGATGCATTTTTGACAATCTTCTTTTGTTTGTTTCAAAGTGGCCTATCAAGGAAGCAATTCTGTCTTCCTTTCCAAAAGAGCAGAAGATGTTCTTTAGATTTAAAATTGGACCAAACATTTAAAATTAAAATCTGTTAATCTGACATGTTCTAGCTCCTAAATACCTAATATACTTGCAGAAGTACAAAGTGCATAGGAATGTATATTATAGGGATATCTTTCCTCAGTTACATAATGGATGTAGGCTGCTCAAAGATTGGTAAATGGGTTGTCATAACAATTACACATGTGGTTGAAATTGTATCAGTAGTGAGTTCTGAAGGGGCCTGTTATGTAATTTATACATAAATTCTAGGCTCCTGTTGGTATGAAATGCTCTGTAGTTTTTTGCAGCTATGGTGATTTAAATGTATGCACTTTTCTGCATACTCAGAAAACTTTCTCAGAAATGATGAGTGCATTGGTTCATGAAAATTTTGAATGCCATGAAAAAAATGAAGACATTTTCAGGTTAAAAAAAAAATCCTTATTTAAAGAAGGTTTCAAACTGCTACTTTCAGAATATTTTTTTTCCTGTTGGAAGCAGAATGTATGGATGTTCAATAGCATGGAAGACAGAATTTAGATAGAAAAAATGGCATCAAATTTATATGCAAATATTTTTTTAAGGGAGTAAAATTTAATCCACAAGATTAAATTATGTCTGTAAGAAAATAATAATAACAGTACTAGAATGATCATGACTGAGTAGCAAAAATACCTGCCACCCTGCTGCCATTCAAAGACTGTGATATTTTGTTGTTACTGGTTTATATTTTTTGGAGTGGTTTTTTGCTGTTGCTGTTGTTTGTTTTTGCTTTTTTCCTTTCCTGGAGGCTGCTCCTGTAACTCTTGATATGAAAGGGAACTGCCTGGTGGCAGTGCAGGCCTATTACTTTATTTTTAGGCATAGTTCACAGAAGGTAGAAGAAATTCATGCACTAGTCTCTTGTTTCTTCAAGTTATAAAAAAGTTTACTATTAAGTCTTTGAACTGCTTTAATTCCTGCCAGCACAGAGTATATGAGTTTCTTTATTAAAACCATCTTTTTTTTCTTTCCCAGCAGCTACACTTGCACTCTTAATAGCTGTAGAATAAATTAATTTCACCACAATTGGCAGGGTTTGTAGTGTTTTATCATTATTAACACCTTTTAACACTGACTACTGCTTAAAAGGAAAAAAAAATCACCTTAAAACCCAACCAAACCAAAACCACACCCAAAAGCTCCAAACAAAAAAAAAAAAAATATATATATAGATTAATAAACCAATCTGTGGAGGAAATGGTTAGCTTGCTATTGCTTGAAAAGCATATTAAAAGACTAATACCTTTAAGGGTTTGGTAGTTGGCTACTTCTGGAGCTTTCCCAGGAGAATTTCAGGTTGATGTTGTTGGTCTCCTTCTGAATTCTCTCAGCTACAACCAAATTTTACTTCCACAAAACTCAGTGATTTGAACTTCAGAAGAAACAGCTTTTTGTAGTTAACTGGACAAAATTATTAATCCTATTACCAATGTTGCTGAAACAGAAAAGGAATATAAACTGTTTTACTTCCCAAAGAATTAATAAACACTGCATTAGCATATTTTTGAATGACTAATTAGTATGGTATAATGAACTGTAATTATTATTGAATAAGAGAGACTATTTTTTTATTTTTGTATGGTAAGGGCTGTTTAAGAGTCTCTGACTTCAAAAACTAAAGACAGTTTCCTATGTGTAATTAAGTAAAACATGTGGACCATGTATAATTTAGGCTAAATCTATATTGGCTTTCTTACATCTGCTTTGGATCTTGATGTAAAGATGGCTAAAGCTGGAGGGGTCTTTTTGTGGAGTCCAGTCTCACACAGATTTCTCAGGTCTGAGCAATCAGTGGGGTTGTGAATTGAGCCACTACTATCTCCTTTTATAGTAGGAACTATCAATGAATATGAAATTCAAACTCTGAAACAAAACAGCAAAATTGCAATGTGTTATAAAAAGCTAGCTGGGTTGGTTGAACACAGAAAAAAAATTGTTTGCTGGACTTGAGTAGACCATTACATAAGCATTCAAAATTTATAAACAGTAACTAGAGAGACAAAGTACTAAAACTAACTGCTCCTAGGGTGATACAGGGCTACATTAAATGAATTGCATTCTGATAATTAAAACTAATGGGTTGCAGAATTGCCACAAAACAAGGTCAAATCCAGTTGCATGAAATGTAAAATGACAAAGCTGTTCAGCAATAAGTAGTCATTCTCTGATGTAACATGCAAACATGAAGGGCTAAGTCCATAAAGTTGCTTAGCTGGGTGTTGCTCCTATCAGTAGGTACTCATAAAATTGCTTGTCCTCCGGAGATTCTTTAAATCCCACAGATTGAACTGAAGATGCAGATAACTCTCCAGGCTCTGCTGTGGCAGAGGCTGACTCTGAAATGCTCCCAGCATGAGTAATGCTTCATATTCTACATGTGAAAGCTGCAGATTCTCCTAGCCTTCAGGGAAAGCAATTTCTGTAGGCAGATTTTTAGACACAAACACAAGCTGTGTCTTGCAAAAGTATCAGCACTCACTTCCTGGAAGCTTCCTTTAAACAAATGTTCTTGGCTTGACTAAATCCAGGTTTAGATTCCTCCTTCTGCTCAAATGAGTCTGATATGAGAGTTACTGTGATATGGGTCTGTAGCAGCCTACTGAAAATATTGTAATTATACCCATGTTTTCTTGACAAGTTGCAAAGATTATATTTCTTCTGATTGGGAAAATGTGAAGGACTTTCCCTGTATTTGTGATGAATATCCAAAATACTGAAAAGCTTTCTTCTATTTTTTTGGGGTGGTTTTTTTAAATGTTTTGTTTCATCAGGCTTTTGAAAATTAATTGTCCAAAATCTAAAACACAAGCTAGAGCTCTGACTTTTTCTCTCCTCTTTTATCAGTTAGATCGTGGTTTGCAAATAACCCTTCTTCTGCACTGAAACATTAAATAACATAAAATACTAACACGAGGCTGTGAATTTTAGTCCAGGGCCCAAAGAGATGTTACATTTGTTTAAATGTTGCATAGATTGATCCTTCTCCACTGAGAACAAAATATTATCTGTACTGGAAGATTTGGATTCTGCTTATGCGACAGAATTTGTGTTTCAGCTTTGACTTGCGGTGTAAATAGTGCCGATTAATTTTACACAGCAATATAAAATTCCAGGTCATCTCAGGACTTCTGCTATGAATGAAAGACTTGTGGTGAATGATGGTCAAGTTTGAGGAAACAGAAGTTTCAATGCTGTGATAATCTTGCCACAGCAGCAAGTTGTATTATCTTGCCACATAAACAGCAACTGCTGGGAGAAGAAACAGTTGTAATGGTATATAGAAAAATGTTATACTAATCTTGCACCAAAAAGACACTTATTTTACCTGTTTTTCTGAACTCCTCATGTGCATTTTTATGTGTAGCTGTTGGTCTTTTGCAGTGAGGGTCTGCTGTACATATTTGATTGTGACAAATACACCTACCTGCTTCCTCCAGAGCTCCCAGATGGGCAGTCTGTAGCAACTGTTGGTCATTGCTCCAGCATTGAATCACTGCTGCTTAGTAGCTGTTAGTGTCATGGATAATCAGTGCAGCAATAGTTCTAGGAGATTCTGATCTTGGTCATGGCCCTGTTGTTTAAATACCTTCTCTCCCCTGAGTAAGTTTGTATTCCAAGAGAGGAGGGAGCCCAAAATGTTACACAAGAAACTTGGAGATATTCCTGGTTTAAAGGGAATTTTTAACATTTTGAGAAGCACTGTTGATTAGAGATCTATGTTGCTAACAGATCAGTGTCATAAAAACAAGGTTATATTTTAAGATGCTCAGAACTGACATGTTTTGCTGGAAATTGCTGGGTGTCAGCTTCAATTACTTAAAGCATTTGGTTTCCATAATAAACACAGAAACACTGTATTTAGTAGAGGGTAACACTTCAGAAACTGATGCTGATTGAAATGCCTATTGGGATGAGGTGAATTTAAATATTTTCATTGCTCAGCATAGTGCCTGGTTTTTTTTTTGGTTTTTTTTTTTTTTTTTTTTTTTTTTTTTCCCTTTTTTTTTTTTTAAATTGGTGGGTTTTTTTTT
>VZRH01005840.1:736496-788522 GCA_013397555.1 Urocynchramus pylzowi
TTAAAATATGCTATCTCTACTGGGTATGCTTTGGCCTAGAACTTGATTGTTGTTGCACTGAATTGCTCTGGGCATCTCAGGACAAACCAGTCCTTGGTGGACATAGGCAGGCTTAGCAGGGGAAGTTTTTCCAGTCAACACAAAGAAGGCAAGAGTGAGAATGACAGGGAGGAGAGATTAAGATAAATTAACATTCCGAGAAATCAGAAGAGCCTGGTCATTGAGATGATCCTCTTCTAATCTCACTTCTCATCTTGCTTCAGGGAATGGGTTTATTTGGGAAGCATGTCACATTTGCCTCTCAGTGAGGCAAGGTTCCTGGCAGCTCACTAGCTGCAGTCTGGCTAACAATGGTTATGAGCCCACAAATGCACTGCCAGCTTTCAGTATCTGGAAGACTTCCTTGCACGTGGAAAACTGCAGCACTAATGCATGTTTTTTTTCTTGACCCTCTAACAGGGGTTTGAATTAATTTTACCCAGGATAAACACTGTTGCTGATTTTTTTAAATTTTTGGTGGTGAAAAATTCTTAGATTCTGAGTTTTTGAAAGTTTAGATTTAGCAAGACATTAGGAAAGGAATTTTGTATGAGGCCACAATGAAGTGGAAATATTTAAAAAGTTTGACAAAAGTACTTTATTCTCTTCCTGATGTCACCCAGTTTTACTTTATCTAGTTTTTGAAATTTCAGAATAAGAGGTGTGAGAGAGACCACTTTACATTCAGTCTTCTAATCTCACTTCTTAAACTGTGTATCTGCAGCTCAGTACACATTTATTCTCCATGTAATTAGTATGATGTGGCTAAGGCTGGGTACCAGTTTTTTCTAAATTGCTTCCAGAAAGTATGTAGAATGTTTGATAGATTTTTGTTTTAATAAAAAACCAAAATTCTACTATCTTGCTCCACCTAGGCATAAACTGGGCTAAGGATTCTGTACTAAACTTAAAAGAATATTTTGACAAAACCAACAGGAAAGCTCAACCTGCACAATTGTTTTTGTTGGTCTAGAAAACAAGGAAACAAAAATGAACTTATCACATGGAAGTTGTCAAAAAATTTTGTATCTTATAGCAACACAAAACAGTAAAATACTTGTCTTTGTTCATGTCCAGAACCTAATCAAATGGCACAAAGAGATGAGAAAAATTTTTTGCAATAAAGCCAGGCAAAGTTCTTATCAATATAAATTCCTGAATAATCTGTTGAATATTCTAGAGAAAGAAAACCATTTCATTTTTTTACTGAAGTAAAGTATTCATGTTTTGATAACTTAAAAAAAATGGAAAGAAAAATATCTATTGAGAAATTTGTTTAATAAAGGGGGAAATTTGGCAATAACATCACAAAGAAACAGCAAATGCAATATTCTATCTGGTCTGAGATTCTCTTTCTCGAGGTTCAGAAAGCACAATGTAAAATCCATTATTCACACATCTCAGCTCTGCAGTAGGCTCGAATACAAAAATACACCACATCAGAAATGTGACAAATTGAGACAGAAACATTAAACTGAAAAAGTAGATCCACACCACAGGACTGTACCTTGAAAGTTATATCAAAGAGTACCAGAATTTATTTGGGGTTTCTTTGCTTATTAACCCTGCTCTAAATCATACATGTACACTGAAAATTGTGTGCCTACTTTTTTTAAATTCCAGCTGTGTGTATAAAAGCACCACTCATTTTCTGTTTGCTTTTATTTTTTCATTTGCTTTATATGCAGAACTTACAAAATATGTAATTTTCCTCTGTGGGTGCACAGCACTATTCTAAGGAAGGCCTGTGAAAAGCTGTGGTGGCAGCCCAGCAGTATTTCTAGAACTGCAGCTCAAATAGAAGGCTGCAAACTCTTTTTGACATATTTTGACAAGCTTTTATTTTTCAATCAATATAAACAGAAATCAAATCCCTTGTGTTCTTCTGTGGTGTAAAGGGGAAAATATAAGCATGAAAACCATCTTGAAAGTGTTTAAAAGCTGAATAATGTCATATTGAGATGGTACAGGTTTGTTCCTGTCTTTTTCTACAAAAGAAGAATGTCTTTTTGGTGAGGTATAACTTCAGTGTGTCCCTTTCTTTGTAAAATGTTGGGGTGATTTTATTGTGTGTGGGTTTTGTTTTGTTTTTTTAACCCTCTAGAACTAATTTTTCTGACAAAATTTTAAGTTTTAATAAATCCACTTTTCTGACTAAAAATAACTCTGACAAATCCTCCAGCCAGCCTCTGCTAAGGAACAGCATTCCACCTGGTTTTAAAAGTCAATTTGATATTCAGTGCATGGTTTGGCTTTTTTTGGTGCACTTTGCTGCAGAGCAATAAATATCAAAGCACCATAAATTAACACTTTTTATGGGTGGTATACTGACACTTTTCTTACCAGTGTGAGGAATATTAAAATTTCTGTAAGGTTTAAAATTATTAGGATGTGGCATTTGTGCTAATAATGTAAATGGAGCAGAACATGTGGGAGTGTCAGTAATTATTATCTGAAACAAGAGAGTATGATAGAAATGTCTTAAAGCTATATTGCTGACTTCCAATGAATGACTGAATATATGAATTATTTGATGAAAGACCAGGATATGTCTGTTTCTGTAGGCACTCTAGATGACTTAGCCCAAGAATCCTAAGTGGATCTGACTTACATTTTTGAGGTTTGAGTTAATTTTGTATTCAGAAGCTGCTTAGGGAGAAGTGAATAAATAAGTTTTTGCAGATTTGCTGGTAAACTTGAAAATGATGGTCTTATAATAAAGGTCAGAGTTACAGGAAGCTAAAATGAGACTCTATAGTGATAGAAAGTGGGGAGGAGGAGAACAAAGAAATATTGGTGTTTTGAGGGGGGTTTGCGCAGTTTTTCTGTTTGTTTGTTTTTGGTTTTTTTTTTGTTTTTTTAATCAATGTGAACTATGAGTGCCTAAGACCTGTGAGGAAATATTGAGACTCTAAATATGGAGTATTATAGCAACATCTGTTACCACTGATCCCTAATCAAATAGTAATTTGTTTATTCTATTACTACAACCTGCTTTTGCATCATTACATTAATGATATAATGAAAGAACACAGGGAAGACTTAAAAGTGGCTTTGGCATTCTCTGGCATCCAGCAGTGTCCTGGGAAACAGGTTCTTTCCAGCTGGGCAGATCTGCAATAGGCAGGAAATATGTGTCTCTTAACAAATGTGAGCCTGGTGGCTCTTGAGGACATGAAAGGTGGCCTGGTATTTTGAAGAACTGGCAGTAGGTTTAGGATGCATTGTCTAAGACAAGATAAGGGACTAGAAAGTGCAGGGAAAATAGTTCTAATGGAAAAAAAAATAGAAAAATCTTGGACTCTTTCTAGATTCTACAGTTACTGTGAACTGTATTATGAGAAGATTGTAGGGTCATGGTTGGTGTGGAGTGGCTGAGTGACATGTTTAGTGAGAAAGGATGCCAATAACTGCAAAAGCCTAAAGAACTCCCACAATGTATTTTCTTACAGTTTTGTCTTCACTTCTAATTCTCTGTAGCATTTACTGGGGAAAAAAACCTTAAAACTACCAAACAAAAAACACAACCAAACAAACTAAAAATCAGTTTGTTTTATTTGAGCATTTCTTCCATGTTCATATTACAATTAAACTTAAAATATTTTGCCTAGTATTTTATTTTTAGACCTGGAAGGAGAGAAGAAAACAGCAAGTCCCTTCCTGGATTTCTTGACAGACTACTTCCATGTTCAACTTTTTATTTCTTTTACAAGTTCTTGGGAGGCATATTTCTCAGAATGTCTTTTAATATGTAACTGAAAGAAATTAATACATAGAATTTTATTAGAAAAATCTGTGACAATTTGTTCTCCAGGACAAAATTTCAACACTCACTGATAGCACCAAATACAAAGAAAGTAAACCATCTTGTATAAAAATATGTAAATGACATAAACCACAACTTTGTTATTTTTAAAGTGAGACCAAAAGTCTCACTTTAAAAGACAGGAATTTTTGTCTGAAATTGTGTTAACTTGTGTGTGTATTTGGTGTCCCAAAACACATTAAATATCAGTGCTAGGCTGATCAGTGTTTTATGTTCTGAAGTAGAATGCATGAAGTTCCTATGAGGGAAACAAGAAGTATTTTTATTTGGGAGAATGAGACTATCACACTGTGAAAAAAAAATTATGCAGCCTGGTATGACAGATGGTGAGGACTACAAAGCAGCTATGGGTATTAAAATTGAATTTAGAATGTCCTAGTAGTTACAGGTTTATGTCTATATGAATGGATGGCATATATAAATTGAGTTCAGCAGCATTTGCCTGGTGCAGATGCTCTCATTTGCTTGGAGGGAGCCATTGGAAATGGTCTGATTCTGGTTCTGGGAGGAATGCAGGTACACTTTTAAAAGCCTGCCTTCTGTCTCAGAATGGATTTGCTTCTTCAATGCATTTCAGAAACGTTGCTGTTTTATACTTGTGTTCATAAAACAATGGGTTTGTTAGGCTATGTAAATAATGCTGCATTGGGGCACTGTCTAACATCCATTTTCATTGTGGTGGAGGGGTGTATCTGGGAGTAAAAAGAATTTTTATTCTTTAGGTAAAAGGAAAAAAAAAACACTTTAACCATGTATTTCAAGAAGGTTAACCAGAAATTTAAATGTTGAATGTCTGTACTTAAGCTTCTAAACCAAGCCTTAGATATATGTAGTTTGATTTTTTTTTTCAAGATAGCACTTACAATTTCTAAAGGGTATACTAGGTGCTGAGTGCCCTTTAAAATTTTCTTTAATTTAAAAACTACTAGTGAGATGAAAAAGTTAAACTAGGCTGACTTCTAGCTCTAAAAATTGTACTCTGATTTAATTTTCTAATCCTTGCTCTTTTCTAATCCAAAAATATCAGATATGCTTTTGCAACTTTAATTGAATGAGTTCATTGGTGTATTCTCATTATGGGTTTTATCCATAACAGAATGGCACTAAGAGAAAGATAAAGCTTCAGCTCTGTTAAAGCAAATCATTCTCTAAGTGCTTATGCACAGCAATCAGCCTCAGCAGTGAGGAGGGTTGATGTGAACCACACCTAGATAAATGGCAAAAAACTAGACATGGCAAGATCCTTCAGAAGATTGGTATAAATTTCATTTAATCAAGGCTAGGCTGGCTCAAGCTGTAATGACTGAAAATTGCAACCATTTGCTAGCTGCTCAGGAAAAAAATGTCAGTGGTGCTACAATTACATTGAACATTTTAGAGTTTAAATACAACAATTGATAGAAACTTAACAGATTATACTCTTTTAAAAACTGGTCATATGGTGACTAAGGCAATAAGAATGTTTTGTAAAATTTGCATAGTTAAATTTGCATAATTGTCTTCATCTCTCCCATTTTTCAGGCATATTCTAAGCAAACACGAGTGTCAATTTTTAATTTGTGCTCTCAAGTCAGCAGTTTCAATTTTTGCTTTCAATCTGTAGCTTTGCAAATAATAAGTTAAAAACACTGGGAAGATTCTTTTAATTTCATAGACGTGTTTATTCATGCATTTTCATTTTGGTATATTCCAATCTAAAAAAAATAAAGAAAAGAAAAAAGAAATTTAGAAAGCTGTTGATGTGGGACTTTTGGGGAGAATGACACATATGGATGAGGCCGTATGTTCCTAAGATGTCACAACACCTTCACATTTGCTGACTTTCTGGAACTTTTGGATCTATTTTTGTATGAGCCCAAATTGTGGTGATGTTAGAGAGCTCAAAATCTAATACCTTGTCTGGATTAAAGTATTTCATGAAAGGAAGCTGAACAGAATGAATGAGAAGAACAACCAGCTTCTCATTTTCAACAGCTGTCTGACAGCAATACAGCTGCTAAAAGATGGTAACTGTGTGTTTGGAGTGAGAGACACGGATTATATTTACTTGGGTTTTCTTAACCAGTTTATGTAACCTCCCCTGTGTGATTTCCTTAAGGATACATGCTCCTGGTTTTTTTTTAATACACTAAGAAGCTAAACACTGGCTAAGAAATCAGTTTTTTTTATTCCAGATAGTGTTCCAGTTGATGAATTCCATTCAGGAAATGAGACGTATTACCCATTTACCTTCAGAACAGGTCTTTAGTTGTGCCAGATTAAATTTAAATGAACTATTTGAATGCAACATTCAAATTGACACCACATTTATATTTCTTTATAAAAAGGATCAGCAAAGAAAAGCAGGGTTTTGGCTTGAATTTAATTGGCATGGATAATGGACTTATTTGCAGGTTCTGTCCTACAGTGTATCTTATCTCAGACTGTGCCCTGAGGGAGAACAATTTCTTATCCTGGTTCATGCACGCTGGATTTTATAGCAAAAGCTTCCTTGGGAGCCTTAAAAAAGTCCAGGAAGATACATTTCTTTCTGATATATATCTACAGCTAAATGCTTCAGAAAATAATTTGGCCTCCTTTAAATGAGCTTAGGAATGTGTCACTCACCTGGAACTATAAGAAAGACTTTGAAAGGATTTGGGATATCTCTGGGTAACAATTTCTTGGTTTGACAAAGAGTAAAACTGTTTAATAACACTCAGCAGAATTGTTCATGGTAAGATGTCTTCCTGTGCGAGCTTTCAGTTGTATATGAAATTGTACACGATCAAAAACGCTAAATGCAAATATCTAAATACAAGAAGGCAGCTCCTGATTGATTCTTGCTTTAGACTAACTGTGACATCCAGTTACTGTTCTCTGATCCCAATAAGTTTCAGAGGATAAGAGCTGAAGAACTGAGCTCTTGAGAGACAGAGAGTAGTGCAATATCCATTATTCTTTTAATGAGTGAGGGGGTTTTCAGTCCCTTACGGGCATCAAGAGATGAATATAATTTGATTACCTAAAGGACAGCTAACTTGCTGAGTTTATGACTCTCACTGGTTATTTCAACCAATTCCTTCCATTTACATGATACAATCTAGAGCAAGAAAAATATTAGGAGAAAACAGTTCTAAGTAAATAATTTAGCTAATAGCAGCAAAAACTTCTTCAATAATGTATTAATCAAAAACCTTTCAGCTACCTCTACCACGAATAATATATATTGAGTAGTCATGAAAAAGTTCCTAACACACTGCAGATAAAACCTGTTCAAGTTGCTGTAGGAAGACCCAAAGTCTTCAGTCTCTTATGGCTTAAGTTCAAAGTTGGCAAAAAATTTCAGCATGACATAACTGAATGGTAAATAAGTTTATGTTGATTTTATGTACATTTTGTACCCATATTATGTGAATAGAGGAATTTCCATACTTTCTTCCATAATTTTTCATACTTTTGTAAACACTGAAAAATATGAACTTCTGTGACTATCTTAAACATAATTGAATAAAGTTCAAAACATTTTCTAAACTTTCAAGAAAAATGAAAAACATACAGAAGAATTATATTTTGTCAGTTATTAGAAGTTCTCCTAAGATAGATCACATACTTTTTATCCTGGTATTTTTACTGTGCAGCTTATCAGTGAAGCATTTCAATTGGCATACTGTGGAAACAGGAATGAAAAAGAACAGTGAGAGCCCTGCCCCATCCTGTCTCCAACAAGTCGTGGATGCTTTTTTTTCCCTCGCAGAGACATTATTGTAACACTTTTACCTTGTATCAAGTAGAGATTAAACTTTGGACAAAAGTTAGTGTAAAGACACATGGTTCAGCATATGCAACAGCAGGNTCCCCTTGCAGAGACATTATTGTAACACTTGTACCTCGTACCAAGTAGAGGTAAATTTAATCTCTACTTGGTACTTTTACCTCGTACCAAGTAGAGATTAAATTTTGGAAATAAAGTTAGTGTAAAGTTAGTGTAAAGACACGTGGTTCAGCATATGCAACAGCAGGAGTGGAGGCAGAATGCCATTTTGTGTCTTGGTCTCTGATCTGTCATTATTTGTTTGCCAGACCTGTTTTTATTTGGAAGCTCAGATTTGTTTGCCTGCTTGGCCAGGATGCTTCTGTTTGCCTCCTGTGGTATCATCATAATAGCTTTGATAATACTGTTCTGTGGAATCACTTGGAAAACTGGAGATGGTGAAGAAATAACAGGCTATCTTCTAAAAGTCATTGTTGGAAGTTTATGTATATATACTTCTGGTATATCTTCAGCAGTTTGAGAAAAGCTTTATGTATTAATGTGATTTAGGTCCCACCTGTGTAAGAGAGGTTTTTTTAATTAGGTATATATTCAGTTTCTCAACATCACACTGTGTGGGCATACCCATCTATATTAGTAACAGAAATCTATGGCATATTGCGTGTCTTTGCATCTCAAAATCTTTATAATTGCCAGCAAATTTGTGTTCTCATCTTTATCAAGACACTCATGAGTGAATAATCACGTCAGAAAAGGATTCACATTTGTACTGCAAGTTAGGTGATACACACAGTATTAGAAGCTAGAAATTTATTTACCCACCAATCATAGACCATAAAATAAACAAATAAATCCATGATCTTAGGCTTCTCAAGTAGTTAACAGACTTTGAGCACTATTCGTATCAACACCATGTCAAGAAGTTATTTTCACTCTTATTTAATTTTTTTTTAATGCAGATGCTGGCAGTTTTTCTTGTTTTAGTCAAGGAATTCCTGTTATTTACTGCTGCTGTCTGCCTTCATGTGAATGAGTCAATGCTATGACAAACACTTATGAGGAAAAATTGTTTTGACTCAAGTCATTGAGAGCAACAGCAAAAGTACTCTGATGTTTCATTTGAAAAGAATTACAAAGTTTCTGCCCTCTCCTGTCAGAGATAATATGTAGATAATCATGTAGACAGAAGACTGTGCTAAATAAAAGTTACCTACAGTAACAGAGTTGGTAAACCCAAGAAACTCATTTAATACTGTAGATAGTTCTGAAACTTAATACTAGATGTTAGTCTGATGGGGAGTATCTGCCATTGGGGGTCAAAACGTGCAATTGACAGGTAAAAAATTGGATTTTTTGTTGAGGGTTGCCTTCATTGTCTGCAGGCAAGTTTTTTTAAGTGTGGACAAAAAATATTCCTGTTCCTGTGAGGTCCGAAAGGCTCATCTAATGCACCAAAATGCAACAATAAACATGCTCACTTTGGTCAGCCCTGACCCCTTAAAAAGGGTGAACTTGGCCAACTGAACAGTGATGATGGTATCTTAGCTAGGCTGCCAAACACCAAGAATGGCTAAAACTGAATGTTTGCCAAGAAAAGGAGGACTGCAGCTAAATGTCTGGTTGAAATCACTCCCAGATATGACACAGCTTTCTTTCATGCCTGATTAATATGTAATTTACATCAAATTAGAAATCCTTGCATTTGCACATGTATGTAACTAGGCTGTGAGGGATTCATCACATTATCAAGCTTCTGTGTTATTTCTTCCCTCTGTCCTTCTGCTCTGTGGCCTTTAGTGGTTACTTTTTAAATCTTTCTTTTTATCCTTTACTGCTATCTGGTGGTGTGTGTTGGAAAACATAGTTCAGTGTTTTCCTTCTCTTTACTTACTATTAATGAAAAAGTTTAAAGAATGCTTCAAGCATTCTTTATGCAAAGAACAGCAGAGAACAGCAATTGATTTTGTTTTACACAGGCCTCTACTAAGGCTTATTTTATATTTAAACATTTCTCTGCTTTTAAGGCACAAGCAACCTTTGAACTAAGACATACTTAAATTCAAAAACTGGTCTGACTTTCTTGACATAGAAAATACAGTTCTGAACACTACCTACCTGTAGCACAATACTTGTTCCTTCACAAAGGAACAAGACCCTTCAGGTGTTAGCATGGGAGATTAATAGTTTTAAATCCTGCACAGCACTGTTTATTCATATAATTCATATAATACTGGTCACTTTTTAGAAAATTTGGAACTTCCCAATTTTGGAATTTCCCAATTATGGGAAACCATAGTGGGATTGAACTGGTAAGGAAACTTGTTCTGACTGGGTGAGTGTGAGGGGAGTCAAACGTGGCTCCGTGGGCTCTCTTGAGCCAGCTGCTGTAAAGGGCCTTTGGTCCCAGCAGTGACAGTCTCTTGAGTTGGGAATGTGACAGGCAGAGAGTCTTGTGAAGTTCCCTCAACTCACCAAGGTTTTTTTAAAATCCCTTTATTAAATTCTGAGGTGTACTGTGACATCTTCCTAAATGTTAGGGTAAACTATAGGAAAGCAGAAGTCAGGGAGCCTGAAGAGTAAATAGGAAGGAGGAGTAGAAATCTTAACTGTAACAAAGTTCAGGATGGATACAAGAAATTAGATTGCTGAAAGCAGTGGCTTATCAATTGCTTTTAGTTGTATTTAAGATGGCTGCAAGATCTGATGTAAACCTTATCGTTGAAAAGGGACTTTTCTAGAATCTACTTTTTCACACTCTATACATATTTTCTTTAAAGAAAAACCACATTTGCAGAGCATAATTCAGAAATAGACAAAAAATGCAGAGCTCTTTAACTGTTGCCATTTTTAGTGATAAATGCCATCATTTTTCCTATTTCTACCATTTCTTCTCATTCAGATACTTCTACTATTGGGTTTCCATCCTTTTCTCTTTGGTGTATATAGCACATATCTTGCTCTCCAGCTTTAGTAATCAACAGAAACAATGTAATGCTTGCAATCCTGTTTTTTATTTCCCATATTTTTAATATGCAATCTAAGTTTCTCTCTCCTGTTTTCTGAATTTCCTCCTCCTTCTGCTTAGTTTTTGAAACAGTGTTTTACGAGACTGTTATAAATGAATTTACCACATCAAAGATGATTGCTGCAAGTTATATGAATCCATACAACATTTATTAAATTTGACTGGTTTCTCTGAAACTACTTCTTTATTCTGGTTTGTAATAAAGACCTTCCTGTAAAAATTAGGAAACCAAATCCAATAGCCTAAACATGTCCCCATCAGCATTCTCCCCATCAGCATTCTCCCCCATCAGCATTCTCCCCTCCTCTTGTTCCTGCCTGATGTCCTGTCCAGGTAAGATTTATTGACTCTACAAAAACCCAGATGACTAGTAGCCTTCATGGGGAGCCTTGTGGTTATGGTAGGTACTTTCAGGCTCTTAATTTATAGTAAATAATGCAGAAATTAAAATACTGATATTTCTTTTTACACACTAGTTGGACTTGTCCACAAAACTACATCTTTCCATTATCCCCAGTGCTATTACTGGTTCTGCATTAATTTTGGTTCATAAGAGTATTTTCTAGAATTTGTTCTTTTAATCAAGGTCACCATGAACTGAGAGCTCACATGGCTTCAGAAATGCAGAATAGAGTGGTGAGCTTTTATTTGCAAAAAAGTATTAAAATCACTGGCTAAAAAATCTGTTAAGAATAGAGATTTAAAATCCTTAATCACATGCAGAGGTGAGCCAAGTGTAAATTTAGTCAAACAATTGTAATAACAAGATTATTCTTGTGTAAAACTAAGTCATTTAGCAGAAAGGTTAATGTACTCAATATGTGAAAAACCCATGCAGTTCTAAAAAGGTACTGAATAAATTATATGCTGTTTTGTTCAGCAATGACTAATAGTTAAATTTGCAAATTTTTAAAACCAGTGCATGATTACAATATTCAGTGATACCAGTGCTAGGTCACAAACCTTAAGCTCTGTTCTCCTTTCTGTGTGTAAGCTTGGTCTATTAAAATTATTAATTTGCTATAGTTCAGTCCAAAATATTCAAATATTAGTGATGTGCTTTACATCTTTCAGTAAACCTGCTGTGTAACATATCAGTTCTACTGTCCTTTTCCTAAAAAGTAGTTTGGGCTGCTTAAAGTGGTGGAAACATCCATTCACAGCTGTCAGTAAGATGCCTCTGCTGAAGTTTGCTGCCCTTTGCTTGCCAGTTCTAGCAATTTATGCAATAGACATTGCTTTTGCTCATATTATACTGACTTTGGTCATTTCTTGGTCTGCTTAATACAGGAAACAAGGTGGCCATGCATTGCACCCAGCCCAATGTTGTTACTGCAATGAGTTGGATGACCCAGACTGTGGATGACAGACTCTTCCTTCCCCTTCTGGCCCCATGAAATGTTGACCCATGTGCCTCAAGCCTTCAGTGTGAACCAAAGGAAGAATATTGGTATTCCTCATACAATTCTCTCCTGAGCTTGATCAGAGCCTTCTTTAGGCACAGAGAAATTATTTGTAACCCTGCCACTAAACCCTCAAGAAGTCCTAACATATCACTGCAGCCTTTGGTCCCACCTCTTCTCATTACAGTCTGGAGCAAGCTGATCTATATGGACATCCACTCCTGTCTAAATGGGAATGAAAATTGCATTTGAAATGTGCAAAATATAAAAAATAATTGTCAACAAAAGGAATGATGAGCTATGGGAGGCAGGAGGGTGGAGTAGCGGAATAGCACACTTTGAATCAGTCTTGGGAATGGTTTAGAAAGTAAAAGCCAATGTGCACAGAGGAAGGAAGTAATGCAAACAATAAAACCAAACTGCTAGAAATCAAATGAAAGAATTATGACACCCAATGTATATATAGCAGTGGTTAAAGAAATGGTACATCTGATGGTTTTTCTTGTGTCCACAGACATTTGTCAAATTTATAGAAGAAGCTATCCAGTGACTGAAAAAATACTGGGAAAGCTATAAAACATAAACCCAAGGTATAAAACAGTGAGAAGGCATAGGTATATAAATGAAAAGAAGATGCATGAGAGGATGTACATGAACCTCACATATTTTCCAAAATGCCTGACCTTCCCTGATATCAAGACACACTGTTTCTCTTTTGACTTGAAAAGTGGTATTCTCTGGAATAAGGAATGAGAATAAACAGAGGACAAAGCAAATGTAATTTCTTCCAAACTAACAGCTTCTGAAAAAAGAATATCAGCTTAAAATCCTTCTGTACTGCCACTTTCTGTCAGAGTCTGCAGAAACTCATTTAGAAAAATGATGTGCCTCATAATCATCCCTGTAAGTCCTATTGCTGCTATAACTGAAGTGTTGACAAAATATACTGTTTATTGCAATGATACATGGTGGTGTTGGCCAAATGGCAGCAATTATTGGTTCATAATAGCCAATTTCACTGTCTAGTTATGGTCATGGTTTTCTAAATCACAGGTTGCTAGTAATTTGCATTCTACCAGTATTTTAGGCAATCCACAAAGACCTGAATTGGGCAATATATAATTTTCTTATTGGTTTTGAGCCTGTTACATACTTCATTATGTTTTTTGAAGAATATATGATAGTCTTCAGTAGATAGAAACAACATAACCAAAACCACAAAACAAACAAAAACTTCAAAACAAGATAAAGTTGTTTTGCTTGTGTTTTTTTTTTGTTAGCTTGTTTGTTTGCTTTTTTTTTTTTTTAATCTGATCACAAGTAAGTACTCTTACAAGATTAGAAGTATGTATTCTTTGTACTTTTGTATATTTGCTGACTTTCCAAAAACAAAGTATAAAAACCTCCCTCGGTGACAGCTGACATTTTCCATGGATTTTATGATTGCAATTTAGAGTCTCCTTTGTGTTTGTGGTGAACAGAGTAATAGACATCAAAGTCTCAGCACTTGCTGCCTGTAACAAAGTGGAGCCTTCACCTATCTCTTTCCCCCTAATATCAAAGCTTTCCAAGTAAACGGAGAAAAAATACTGCTTCTTTCAGCTCCTTGCCATATTCTTTTTCTGTCCAAAAGGTTGATGCATTTTTTGCAATTAACTTTTTGCTGTTCTAATAATATACTCAGGAGATTTTCTTTGTTCAGGGGCTTTTCTGTTTGGGATACTGCCCATATAAACAGTATGGGCTGCCTATGTTCTTGGCTTTTAAAACATAGACTGGCCCTACAGCTGTAAGCTGCAAACATCTCTGTGCTGGGCAGGGGAAGCTCTATAATAAAACCTGCAGTCCTACTGGGATAGCTTTTCAGTCTACAGCATTTATAGCAGTTCTATGCATTCCCAGTCAGTAATGATAGAATGCCATGGTTTGTAAAGTAGACAAAATGTTGTGTGCTGAGGTGAGGAAGGGTTTGATCTTTTGGTGAGGGCAGTAGTAATATCTGTTGCATAGTACTTGTAGGAGACATAAAGTTCACACAGAACCTTTTGCACACAAAAATTCCCCCCTCAGCCAATCAAACAAATAAAAAGAAACCCACAGGAAAAGGAGAAGGCAGAGTTTGTGGGAACAAATGGCAATGAGGCAAAGGAAATAATTATTTTATGGAGAAGGATGTTAAAATTCCTCCAAAGTATTGAGGCAGAGGCTTTTAGTCAAGAGTGAGAACTGAAGCAGGTTTCCTCAGGCCAATACATGGGATTCTCTTCTTGGCATCAGTAAAACACAAAATTATTAAGAAGTGTCATGAATGAAATGAAGAAAAGATAATATATTGGACTAAATGGAAAGCACAAGTTTTAGAGAACTGTAGCAGATGGTATGGATTTGGGATTTTAAGTTACATATTCTAAAGGTTTATGGGTATGATTGGCATGACAGTTTTTGTGCTCTTACTCATATAGTAAAAACTGATTTTTCTTGAATTGTCAAAGCAAATGAGTAGTTAATAAGTCTATCTTATTTATTATAAT
Organism: Urocynchramus pylzowi; assembly: GCA_013397555.1. NCBI lineage: Eukaryota > Metazoa > Chordata > Aves > Passeriformes > Fringillidae > Urocynchramus > Urocynchramus pylzowi. The sequence goes on from VZRH01005840.1 coordinate 751,075, forward strand.
TGAAAAGGAGTAGTAGTATATCAGAACAACAAATGCTAATATCTCCATTTTATGAACAGTTAGTGAAGTCCAGTGATTTTACTACTACGCAATAACTTTGAGAAATGCCATGAAGTACAGGCACATATTTGTTTTCTAAAATATGTTTGCAGATTACTGTATAATAAAAGCTTTTATTCTTTCTACGCCAATAGATTGTAAATAGGGAAAGTGAGAAGAGGAGAAAAAAGTGGATAGGTTGGAAAGGTGGTATGGACAACATTGGAACAATATTATTGAAATTATTCTGGTTTTTACCACAGTTGCAAAGATATTTCCCCTTAAAAGTAGTCTACACTTACAACAGTGTTACAGAGTATCCTCTATGAGATTGTAAGTCTCACAGAAGTTGGAAAAAATGACAGTACAGTAATAAGTGTGAGCAGTTATTTTATTTATTTTGAAAATTATAGGAATTAAATATATAAGAATTTTTATTAATCTATAATAAACATTGTTGGTAGACCTATGTCCAGCCCCTAAGATTATGTGAAAAGGTCCATGAGAAACAGACAGCAAATTGCCAGAAAATGTAAATTCTAGTTTTTAACAAAAATTTATAAATGGAAATTAGATTATACATTAAAATTCAAGCCAAATATTAAGCTGAAGGGCTTAAAAGAATGAAATACAAGTAGAAAACGTCCAAATGCACTGTTCTTTCGTAATAAACACTTTGAAGAATGTGCTGTCCAAACTCCTTCCGACTGCCACTAGATGGTGACAGTGACCTTTAAACAGTGTGGACTTGATCAGCTATGCTGAAAGTGGCTTAGCAGACTGGTATAGACAGTCTGGATCAATAATATTCACCAGCTCTGTAAAGCTGGGGTCACATGTAACCATTTTTGTGTTTCAAAATAATTTTTAGAGCCATTACTTATGAAAGACCTAAAATCCTGTTCTACCTCACCCTCTCACTGGAGTTTAAGCCTAACTGAAGGCTTTTGATCGACCAACAGATTTAATAGAAAATTTAATAGGCTATCCAATTCCCTCTCAGGGACATGTGATTGAATACATGCCCATCCCCTTAAGTTACCTCAGCTCCAAAGCCTCCTTTCTACATGAGGGTTGACTCTATTCCTGTTTAGTCCTATTTACCTATCAGAAGTATTAGCATGTAACTCTTTCTTATCAGATGTCTGAGTTTTCCAGCACTTATTTTGCTTAGCCAAAGAAAAAGTTACCAATATTCTTCAATGCAGTAGGCCCTTAAACTTTAAATTTAAGATGTAATGAATTCAAATTGAAAGTCTTGTCAAAACAACTGACAGCAAGACATGTCTCAGGTTTGCCCAATTTGCAGATTGGTATTTGTAGACATTTATAACTGAGAGTCAGCCAATAAATAACTATCTGATAAAGATGACTAGATGACAATGGCTTTCAGAATTAGCTACCTTCTACTATCACTGAAAAGATTTTGTTTTCTGATTACATGTTGAAAGTTTATTTTCCCTAGAGTAATGTTTCCCATTCCTTCATGTATCTTAAAATCACTAGCATGATTGTTATCCCTTAACAAATCTGCTTGAATTCCACCTCATGAGAAAACTAATATATCTGGCAGCATTTCAGTATGATGAACACCAGTAGTTTAGGCTGGAACAGAAGTCCCATGAATAGCCAATTGTCCTGCTTTCTGTGCTTTGGTTGATGTTGTGGAGAAGGGTCTTAGTACTTGAACTTCACTCCTCTCAGACAAAACTAAATTAGAGATGCTTTCCAGGACTGTGCTCAATGCACATCAACCTTCAGTGGGCATTTGGTCCCCTGAGCCAGAGTGGAGCTAGTTGAAACAACTTATAAAACGTGTAAAGTATGGGTAGTAAGTTCTCAACTCATTTATTCAGAGTTGCTGGTCTCTTATTTGTCTATGCTTACTACTAAAACACATGATCTTATAGTATCAAAATTGGAAGATTTTTGCCTATTCATAAATTTGTAGGTTTGGTGGGCTTTTGGGGTTTTATTTGGGTAGTAGTAGTAACACTGAATCCCTTAAATCTGCTAGGCAATGCAAGAGGAGCTGTGGGGACACAATTATAATCTCAATGGCTAAATAAAAATATTCCCAGTATTTGGCATTGGGTTTATTGCCCAATAAACCATATATTTCAAGGTATAGTTAGGAACTGGAGAGAGTGGGGTGCTGTAGTCATAAAGTCACTTCTTTAAATTATGAATGCTATTAAAAGAAGACCAGATGTCCCACTGAGCCAATTTTGCTCCCAGTATTTTTCCTGTAGGTACTATAAGAAGTAATTATTCTGGCTTCAAAATAATGAAGTCAGCTTGGAAGGGGTAAGTTTTCAATAAACATGCCAAAAATTACCTCTTGTGTAAGTGCTGTTTCTTAGAGTTAGATGTGGAAGTATTATACATTGTTTATTTCTTTATTAGAAAGTCATTTCAGCTAACTAACTAGTTTGTCAAGATTATCGACCCATGAGAAAACAGCATTCATTATAGAAATGGAACTATAGTACAAGCTTTAGATAATTTGATGTGAACACTCTTCATAATTCATGATACTGAAAATTATTTATGCCAATAAATATGTTGATATGTCCGTACTTTATTTATCAAGTCTGGCTCTGCAGTGCTGGTGGGAGTTCTCAAGTAAATATTTCAGAATGTGAAACAAGGAATGGGCCAAACTAACAAACACATGCCTATTTTTAACATAATATTTATAGGTTTTCAGCTCACTTTAAAAAACATCATGAAATTTAATGACTTACTGCTTTTTTAAAAGGCATCTGAATCGAAAAATCTGAATCTCCATGTATAATTACTTGGTTTCTACCTTCTACATGTTTTTTGTGCTTCTGCACTGTTCCATTATGGTCACACTACATGTGTTTTCATAAATTCTAGTGGTTTTCCAATACAAGATTTAATTTCTGCTCTTCCCTTTCAGTCAACTGTTTTCATTTACTCAGAACTAAATTGTCTCTGAGTAAGTTAGCATAAGGCTCTGCAAGTTAGCACTCCTTTATTTATTTAACATATATATCTGCTAAGCAGAATGTTTCCAACAGGGAAGCCTACAGAAATTCCTAGAAACACCAGTAATTTGAATCATCAGATAGAGAAAAAAAAGATATAGTAGATACTTTTTTGCCCTAAAATGTGTCTCAGTTTGCTCCTATTGATGCAGAAAGACAATTGTCATTGCTTTTATACAGCGCTGGAAAAGCTGATTATATGGCTATGGATAGTGCTGTTGATGGATGTTTTGCACTGTATGCACTTCCCTTGCTGTTAGAAAAATGTTTTACTGGAACCCTAAAGTCTGAGAACTGAAGTTATTTGTTTTAATAAGAGAAGAATGCATGAATGTTGTGATCATAGAAACCATTAACAATAAAAGACAGGTCCATTTTACTTAAAAATAACAACGAAACACCAAACAACCACCCTGAAACTTTTCCTGTTAACTTTATTTATCATACCTCATGGAGTTTATTTCTCCCTAGGCATCCACTATTTATTATTTAAGAGATATTTTCAAAAGACATTAGAGGAAGAGAGAAAGTTAAGGCTGGAAAAAGGAATTGGCATTCTATTACTCTATGCTAGGAATTACAGAGAGTAATTATTCAGAATGGTGCTGAACAAGTGAGAAATAATGTTATCCATATATATTACATTTGAAGTACTGCCTTCTCCAGCTGCTTAGGAAAAATAAGTAAATCAACCTCCTCTAGTTAGCAATTACAATTTTTTAGCCAATGAGACTAATATATTTAAGTTCTCCTCCAACATCATACTTAATTTCTTGAAAATAGAAGATTACAACATAAATATAACACATTTTTACTTGACTCAAATGAATTTCAACACAGGGGCAAAAAACTGTGAGGAAAGATTCATAAAATTTAATAAGTTCTTTCAGAAATATATTAAATCTCAAAGGTGTGGTTGCAGACAACAATTCTGAAGTTCAGTAGGATGACAGAGAAAAAAATTAACCTCATGTATACTGGCATGCTATGTTGACATGTAAGATACAGCAGTAGTCCAGCCTTGCGGCTCACATGTGGCAATTCAACACTAATGTTTGTAAATTGTCTTGGAATAATTATTCATGGCTTATATTGCCAATAAGTTGAGTTGTGCAGCATTTCATTTCATGTTCTACTCGGGGCTGCATAATATATGGCTTTTACCCACAAGAAAATTTTACAGGCTGATAAATAAAAGCATTTTCACATTGTTCTGCCTAGAACATTACATGCATGTGTGATACATAAAGAAATTTCTAATGTGTGAGGAGATATAACAGAAAGAGGAGACATAAAAGTAACATAATGGATTCTTGCACAGACTCAGAGAAATAGAGAGAATGATTATCTAGTGAATGTGGCAAATTACGCTGCCATCTTTTGACAACTGTGCTGTATTTGTAGAACACATTCAAAGAAGGGAATAATTATCATGTTGCCTGATGAGTCTTCACCAGACAAGGGGTGAAATTTAGAGCAATAGAGCTTATTTTATGTTTTTTGATCCAGACAGACCCAAATTACAGATTGAACAATAACTCTACAAAAAGCCTAGTAGGAAAGAGAGATACTAATTTTGCATCCAGAAATGTTGCCTTTGACATGCCAGAAAATAAAAGAACTCCCCTTAAATCTTTGTGGAAAACCACAAAGGATTGCAGTAGCCAGCAGCAAGTGAATGTGGTTTCTCTACTGTTGGGATCAGAAATAGATGTATACCTGATCTAGATGTTTTTACTTTGCTGGTAGGTGAGCAAAAAAAGGACTAGAATAATAGGGGATGCACTTTTTGAAACAAGTGAGACAAGAATACCTTCATGCAAAGTACTGCCTTTCTCATTGTCAATACCACACGATCAGAAATTTATCTAAGTTTAAGATTTATAAGTTCCCTCATCTAACTCTCTTTGCAATAGCCTAGGAGAGTGAATACCACTGCAAAATGTGTCCATTTTAGTTAAGGCTATACAGCTGTCCTCTGCATTTGCTGATCTTGCTAAGTAGAAGGTAGTGAGGTCACATTTGGTTTTGGGGATGGAATACCCATACTAATCTATAATGCAGTTGCATTAAGGATATACTGCATAACAATGCTAAGGAGACATACCATCTCCTAAATAGGATGTTGCCAGACATGAAGTAGATCTAAGTATGGTTCAGGTTCAAGTCTATGCAAGTATCACATTTGACAGATTCACCTCCAAAAGATACTCAGCATTCCTAACCCTGCACTCAGTCTACCTATACTCCTCCTGGGTCACTTGTCCCCATTTCTACCTCCTATACTCTTTCTTTTTGTATCAAATTTTTTATCAAGAGCTACTTGTTCATCCACACAGGTCTTTTGTCACCTTTCCTTGATTTCCTGCTCATCAGGATGGACTATTCTTGAGCTTGGAGGAGGTGATCCTTGAAAATCAATGAAGTCTCCTGATCCCCTGTCTTTAAGACAGTCTCCCGTGGGATTCTTTCAAGTGGATTCCTGAACAGGTCAAAATTTGTTTTTCTAAAGGCCAGAGTTATGATCTTGCTGTTTGCCTTATTTCTTCCTCTCAGGACTCTGATCTTCATTATCTCCTCATTACCACAGGCAGGGCGACTCCCAAACCTCACATTCCCAGCCAGTCCTTTCTTGTTTGTGAACATGAAGTGTAGCAGAGCACCTCCCCATATTGACTTCTGTATTACTTGTGGCAGGAAACTTGTGCCCTTGCCTATGTCTGTTGTGTTGTCTCTCGAGGTGATAGGGGTGGTTCAAGTCTACATGAGGGCAAGCACCTTTGAAGTTAGACTTCTTCCAATTGTTTAAAAAGGCCTCATCTAATTCTTTATCCTGATCAGAAAGCCTGTAGCAGACACCCACCATGACACTGTCCATGTGTGCCTACCTAAAATCATATTCTTACTTGCTTGATCAGATTCACCTGGGCTTCTTTGTGATTCCTGAGGAACTAAGAGCAGGTTAAGGCAGAAAACCATTCAAAGCCAAGTCCTAATTGCCATAAGACCATAACTGCTACAATTAACTTATTTCCAGCTCTTCTCTGAGGCAAAAAAAAGTAGCATTCAATTTTCTTTTACTCTTTTGATGTAGCGTCACCAAGAGTTCAGTAATGTGACACAAAATCTTGTACTTCTTAAACTTTCTTCATTTTGTTTTTTGTGAGAAATATGTTTCCTATCCCTTAAGTTTTTGTTATGAGTAGCTTGTTGGAATTTGCAATATATATTACACAAATCTTGTTTGGGCAGCTGCCATTTACATGTTCTATACAAGGAAACAATGAATATGTCGTGCTAGACACTCTCTTCCTTCTCTGTCTGCAGAACACACTTGAAAAATGTTCTAACATAAAAGTAGCTACTGTGCCTAAAAGCTTTTTAAAAGCCATATAAAACTACTTGAGACAGAAGTAATGGTCCTTCCTTCATGAAAAGTGAGAGCAGAATGTGCAGTCAACAGCAATAGAGTAAAAACAGGGGAAAAAAAATCAAGAACTTTACTAGATAAATTTCTCATACTGTCAATCACACTGTATTACCTGAGTTTTCAGGAAATGAGTGTCCCAAAAGGATTTTATGATATGTCAATAATATTGACATATGTTTTTCAATATTCTGTTTAATAAACAAGTAAGAAAAGTCAGCTATCTTGTGACGTGTCACTTAATAATATATATAACCCTAATAAAGAAATGTAGTGATTCTGTCCTAAATAGGCACAAGCTGTACAGAATCATTCGTCTGCTTCTGTAAGTCTCCTTTTTCAACTGGTTACTGCTGAGAGAAAGTAAAATGTCAACATGTTAGATATTAAGAAAAGAAATCTGCTATTATTTTTCAGTTAAAGAATGTTATTTTGTAGCAAGCTGAGGTATTGTTGCTATAATAGGGTATTGGTGTTAGGATGCCCAATGGGCGGGAAGAATGATGATCATATCAGAACCCCATGATATCAGAAGGCTAATTAATTACTTTATTATACTATAACTGTATTACACTATAATACACTGACAAGAACTGTCTCTAACTACTACTCACTAGGAACCCATGACTCTCTGCCCGAGAGTCCCGACACACACATGAGTCCCATTGGCCAATGAATCCAAACAGCCATCACCTCGGGTAAACAATCTCCAGAACACATTCCACATGGGCACAAACACAGGAGCAGCAAATGAGATAAGAATTGTTGTGATCATTCTTTTCTCTGCTTCTCTCATAGCTTCTCTCAGGAGAAATCCTGAGAAAGCTAAGTCTCTCTCTGTTCAGAGGGCATGGGAATATCTCAATAGGGGTGTATCCTGCTTTTATTTTTCTTCTTTTGTTACAAAAAACCATTATGAAAAGGTGCTGAGAGATTAGGTGAGGAAAGTGTTTCTCTGTGTATAAACAAGAACAGAACTGAGACAATGCAGTAACTTCATCCTGAGAACCTCTGGGTTTCAGATTATTAGACAACCACTTGGAATCTGAACCTTTCGCACCTTTTCTTTTTCAGAGTAAAAGTATGGAGGAATGAACTTTCAGTGACATTCCTGACTCTAATGAGAGTTATTAATATGGCCACGCTCCTCAAGTCTGCTACTTGAGCATGAAAGCAGAAGTAACTGTCTTAGCTATGCATCTAAAAAGTGTAATGAACTGCATTATAGATCAGGTTAAAGTTTGACTTGCATAAGCAAGAAGAGAAATTTGAATTGAAGGGAAAAAACTTGGCTTGTGTTTATTCTTCTCTGATACAATTTTAAAATGTCTCTTAAAGCAGAATGTATCATTGGGCTCATCTGTAAGTCTGCAATTACAGATGGCCAACAAATGCTGAGCTGTTCTAGTATCATAAATGAATATTTCTGCATAAGCTAACACGATAGGACAAATTTATTTATTTGGTCTATTTAAATTAGAGCATTTATTATGGCAGAAATTATTAAGAATGTTATTTATGACATTGAATATTCAAACAAAGTTTGTTCTTATTCTGCTGGGACTTCCACAATTCTGTAGTCTAAATCAAAAATGAGAATCTGAAGGAAGAAAAGGAAGCAAAAAAGTTATTTTGACAGATGGGGTAGGAAAGGAGTGTGAAACTGTTGGAGAGTACTTAGAATATGACAACATTTTCTTGTATTTCCTTTTTTAAATTTTTTTTTTTTTTGGGGTGCTTTGAGGGCATAACAAAGCCAGCTTCAATAGGCGTCCTATCAAATAAGCACCTACATGAATTACAGATGTGGCTCTTGCTGGGGCTTGTTTTTATCTCTGTGCCACACATGTCTTTAAGACACTTGTCATTCCACTGTGCAGCCTTGAGCATTTGTTTTGTCTTTTCTCTCCTGTTGTGCCAAGGAAACAAACTTCTTAGCTCCCCTGTCTGCATTTCTGCATCTGTTATGTCTTTGTGTGTGGCACATGCCTGGCTGCCTCACTGGAGTGAAAATGATTCTGCTGAAGCAGAAGAAACATCTTATAATAGGCCTCCCTCCATAGGCCCCAATCCAAGGGTTTCTAACCAGTTTTCTGGATTATACTTTCATTCCTAGTTCTTGGATACCTTCCTAGTTCTTGGATACCTTTTCTTCTCCCCATCCTCCCCCACTTTCCATCCTCCCACCTTTTAATTTCCCTTTTTTTTTTAAAACAGTGCTATGCCTAAAAGGTTTGTGTAGGATGGAGACCACTCTTATATTCTTTCATTGTTTTTTGACCCAGTAAATACTTTGAGTCATGCATCTTCCAGAACAAAGTGGATTTAAATGATTTGGGAATGTTAATTTGGTTTACCCCAACTACAGATCTTTCTGAATAACCAGGAGACAGGAGAGATATCCAAATTGACTTGCCATGATTTTTTTTGTAAAATAAAAAATCATGTACTCTGTATAGCTCTGTAGAAGTACTGACTTTGTTTTGGGTTTTGGTTTGTTGCCTTGTTATTAATTCTCCTTTCATTAGTATATCTCAAAAAGAAAATAAAAAGATGATTCTACTAGTGCCTTACAAACACATGCAATAATATTTCCCACTTTTCCAGATGAGAAAAATGAATAAGGGATAAAAGGAAAAGAGTTGCTTTGCCTGTTGTCACTGCAGGCCACTTTGAATTTCATTTTCCTCTGATAAGATCAATTTTTTTCCAGAGGGACTGGGCTCTGTGTCGTGATGATAAACATGTGGAAAAAAACCCCAAAATCCCAATTTCAACTTTGTAGGAAATTATTAGTTTATCCAGGTAACTCCTCTTTCTGAGGAGGTCCTGAAGACTTTTGAATCTCCTCTTGTGCAAATGTTTTTGTCCACTTGTACTGATAATGGACACACTCTTCTAATACTTTCTCAAAACACTGGAGTGCAGTCTTTGTTTGGGCTCCTGGATAATTTGACAGCAACATCCTACAGACAGAAGGACAAGGTTTTTTTTCTGTATGTTATAAAGCCTTGGCTGAAGTTATATGTTCACAGTTAAGGATATTTTGTGTCTTTAGGACACTGAACTCATGTATGTTGTAAAAGGGTCCCTTAAGTATATGCAAATGCTTTTGCCCTAAAACATGATTAAGCTAGTGTAATCTCTTTTGTAGCTCATTTTACTACTGCTTGTTAGGATCTTGATAAACTTCAATCAAATATTACAAGAGGCAAAGATATCTCTAGGTATTTTGGCTTTTTTGTGGATAATTTTTGTGGGGTTTTTTTGAGTTTGTTCTTTTTTTCTTTGCTTGTTTTTGAAGGGGGTTGGATTTGTTTGCTTGGGGGGGGGCTTTTTTCTGCTGCTTGATTGTAAGGAATAGTAACAGGGGCAAAAATTGCTCCTTGTTGAAGAAATTTTTCTGTTCTGATAGAATGTGAGGTATGCAGTTTCTTTTTTTTGTTTGAAAGAAAGGAAGTGATGCTGCAACCGTACCAGATCAAGGCAAGCCAGACACTGAGGTCATGGAGGACAGCAAGGAAGCAATCTTTGAGTAGAGCCCACATGCTCCTCAAAATTAGGTCCAAGGGACTCTGCCTGGTTAACCAAGAAGTGTAGCTTCTATTCTGAAGGAATCAGTGATACTTATTAAATAAGTTAATTAGTAAGTTGAGTACAGAGAAGAATAATTGGTTTATAGCAGCAATTATTTTCAACAATCTGTTTAACCAGAAATAGTTTTTCTGGTTGGAAAGATCTGTGCTTATAAATAAGGTAATGAAATGGCAGTATGCAATATACTGTAATTATAGTTTTATATTACTAAATATAACAGAGAATATGTTGGGTTAATTCAGTCATAACAACACAATCCTATTTTTAACCACATACTGCCTTGGAAGGTATGTAATGAGAAACTTTCTGTAGTAGCAATTCTTTCAAAGAATGTGATGATAAAGTTAAGTAAGCATATTTAACTATAAAGTATTACTGAATTAAGTCTTATATCAAATTTTCCTGTGGCTTTTCCCAAGATGCTATTGTTTAAGGTAGAAGATAATTTTGGAGTCAGCTCTGATGGTGACCATATTTAGTCTGTGGGTTTTTTCCCAAAAAGCAATAGAAAGCCATGTTACCAGTCCTTTTATTTAAATTCTCATTTCATTCCAGGAACAATTAAATATTAATTTTTGTCAGCTACAGATAAGAATTAGAAATATTTATATATAGGGAATTCAGACACGATGCTTGAAATTATTCCTTGGCTTGCACAGATAGCAGTGTTTAATAATGCTTTTGATAATTGTATCCAGCTGCATGCATATTGTGGCAATAATAAAGCAATTTCTTATATGTGTCTCTTGTCAAATTCTACAGTATGCTTCTCAGTATAGAAAAATGTAGGATCTGAAATTTTCGTTTTCAGTAAAAATATTGTCTATGAAGTTGGACTTAAATGGATATGAGTGGAATGATAATTTTATTCTAACTTTAATATTATGTATATTAAATTGAGATTTAGCATTTGTGACTTGTTCAGTTGACATGTTTATATACTTCAATTTACTGTGCTAATGCAGTAAAGAAAAAAGGTCTTTTAAAGAGTAATATGGGCTGCTTATTTAGACATACTAAAAAGATTGCGTGACAAAATAGTAGTGCTTTACTTTTACAAGTTCACTTGGTTATTTCTAGTATGAGATGCTCCCTCATGAAATACCTGGAAGGTCGGTCAAAAGCATGAGGATTTTCCTCTGGTTCTGTATATATAGGTAGGCTATGAAAAATCTTTCCTAAATTTGTTCCATCCACCTTTTCTTGGCTTTAAGCATTTTAAGCTTGGTTGCTGAGGATGGAAAAATGTATTTATTCATTCTAGAAATTTGTTTGTGGTTGTGAGTGCCAGTGGGTGAAAAACAGACAGTCCTGTTAAGAAAAAGTAGCACAAGTTATTTGGGTTTTGGGAAGTATTTCCACTTACTCATGTCAAACAAACCTTCTCAGCAGAGATCACAGTATCTCAGAATTAATGCTAAATGGCACTTGCAGTGAGAGGCTACACTAAGATCAAGAAAAACCTATGAGAAAATCAATATAAACCCTAGGAAGCAGATAATTTCAGATTAGCATTAAAAGGCCATGCTAATCTGAATGTTTCTAAAAGTCCAAGATAGACCCTTGTTAAAAATCAAGTGATGCATAAACACTTTCTTTCTATTCCATGGAGAAGGAGATGTCTTTAGCTGTTTTGTTGGTGAAAGCCAACTCAGATTTTCTTCTGGAGTGAAAAGATCTACATGACCAACAAAAGGAAAATTTTACTGTGCAGATAGTAAAAGTTATTAGGAGGACACTTGCTGCTTCTGTATCGTCAGATTTACCACAGGGCTACCTTCATCATCCCAGAGGGAATTACGTGATTAATGATCAGAGTCTTGGCTCATGGCTGGAAACAAATAAATCTTAAACATCTTCCTAAAGGCTTGTGACCTCCGTTTTTTGTTTCTAAGTATTTGCTTTTATTCCATATTTTGAGATCATCTAGAAGGAAATAATATTTCCTTTTTCTTCATTATGTAGGGAAGAGAAAGAAAGCTGTACAAGAACAAAAAACTTGTGTTAAATCTATCCAGCAAAAGCCATAGCTGTTTTTATGCACTGAAATGAACTGTATCATTCCCATTTCTACTATATTTATTATTATATCATGTAAGCAGAAATTAAACTTGCTGATTTAAAGATTAAAAGAATCAAACTGATGCCTTTTTATCTTACTCCATACTACATACTCAAATTGATTTACTAGATGATTTTATTTAGTTTCCCAGATTATGATGCAAGTTATATATGTTGCCTCGAGTTTTGGTCTTTTTTAAATGCAAAGTTGCTCCTTTTAAAAAAGGGATAAGAGGATGATTCTTATACAATAATTTTAATATATGCAGCTTTGTGTATTTTTTCCTCATACTTTAAAATATTTGGAAAATTATTGGAATTCTGTCATGTGCATGTTGTGCATTGAAGTCAGGGGCGTTATGACTGGAAAAAAAGCATTTGGAAAAAAAAAAAAGAGTTGGGCTCAATGATCTTTATGGGTCCTTTCCAGCTCAGACTATTTTATGATTCTATGGCTGCGTTGAGACCCTGGGACACTCTGAGAAAAGCACAAAAAGCTTAGTCTTAAAAATTTTAGATTAAGTAGAATCCCTCTCAGTGAGTCATTATGTGAAGGAATAAAAAAAGATGGAGAATCTACTTAATGTTTGAATAGGATCTCTTTTTTTTTTTTTTTNTTGCTAATTAGCCTTTATTTCTACTGTCAAAACATTATTTAGCTACAGAGAAGGTAGGTTGACAGAATGAGTTTAAATCTTTTGTTGACTGAAAATTAAACCCCAAATCACTGATACTGACATTGCTGATCAATGCAGCTTCCTGGGTGCATGCCTTCAGACTCTAAGTGAATACAGTGCCTTTTGCACAGAATGCTGCACCAGCTGAAGAGCATTACAGCTTTAATCTCCAACCTAACAACTCTGTGTTATTAAAGAGGAGGATGAACACAGCTGGGATGAATATTGTTTTCTTATTTGTGGGTCAGAGTACAAACCTCTTTAATTCTTCAGGAACAGCTCTAGAACAAATGACCTCTAAACTTTAGAAATTAAAGAAGCTCCTTTAACCTTGAGGTCCTGTTTCTTAGCTGGATGGACTAGTCAGGGTCAGATGCATTGGGAACAGCACTATCTGCTTGGATTTGCTTAGAGAAGGAGAGGGGCAATGCTGACTGCACAGCTGCTACATCAGGATCTGTAAAACAGCAGTGATGCAGTAACATCCCAGTTGTCAGGCATGGAAAACAGACAACAGACAAATCAACAGAAGTAACTTCACTTCTGGTAAAGTGCCAAAATCTTATAAATCTATCCCAAGCTATTCTATATATTGTGGCTGTGAATGAGGAGAGTCAGCTCTATGGCTTGGCCACACGTCCCAGAATGAGTTACTTCTGCTAGTAAAGAACTTTAGGAGTAGCAGCAAATGTTAGAGACTGATGTCCTCAGTCTGTAAAAATATGGGGTGCCCTTCTGCCCACTGCCATGAATGGCCATGACAGGCATTTTTTTGTTCTTGTTATGTTTGAAATTTTCCTTTATTGATGGAATGGTTTAATTCTTTGTGTTTGTTGAAGAAGGGTAAAATGTAATTAAACAAAGGTGAAATTACCTTTTTTTATTCTCCAAGAAACCTTAATACATCAGATTCCTTAGTGCCTTTTAGTAACAGCATATATGTATACTTCACATTAAATTTGACTGCAATTTACTTCAAATCCATACTAAAATTGATTTTATAAACTGCGTCTTGGAAATTTTTTTTTACCCTAGTTTAGAGCAAATAAACACATTAGTCTTGATTCTCAAATGGAAGAAGTGACTAGTCCATATATAAAAGTGGCTTAGGAAGCAATCTATGCCTTAAGATGCCAACTAGAGGCTACTCTGTTTCCCAGGAATTGTGTGATGAAAGGATTCTAAAGTTAGTCTTCTTTCTTAGCCAAATCTCTGTCTTACACCTGAGAGCTGAAGCGTTTCTTTCCTCTCTATTTCAACCCAGTGATCAGCAGGTTAATTTAAACCATCGTGAGAGCAGAGCAGGAGCTCTCAGGTAATTGTCTTGCTTGCTTCTGGGTATTGTTTGCTAACGAGTTCTGTGGCTCTTTACTGTAATCCGAGATCCTTCCCTACCTGTGGACAAATAACACTGATGTCTGGAGAAGTTCCGATGTGTTATCTGGAAGAAGGTAAAATAATTCATCCATTACAGTTTACCTTGAATTAAACACTAGCAGCAGGTTGGAATAATGAGAGGAAGCAGGTCCCACTCAAGCAAACCTAGCTGCATTCCTGTCTCTGCAAGGGGAGTTTCCACTGACAACTTTGTAAGAAGTAGGGATTTTGTTGAGGTCAAATTACCATGGATGAGTATTTTCTTTCCTTTTTTGTTTGCTCAGATCTCTTTGTTGCATGTCTCATTAATCTATTTCCCCACTAACAATCACCTCACTTTTATCATCTCCTGCTTTCCTGTTCTTGTCAATCCCCAGGGCTGGCACCAATCTTTATTTTACAGCTCTCTCAGCTACAACCTCTTGCTTTCCTATTGCTGCTTCGAGGCTTTGACTCTCTAAAATGAAGGTTGCCATTAGGTAGGGAAAGAGTAACAAAACAGTAAGGGAAATAATGTCTTACAGAAAGGTCACTTCAAGCTCAGATGCTTCTTCCTTACCTCAATCACGGCTTTGTGCAACCTAATTGATACATCTTCTTTGCTGAAAGTGCTTTGGCATTGTGACATCCAACATTTCAAAGTTGCTGTCACATCAAGTTTGTCAATATCCAGTACAGGACCTCTTTTCTAAGATTTGGTTCAAATGTTTACCTGCCTCAATGAAGAGTGGGAAAGAAAGACATTATCAGCATCAAGTCCCATTTCTCTTGCTGCAGGAAATGAAAACTTGCTTATCCAGGCCTACCTAAACTTTCACCTGACAATCAAAATTTGAGTTTCTTTATAATCACCAGAAAACTACAGAATAAGACCTGTGCTATCCACAGAAACAAAATTATTGATACAGGAACTGGTAAGGAAGTATTTTAACAAATGGTAGGCTGACATTTTTTCTGCATTCTTTCAGATTGTTTTTTTTAGAAAATGGCTCTCATTACCTTACATGACAGTTTAGTCTGTTTTACATAGTATCTGGAATGATGTATCAAATCCAAGGACCATTGCACGAGATCCCATTTTTCAGACCCTCAGAATTAATTTCAGCCCAGAGACTGAGCAGTCATTAAGACAGGAAATTTATTTCTAGGTAAGGACTGACATGCTTCTTCAGAATAATTCAAATAACTTCACTTTAATGTATTATCCTGTATTTGCTCTTTTGGAATCTCAGAACCTAGCTTCTGTCACTACTAGCATGCAAGTACTCAATCAATTTCTTGAAACTGGAGAACACAGAAAAGGGAGGAGGATTACTTCCTTTAAATTTCAGCTACATCTGAATAATATAATCTGGAAATAAATTGAGTGTGTTATTCATAAGAGCTATCAGCCTGAAACTGTTGTGTAGCTATAAACACATTTTAAGGATATAAGAGAAATTTCTGATTTGGAGAAACAATTTATTGATAAAAGATTTTTTGGTTTTATGTGAAAAACATATTTCAAGTGCTTAAATTATATATGTCACACTTTGCCTTTATTGAGATAAAATTGTAACATATAATTATTTATTAGTGACAGGAGTTAATCTGGATTTTACAAGTGTGAAAATTTGGACTGAATTGCAAATTAAAAGTACTTGTTAATTGTCAGATATTGAGGCTACTCTTTCTTTCATGAAGATAGACTATAAGGTGAAGAAAAATCCCAGAATAGGCATGTCGGAATAAGGAACAGATGAAATGTTCAGTGACAAAAACATACAATAGAAAAATATTCTTCCAAATTAAAAATGAGGAGCAATGTCTTGCACAGCAACCAGGATGGCAGAACTATTTCTAAGGGGTTGGCATGGCCTCTGAACAAGGGATACAAACATTCTAGTCTATGTTAGAGATAAATTTATTACTCTGCTTTAGGTAACTTACAGAAAAAAATCCACACACACATATTACATAGGATTTAACACTTTGGAGAAAATATGTAAAATTTTGTTGTAAAATTGTTGTAAAATGTCTATTTTATTTTTAAGTTCATGAAACCTGAAAGTAAAGAGGTATTAATCTGCTCTGCTTCTTTGAGGTAATCTTTAGGTCATAAAAAACATGCACAGGGGTTGGGAATGTAACTTTCCAGGGATGATAACCTATCTAGCAACTTTGAAAGGAAAATGCAGATTTATAGACTTCATTGCTTTAAAATGATTGTACACTCAAGTTGGCAAAATAACATGTAAATGAACTTAAGTCTCATCTGTAAATAAATGGAAACATGTCTCACCCAATCAAAGCTGTAATTTTGAATGAGAATCAGTTTATTATTAGAAGCTTTTTGGAATCGAGCTAATAACTGCTTAATTCATTCAATTGAGCACCAACAAGATTTGACAGTGAACCTGATCAAAAACTGAAAGACTTTATAAAACAGAAACTGCAAAGGAAATGCTGCTTTATCAGCTCTTTATCACAATGTCATGGCTCTTCAAGGTTGCTTGTATTAATAAACCATATATTTGATAGTCCTTTTTCCATCTGAAACATTTTACAATCATCAAAATCTGATTTCTTGAGTACTTAAATGCAATCTCACAATCAAATAATTAGAGCAGGAAGGGCCATTTTTTTTTGTTACATATGTATTCCTTCTTGGGAAGTTTCCCTTAGACAATTTCAACAAAATGCTAAATGTTGAAATTTGAATTTTCATACACATTTGCTTTCATTTAATTAAACTTATATCTCTGCAGCATTTTTTGTTTTTTATAATGCAAACAGAAGAGTCAACACAGGTTTATTGTTGAAATATTAACAGAGAGTAACAAAACTGGAAAGAAGATTTGAACCAATTGATCTTAAATTGCAGAATTTTTGTTGACAGTACTATTCATAGGTGGATTAAAAATCCCAAAACCTGTGCATGCTAAAATATATGCTGATGTTATTCTACAGCTAAGTAATTTGTCTTGGCAATTATGCATAGTAGAAAAAAGATAAGTCCTAATAACTGTCATACTTTCTTATATGGTATACAAACCTCATTATTGTAATTCATTAGTTATTGTGTTTGAAGAAATTAATTAATATAATTTTTGGTTTACTTACTTGAAAGACAGAAATAAATGGTTCTACAGGAGACAGATTGCAAAATAATTACATGCTGAATTTTTTAATATTGAATAGAAAGAGCTGCAACATCAACAGTTGTGAAACATTGTCATGGCCAGCCTTACCTTTGTTGTAACTCATGCATGCAGCTTTAAAAATATATCCCTCAACAGCTATGGTATTTCTAGAGTGAATTCCAACTTCTTTGACTTTCTAAAAAACAAGTCAGTCACTGTGTGACATATTAACATAATTAGTTTTCATAATGATGCAAGCTTAAAGATGTACTTGCTAATGAGCCATCTGAAATCTGATGTGTCTTCCCCTTGCCTTCCTTCCCCAGTTAATTTTTTTTTTTTTTGAGAAGCAGGGATTGCACCATTACTTCCCAAAATGATTGACTCTGATCTTTCATCCTAAAGCATCTGACCAGGGTGATCTACATAAAGTGGAAAGTTTCCCATTACAAGAATGTTGATCTTTGTGTATTCTGTGGAAAGTGGAAATTTTCAAGTTTTTAAATTAGTCTTTTCACACTGTTGGAAAGATATGTTAAATCTCAATAAAAGGTTAGAAGCTATGCTCTGGCTTTCCCCTTATACACTACAGAAGGCTTTCTCATGATCAGAGGAGTATTATATAATTTCTGTCATTTTGTGCTAAAGCCTTTAAAAGAATTCATTTATCCTGTTACCAGTTTTGGACTGTATAAAGGAAACATATACTCAGTTAAGTGTAAAACTCTCAGTGAAATTAATGGGATTCTCATGTTTGAGGTGCCTATGAAAATTCTCTAGTACCTAAATGAATCCCAGTGACACAACCACCTTCACATCTCTGGTTTTTAAGGAATGCTGTCACATTTCTGCACAGAGGTAGGAAAAGCAGTCAAATTTTCAGGATAACTGACTTTAACAGGGATGTTCCTTTAAAGCCAAGTGCTTTGATTGCTGCTTTTTATCTTTCAGTCTTTCCTACTATCACTTCTAAAACTCATTTACATACTGACATATTTTTTAGCATAAACTACCAAACATTGGTATAAAAATTTACATATATGGTGTAACACTTCTAGTGATAGGAATAGCATTGTGGGATTCGAAACAAAGATCTTGATTGCTAGAGCAATCTGGAGTTCCAGATGTTTGTTTTACCTAGCTCCAAATACTGGGGAAGAAACAAACTGTGATCCAACAATGCATATTTATAATTATCTGTTCCTGATTAGATGAAATAGAGCCAGAAATGATAAAATAGGCTTGTGCTTGAGCAAGGTGTCTCATGAGGGCAATCCCAAACTTCTCGTTATTAACTGCATATTGTTACAGTGCATATGTCTAGAGTTTTTGTTTAAGTTATATCCATTGTATTATGTCAAACATATATGTTTATTATAAATGCTGCAGTCACCACCTTTTACATCACAACTTCATGCAGAACTTGTGTGGTAAACAGTAAATTTGGGGTTATCCATTTTTGCTGGAGGGTTTAAAGGCGTGTCTCCCAGGAAAGTATTCTAATAGCCTAGTTAAAAGCCTGAGTAGACTCTGCTGGCCTGTGCAGCTGTATAATTTACATCTAACAGGAACAAACAGAAAAGAAAGGAAAGGATGGTCTTCATCCTTCTTCTTGGTTCCAGAATTCTTTTCACATTTTCCAGTTTAGAATCAAAGAGATGAAAATTTCAGAGGTAGAAATTAGAGTTACAAATCCTCACTTTGAAGTACATAGGCTTTAAGTCTCTGTGCTCTCTGTTATTTTGGTTCCATTAATATCTCTCTCCAAGAGGAAGCTGGGGGCTAGAACTGTGTGATTTGCATATACCTTGCTGATTAGGGCTCTTCTACCTGTTAAGAAATGGGGCTTCTTGAAGGATTCTATATGCTAAAGAGTTTCACAAATTTTCCTGACCAGACTACAGATGTTCTAAGACACAAAACTTACACAGCCAGAATATTTTTGAGTCTAATCAAGAACTGTCTTGCAAATTAAAGCACTCCACAGATTGGGAGACAAATGTTGAGCAGGGGTTTGTGGATTTGGTCTGGAATTTATGTAAGAAAATACTGAGGAGCCTAAATCCTGACTTGGATTTAAGTGTTGATATACATTGACTCAATGGCAATGTAGTTTACACCAGCATTTTTCACGTGCTTAGAGGAGAAATGGTTGACAGGTTGTGCAATTTGTATCTGAGAAATACATTCACTTAAAAAAGAAAAAAAAAAAAAAACCAAAACAAAAAAAACCAACCAAAAAACTCATGAAACTCCTCAAATCTAAAGCAAGCNNNTAAATTTTTAATAGAAAAAAAAATTAATAAAAAAAAAAAAAAAAAAAAAAAAAAAAAAAACAAAAAAAAACCAACCAAAAAACTCATGAAACTCCTCAAATCTAAAGAAAGCACCTCCAAGCCGTAGAAGTTGTTCTTGACTATTAGTAAAAAATGTGGAATGAAGATTTAATACTGAAAAAAATTATGGAGTTTGATTAGGAGAGGCATACTGACCTAACAAATGTGAAAATGAGATTTGGATGTTATGTATCATAGGAAATCAAGGCTCTACAAGAGGATTAATAATTACCTGATTACATCCTTCTGGATTTAATCAAAAAAGCTGAAGTACATATGAAACTCTATCACCCAGAATAGCTATGGCAATTGAATTACATGTATTTCTACTGAAAGGAGAGAAAATCTAACAAACAAGTTTCTGAGGTTCCAAAAAGCTGGCAAAAAACCCCCAAGTGGCAGCCCCGACCCACCCCTCCACTCCCCCCCAAACTGAAATGGGTTTGGATTTTTTGTTTCCATCAGAAGATTCAGCAGTGATAGAGCATGGAATACAAATTTTTACAGAAAGTTTTAATTAACATTTAGGGAGATGTACATCTACCTAGAAGTAGAGTACATGTTCCATATACTATTTCTCTGACACTGAACTCATGTTTCTTTTAATTCATTCAATATTGTGGGGTGTATTAGCAAATCAAATTAATACCACTGCTCAAGCTCCTAAACCATTACACTATCAGCAGAAAACTGGATGTTTAAAATTACTGACATACCTGATAACTAGGAGCTATGGTTGAAAGAGAACCCTCTGTTCTACATCATGGCTTGTTTTTTTGTGTACTCACTACAGGTCAGTTTTCAGTGTGCTATCTGCTTTGTTTTGCTATTTTCAAAATATATTATTCTTTTATATCCATTAAGAAAATAGTTGGCTCCTAGCTAACTATTTAATTGAAACAGTTATTAATAATTAATGTGTAGATTTTAATTTTAGTATCATCTAATCTCAAATTTAGCGGTAAAGTTTTAACTGAATTTGAAATGATAGAACATTGAGTTTGGTAATTTCAAGATTATAACTCATTCCAGCCATTTTTAATGCAGTTTTAATATTAGAAATTCTGATCACAAGTCTATTATAGTAAGAAAGCAAAGAGATTCCCTTAAAAATCCTAGAGTATTTTTCAAGATAAAAAATTGTTTAATTTTTTTTGTCTAGTTCTGGATTTTTTTTTTTTGGTCTTACAGTCATATGCTCAGAAAAAATTCCAAGATTTATTCTAAAATCAGAGAAGACTTTACACTAAAATGAAATTTAAAAAGGGAATTTGTAAAGTTGTTAAGAAAACTACAGAAGGGAAGCTAAAAAAAGAAGAAACAGAAGGGATACAGGATTTCTACTTCCTTATTTGTTTAATATTATCCACATAAATAGCTCTGCTTGAGTATATTTCTCTGAAGTTAATAGTAATTTTGAATTACAATTTTTCAGTAGAAATTTTACTGTGTTGTGGTTTAGGCTCTGAGGCCCCTCATTCACAGAATCATGAAACAGCTTGGGTTAAAAGGGGCCCTTCAAGGTCATCTCATCCAAACCCTCCTGCCATGGGTACAGACACCTCCAACAGGACCAGGGTGCACAGAGCCCCAACCAGCCTGGCCTTGAACACTTCCAGGCATCCACAACTTCTCTGGGCACACTGTTCCAGCTTTATGAAGATTTTATTACCTAAAGATGTAGATGAGTCACTAATGCAGGTGTTTTTGAAAAACCTAATACACTGATCAGCTTCAAAAATGTGTCCATATTTACTGTGTGAAAAATTAATGCCACTGAAGGTGTTTTGCACTGAGCTGCCATGATTATCATCTGTGGAGACTAGCAGGCAGCAACTCATCTTAACTATGTAGCCCTCCCAAAGAAACATAATTAAAAATGTAATTTGTCCCTTCGCATGAAATGAGTTTTAACATGAATGCTTCAGTAAACAAATCTACCTATATAATTAAAGTAACATACAAAATCTATTTTAAGCTCAGAGAAGGAGAAATAAGATATAAGGTCAGGTCAGTATTTCATCCTACTATCATTTTCATTGCCAATTAGACACAGGTGTGTGCTACATGAATAAGGAAAACTATGAGTGTGATGGATGTGATTATCATTCATCTCAAACAGCCTTTTTTCTTTTTTCCTCCCTGTTCTAATTAGATAGTTTCCAGCTGTTCAACATGTGCTGCTGAGATATGTCATTGGAAAATGACTTCAAAAAACACAACAAACCATTCTGAATGCATCATTCTCTTAAAATAATGTTAGAGATGTTACGGTAAATATTTAAACAGACTTAGACAAAAAAAATCAGTACTGCAAAAAAAGCAGTGAAGAGAAAAATGCATTTCAACTTAATAATGTAAAAACAGAATAAAAGTCAGATCTGCAGTGAGGGGAGAAGGCAAGGTCTCTTGGAAAAAGTAGATGACTTTATGGGAATGAAAATTACTCATGTATAATTCTATAATGGTAAAAATTGTTAATGGTCATCAACGTGGAAGATCTTAGCTGCATCTTTCCATTCATTAGCTAGATGAACCTAAAATTCCCACAAATGGGCTAGACCCTTAAAGAAGTCAAACTGGAAAAATGGTAGTGAAGTGCAGCTTTGGAAATTTAGGCTTGTCTGGTTCAGAGTCTGATGCAATTCTGAGTGGTGTGATGCACAAATATTGCTACTAGCTCCCCAGGGCAGTTCATGAAACCAGAAATCACAGGCAAAGTGGGCTACAGAAAGGCACCTACCCACAGAGCCATAAATTGATTGTTAGTCTACTTAGTTAAAAACAGGCAATTGTTGAACAAGGAGTGTATGATTTGGAGGGTTTCTCCCACCTCATTCTTAGGTGCAGCTGTGTTTTTATGTTTACACATTTACTTGGTTTCTTTTTTCATTGGTCTGCAAATGTGTCTGAGTTTGATAATCTGTTGGATGTTTCATTTTTGGTGTATAAATTCTCTTTTTATCTGTTACCCTGAAAAGAGGGTTCCAAGGTTGCAACCCTCCAGGAACAGGTGGAGACTCTTAAAGGAGTTTTGTGATCATAGGGCCTCTGTGATCATCTTGTGCCTGTACTGCTGGGGTCTCCTGTTAAGGTCACATTTTATTTTCTTCAGTGGTCAAGCTGTAATATCCTGATAATGTAAAAATCATTTTATTAGCACAGCCTGTTCGCATATATTTCACATGTATTTCTGTCCTAGAGTCATTGATTGAGTAATTGACTCTACAAAGAGAGCCTAGATGCCATTAGGAGATATACATATCTATACATAGATATATACACACACATATATATAATGATTTCAGGACTACTTGTTAAAAAAGTTGTTTTGCAACATGAATAATAAATTGCTTTCATTGCTTCATTTGCCTTAAAAATCTGGGAAAGGCATCATACATGGTATGCCAATGTGTGGCAATTTTATTCAGCTGTCCTTGAACTTCTGATTTCATTCCTGCATTTAAATCCATGAAGCAGTTTGAAGACTTATTTTTGGAGGCCTATAGGGAGAAACATGAGTAGGTAACATTGAGCTGCTTTGTCACTCTCAGATTATGTATCCTGTCAGCCCCCTGTGTGCTGGCACCTGAGGTGTGTGCCTGTGGGGCTTTCAGGTAGGATGGCAGGAGACCCTGCAGCAGCAGCAGCCAGGGGATTATAAAAACTCTCAAACTCTCAGCTGGAGGGCATGGATGTGGCTGCAGAGGCTGCCTGCAGCCAGAGAGTTAACACTGAGTAGTTACCTGCTGGAGCTGTCCCTGGTGAGCTCAGAACCTTCTAATTAGTGTTAGAGGCACCTGCTGCTGCCCCTCCCCATTGCCTTCACCCAATCAGGAAAGCAAGTTTCTCCTCCCAGGGCAGGATATGCCCCCCTTTTTATAAATCCCTGATGTTTTTCCAAATGATCAACAGGATTTTAACACTGCGCTCCTTGAGCTTCTTACAGGCTGTGCAACTTGTGAGTACCGAGGCAAATAGTGCTGTTTTGTTGAGCACCAGTAAATACATCTAAGCTTGCAGCTAGGAAAGTCATCTGTAAATGCTGAGGTTTCATTTATTAATGAATAAAATCCTCTCCGAATCTCTGCTGTACAGAGTGAGAAACTGATGCAAGCTTTGCAGTACTTTTTGCTTTCTGTAGTTCGACAAAGACAGTTTTAACACTTAAAGATATGTTGCTAAGGAAGACGTGCAGACAAATGTAAAGTAGACAATTTGAGAATTCAAAGAAAGGTAAAGAAAAACTTCAAAGGTATTGCTGCTGTTGGAAGAAGTTTTCACAATTCTGGAGTAACTTGTGATGAAATATTTTTGGCTTTTTAATACTGTTTTCTTTGCTAATCACTAGAGAGAATTTTGTGATTTGCTAATGAAGTTATTTTTTGTTTTCCTTCTAACTGTAGATTAGTATGAAAACTTTAAGTTCTAGTTTTTAAAATTTTGCTTGCTTCTTGTATTGTTTGGGGTTTCTTTCTGATAATAAACTGCCTCTTTCTTTAAACACTTGATTTGTTATAAACTATAATTCTTAATTTTGTATTTTATGTTCTTAAGAGGTTATTCACTATGAGTATAGTACACCAATTAAAATGCTATTACCTTTGACAAAATTCATTACCATCTAAACTCAAGGCAGAAGAAAAATACAAGGGAAGACTTCAGATGACAGAATGCCTCTTATGATCTCCAAAGTTTCTCAGGCTTCTGCTCAGGTCAGGCAGTGGGGCATGACTAAAGTACTTCAGAGGAGTTATTACTCTATCTACTATGTGTCTGAATTTCCAAATGTTTTTCATTTGACAACAAGAACTTGAAATCAGTTAGGGTGAGGTTTTCAGCTATTTCTGTGCTCCAGCCTAATGCATGTATGTTCAAATTGGACAAAAGTGAGTTTGATATCCTTCCCTTTCCTTATGGTTATGGGGTCATGTGTCTTTCAGCTTAATCTTTTCTTGCAGCCTGACTGTGATATTATTTCTTTCTGTTTTTCCTTGTCTATAAGCACATGCTCATCTATCCTCTTAGCTTTTTCTATTTCATACTATCATAAGAACTATATTAGCTCCTAGAAAAGCTTGAGGATCAAAAAAAAAATCAAATTAATGTTAGGTTAAGAAATATTTATGCCAGACTTGGTGATTGCAGATATGAAGCTGTTCTAACGTTCGAGGGAATCCCATACAACAGCCACACATTTGGTGACCTTTTTCAAAAGCCCATGTTCTTGGTGACAGTATTTTAGTTGTGCACAGCTCATTCCCTCTAATGACAGTTGTTTTGTCTCTGAAACAAAGCAGATTGTGGAAAAGCAGTGGCAGAAATTTGGAAGTGCTAGCATTTAGGCAAAATCATGACTGCTGTCTTTTATTTGAATTAATTTTTCATCTAAAGATGGTCTATGCATCCATGCACTTCAATTTTTAAAATTGCTTTCCATATCTTCAGTGATAGCAAGAATGAACAGCCAGAAATCAAACAACCATGGTGATGGGAGGGGCAAACATGATCAGTTGTGGTGTTTCTAAAGTAGAAAATAAAGGATTTAGTTCTACTGACGTCATTAATATGGGATAGGCTTAAGACTCTCATGCCATCCTAACACTCCCTCCAAAACAGGGACTATCAAATGAGATTTTGTAGCAGCTCAGATTTGGGTTAATATCTTGTATGGAAACTGTTGCTTTTATTTATTTGTACAGAGTCATAAAGCAGTTTGCTAAGAGTTGTAGAAATAGAGTTGAACATCCCTGCTTGCAGAGACTTGAATGCAAGTAATAGGCATTTGTAACTGAGGTGATAAAATGCAGCACACTCTGGTATATTTTATGAATGTTTTAGGATAAATTGTTTGGTTCAGAACTTATGATTCCACTGACATTTTGGACGAGAACTTTCAGGGCTGGAGGTGGATAGGTTAAATAGGATTCTAATCTGCCCTGTGGAAAAGGTTGGGTTTGGGGGAAACCCTTAATTTTATTTATCTTTTCTTACAAATAAAATTTATATTGGTTAACATAATGCATAGACATGCTGGGAAAAAAGCATAAAGGTTTCTTGATCCTGCTTTAGTGGACAAAAAGGACTAGCTTGGGTGTGTAAATCTAAAGTAATCTGTAAGATGTGCTAAGGTGCTGCTTCCCACATGTGTTAGTGTTCCATGTTGCAAACTGTGTGCACATACACATGTGCCCTAGGTATGTGTGCCTACTGGGAACAGGTGCTTGGTCTTGCTACAGAATTTGGAATTGGGGGCATGCACTTCTGCTGCACCAACAGATCTGGCCCTTTTCCTCTGAGAAAGAGGTTGATTCTGGATAGAGATGATGAACTGCTTTTTTTTAATCTAACACAGTATTTGGCTAGTCCTTGTTCTGGAAACAAAACAACATTTCTGCCATGACCATTTAGGTTTTGTGTTTAAGAAGAAATCACAGACTATTTTCAGATGAGAATAACTATATGGGGCCTGACCAAAATTTTTTCTGAATTGGGTGCCTTGTTTTTGATAGTGATGGGCAGCTTGTGTCTAGCTAGGAAACAGCACCAATTCTGAATGTGTTGTGGTGCTTCAATAAAATGTTCTCCACACTACAGCATTTAAGGTTAATGGAAAGCCTAGGGAAAGATAAAATCTTTGAAAAATTTCACACCAAGACAAAGTAGGCCTCTTGAAAGAATGTAAGTTGGAGAGTAGTTGTTTATTAACATTGGTGGTTTTGGTTTAACCATGGCTCAGCACAAGATATGTGTCTTCCTAAAAAGTGGATTGTAAAATACCAGCTCTCTTCTAGGGAAGTTAAATTTGTCTCTGTTATGTCTCAGAGATAGTGAGTATCTTGAGGACTTTTTGGTTTATTTAAGCATCTCTAAGCTGCACATTTAGAGTGAAAGAAAGAATAGTATGGTTATTCACCATCTCTACAGTTTTCCAATCATACCACACAACATGTAGGAAAAATATGAGCAAGGTCCCCTCTTTGTCCATTAGTTTTCCTTGCAATTTTTTCCATTCCTTATTTGCCTTGAATTGTACCACTAGGAGACTGGGGCTATGTGGTTTTCAGTTGGTTTTCTTTCAAATGCAGTTCTGGCCATATACAGGAGAGCTTGTCTAGGGGAAGCACTTGTATATGAGTACAGTACTCCCACAGGGTTTACCAAGGGGATCAGAAGTGCTATAATTCTGTTTCAAAACTGTTTCTTATCTTCTCAGAGCTTATATTTATTGAGGGCCAAGAAGGAATAAATCCTGCTAATGCTTTAACAGGCCTGTCATGGTTTAAGCCCAGCTGGAAATGAAACGCCACACAGCTGCTCACTCAGCCCCCACCTCCCCATGCTCCAGCCTGGTGGAATGGGGAGGAGAAGCAGAGTAAAACTTGTAGGTTGAGACAAGAACAGTTTAATAACTGAATATAAAGTAAAAATACAGTAATAATGGTAAATTATAATAATAATTACAATAATAAGGAAAAAAAATGCAACGAGTGCTGCACAATGCAATTTCTCACCAGCAAACCTAAATCAGCCCCCACTTCTGGGTAACTCCCCAAGTTTATATACCAGGCATGATGTCCTCTGGTGTGGAGTATTCCTTTGAGGTTGGGTTACCTGTCCCAGCTATCTCCCTCCCAGCTTTTTTTTTTTTTGCATACCTCCTCACTGACAGAGACAAGGAAAAGTATTTGACTTAGGATAAATAGACTTCACAAAACCCCAAAACATCAGTGTATTATCAACACCATNCTTTGAGGTTGGGTTACCTGTCCCAGCTATCTCCCTCCCAGCTTTTTTTGCATACCTTCTCACTGACAGAGACAAGGAAAAGTATTTGACTTAGGATAAATAGACTTCACAAAACCCCAAAACATCAGTGTATTATCAACACCATTCTCATTCTGAATCTAAACCACAGCACTGTAACAGCTACTGAGAAAAAAATTAACTCTATCCTAGCTGAAATCAGGACAAGGTCTATCACAGAACCAAATTCTAATCCTTCTTGCACTGCTACTATGTTTTTTCTAGCTACTTTCATCACCTTTAGGATGCTAGTCATTGTATGCAATACAAGTTGTTAGAAAGATAAAGGTATATTCACTGTTTTCACTCTGCTTAGTTTATTTGTAAGGGTGAAGGCCAAGAGGTTGTATCCTTCCTATTCTATTCCTAAAATATGTTTGGTTTTTTTTGGTTTTTTAAAATCAATTATGGGATAATTTACTTTTCATTATTAATATCCATAATTCTAAATGGCTCTCTCTAGTTCATCTGTACCACCTGCTGTCAGTATCTTTTTACATGCTGTTTTTTTCCTGTGTACTCTTCTAAAAGGACTCTTCATTACCGTTCCACATCCGACCCATTTCCCATTGAAAAGTACAAGGCTTGTTCATTGTATTGCTTTCATGAATATGTTTTTAAAGTTTATTTTTTTAAAGATCTAGGAACATATTTAGGTGTGTTTTTTCTTATGCATCTGAAGATAGTCCAACCTTTAAGGAGCTTCTATGAATTCTTACAAGCTTTTATTTATTATCTAGAAAGAAGTTCATTAGAGTAATGGTATGATAAATGTTGTTGAACTTCTCTGCAGAATTTCTGGCAGTTTCATTAAAAATGAATAATTTAGTGATCTTTCAATTAAACTTTCATGTACTGTTCATGAGCATGATAATCCTAATATGTAACTCTAATTAACACAAAATAGAGTAATATTTGCTGCAGTGAAGAAGCTTATTTTTTAAATATAGACTCTCTTCAGTTTAAATGTCAAAATACTGTAGTGTTGAGACTAGCAAGAAGCAAGCTTGTCATCTGTTAAACTACCTCATTCCTTATTATGAATGTCTTTCACAAATATCTTGGAATTACTTTTCTTTTTCTCATTATTTTGGTGAACAACATCTTCTTCACTGTCTTGCAAACAGTTGAATCTAACAAATAATTCCGATCACATTCTTATTTTTATAGCATTCTTCTAAGGACTTAGAAAAATGGTGTGTGCAGTTTTATTTCTGTTTATGTATAACACAATATTTGTCATGTCTAACACCTAACTCAAGCTAGCAGTTATCTGTATCTTGAAGACTAAAATTGGCTGATTTCTCCTTGGTCTAATTACATGAACATTTCAAGAGGTTATTATTTTTGGACACCCAGTATAAGTAAAGGAAGAAGGAGCTGTCATATGTAGCTGTGTATTAAATTTTCCAAATGAGAGTTCGAACTTGAAGTTGCTTCCACAAGATTTCTCATTAGCCAAGCTGTCTTATTTATTTATAATTTTTACAAGGGCATCTATGTCACAGGAGTTGAACTGGATGCTTCTACACGTCTTCTAACAGCATAGTTGAGGTGAAGGGCTATGAACAATCTCAATGACAGAACTTTAAAACAGATTAATAAGGAGATTAAATTTCAGAATTGAGTAAAAAATTTTGCACTTTATGCATTCATATTTTATGGAGTCTTGGCTACTGGGAAATGACACATTTGTTTTAGTTTTGTGTCCTAGGTAGCAGAGGTGATGCTAGATGAGAATTCTTGTTCCAAATGCAAAGCAACAAAATAACATTTTTAAATGCTTGCGTTTTTTATAATTCAATTTTATTATTTTACTTTTTTTTCTGTCCCTCAAAGAAAGTTTGTGTGTGATAAAACACTAAAACCAGCAACCTGTGCCTTACTAAGGCTGCCAGTGCAGTTTGACTGGGAAAAAACAAAGTGAAAAGGATCTGCATTTATTTATGTTTTTTTTCCTCTTGTGCACATTGCATTATTTCAAGTGTCTGAGTGATGGACTGATTTGCTGAGTAGGCTATTGAAACACTCTTCAGTCATATCCTCATTTTGCCCACAATGTGTTGCAGCCAGACTTGTGGAATCACCTCACACACTGAGGTCTGCTTGGCCTCTTCAGCCATACAGTCTATGAAACTTGAGTCATTGATCTGAGCACAGTGGATGTACTGGCATACAACATTCAGAGAACTAGCTGCATATGTATTCTCATCAGAACCTCAGTTAATCAGTGATTTTTGTCTTATTTTTAACATTCCTCTTTAGCTATATTTGTTCCTGATTAATACATAAATTGCAGAGAGGGTGTAATTGTGCACACTCTGAATAAATCATAGAAATGTTTGGTGAAATAAAATCTAAAGATCTGGCAAATAGTTGCATTGTTTTTATGCACTTGCTATATAAAACAATATTTACACACTCATAATAAGGATGAAAAAGAAGATGCTATTTAAATTTCAAATTTTCTGTGGTATAAGGGTTGTCATTGTTGCCTTGGCAATAAAACCTTCAGGTAAAGCAACATGTGCTTTATCACCACAGTATCTGGAAGAAGTAACAACAGACCTTTGTGATTTTGCCTAGAAGGGCATGAAAACTCTGTCCTGTGCTGTTTGCTCATGGACTCCAGCTTACCCTGCAGCACTGCTATGGTGCTGTGTGACATTTCAATGCCCAAAGTATGCATCTGCTGGCATGCTGCTACTGTGGATTTTATACTTCTTTCCCAACCCCAAGAACAGGACTTTAATGTTCACTTGAGATGGGCAGAGGGGATGTGTAGTAGTCCAAAGCATTAGCTTAATAACTGCTGTAACAATATAGAGAAAAAAAGTGAAAGTTTCACTTTAATGAAACCTCAGATTATAGAATCACAGAATGGGTCAGTTGGGAAGAGAACATAGTGGGTCATCTCCTTGCTTGAGAAGGGCTGTCCTAGAACACACTACACAAGATTCTGGGTAACTGGGTAACTTTATCAGAGTCAGGAATGTCACTGCAATGTGAGATTGCAGAGAAGAACCCATACTTAAATATTGTTACTAGTTTAGAAAAATAATTCCCTAGTATTTTGAGAAGTCATTCTATCTGCAGCATTGCAACCTGCAAAATGTATTGATAAATGTATAAGGACTATACTGGGTTATAGAGGATAATAGTTCTAAGACATCCTGATACATGCTTATGAAATTATAATGACCATATTTAGATTTTTCCTCTTTTGCTTGATTTGAATCTCTGCTGAAACTGTTGAAGCAGCCTAAAAATACTTTTTACCATGGTTAATCACCTCTTTCTCTGCTCTTTATTTTGTAATTTAATTTGAAATTTGTAAAGTAGTGTTGGCAAGCCCAAAGAACAGGAGAGGAGAAGGGAAAATGAATACTGAATACAGTAAACAATACAAATTTTGAGGAAGGGGAAGGAAACAGTATAAATTTTGAGAAGGGAAGAACCCCTCTGATTCTACCAAAATTGATACTTGAGTAATGCAAGAGATTAATATTAATGATTTATAGTCCAAATGGGCTGCATTGTTGGATTTATGAAATATCATCCATATTTTATTACTGTGATCTTTTTGCTGCCTGAAGTGCAGAGGACTGGTCAGATTTCTGCATTCCTTTCAGTGTGTACACCCTTTTGGTACCCCTTCCACTCCTCCTCTTATGAACAAATTCACACAATTGAGAAAGTCACTGGAGATACTCTGCTTCAGCAACAATATTTTAACCACAGGCTGGCATAATAGCAATTTAAAAAGTCAGTCAGCTTACCAGGAGCATATATCTTGCTAAAAAAGAAAAAAAACCCAAACACAAAACCAAACCACCTGTAGCTTGATATTGTCTNTAAAATTTTGTACCCATCAGGACATAGGATATTGTTAATCTAGATTGTAAAGGAACTGTTGTTGGAAGGTGTGAGTGCATATTGTAAGTATTGCTGGGATAAGGAGCTGAAAAGCTGTAATTGAAAAATTGCTATACAGCAGCTCTGTTTTCTATTTGAGAATAGAAATATTATTTTTAATAGAATTCTATTTATAAAATTCTGTTTTCTATTTGGTTCTATTTCCATTTATCCATGTTAATCTCTGATCTTATTAGGACGTTATGCAAGTCAGTGCACAGGCATCATTTCATATTAAAGAATGGGCAAGTCTGGGTGCCTCATTCAGTGCATTCCCAAGCAGGCAGGGGTGGGTGGAAGCAGAGAAAGAGTTTCCTGGACCACTGTGTCAGAGCAGAGCACTGAGCATGTTTGGATGTCTGTGCCATTGGTCTGAGGGAAGCATGGCCCTTTCAAGGTAATACTGGATGAACCTCATTTCCAGGAGAAGGACAGCAGTGAACAGAAAGTTTGGGTGCAGTCACCAGCTATAATCACATGTATTTGTTTCCCAAGTGCTATGAGCTGGAAGTCTGATCATAGTTAGTAATTTCCAGTAAAGGCATAATGTACATAGTGTTGCTATTTTTGAAGGAAACTCTTTATTTCAAAATTTCTATGCTGAAATTTCCTGTTTTCTTGTTATCTTTGGAATTAGGCCTAGCAGCATAATAAGTAGATAAAAGGCTTTTTTCCCCCTCATTGTCTGTAGCAGAAATTGAATCAGTCCTTTAGTTTTTCATATTTGGTAGGGGGTTTTCAAATCCATATATCTGTGGAACCCATGCAAACAACGAGATTTTGCAGTGGGACTAAACATTGATTTCTGTTGCTTGGCAAGTTTGAAAAGATTGAGATGTACATTCTAGAACAATTATAAAATTTCTGGCTTTTTGTTTGTCTTGGAAAGACTAAGATTTTTTTTTCCTCACAAGGATCATTGGGTGCAAATCTTTAGTGATATGGGGGACCAAACTCAAAACCATGTTGTTACTAGTGCCATGCTCTAACCAACAGAGCTGATCTTAGGGGAGAGTGCAACTTCAACAGAAATTTAAAGGTAAACAGTCTTTTTTCAAGAGAAAAAAAGGAAGTAGGTCTCGTATTGCTAAAAAAATTTCAATTTTATTTACTGAAAGATTACAAAACTTTTTCTTGTTTTAAAGGATAATGCTGAAAATGAAATGTAAATTGTTCTCAAGGACAATTCAAAAGACTCTTGAGCATTGTGGATAGCATTCCTTTTTATTTATGCATATTATATTCTTTTAGCAACTAAGTCACATTGCCTGCAGAAAAATAATTCTTCCTATAGAAGACAGTATCATGAAGACTGATATCTCTGGTACCTTAAAAGATATTAAGGCAATGACAAAATTACCTATACAGTAAAGGAATAATAAGGAATTATCCTTCTTTTTCTGACATAATTTTTTCTCATGCCTTCTGAGAGTGGTGGTGCAGATGTTCTGCAAAGATCTCTTCTTGTGGTGACAGGGCAATGGCTAAGCAATTTTAATTACTGAACCCCAGAAGGAAGTACTGAGCAATTACCACCAGAAGAAAGGCAATAAAGAGTATGGAGGAAAGGGAGGGAATGCTATCACTGTTGAACTTTTCCATGAACCCAAAAATAAAAATCTCAGCAGCTGAGAAAAGAGATATCCAAGATGAAAGTAATGTTCATTTAAAATATTCAAGTACTGCTGACTTCAAGAAGTATTTAATGAGCTTGATACTTGACATAAAAGTTATGATCTTAGCAATAACAACAAAATAGCCTTTTCCACTCTCTCAAACATAGAGTGAGGTTTCATTACAGTAAACATTCTTTGAGAAATATTTCCTTGAACAACCATTTCATGGAACTTGCATAAAAAATCTGCCTACAAAAAGTATTATAACTAGTAGGGGATTAAAGACTTCAACTGGAAAGCAATTTCCTAATGAAGTGTAATGTAAACAGTCTGTAAATTATGGGCTAATGTAAATCTCTTTTTACATGCTTGGATTGATGCTTAACTTTTAGTTACTCTGGTCCAAAGCAAGTTTTACATCATTAAGCAAGACTGGTTACATAGTTAAGAGATGCTGTGGAATCTCCATCCCTGGACATGTTTTTTTGTTTTTTTTTTTTTTTAAAGCACATTAGTACATAAGACAGAATTTACCAGACAGAAGTTGGGGTGGGAAACAAAGGTCCCTAACAAGCACTAGCTCCACATCCAAGGATAGTGCTTATGTGGTTATGAAAGTGTTTTATGAAACAGATGCTATTGCATAGTGGATTGAAAATTCTGACTTGTCTCTTTGTCATGTTGTTTTGCACCTAACCCCTTTTCTCTTGGATGCTATTTCACTGGATGCTGGGTTCTTGAACTCTCTCAAGGCTGTCCCTGGCCCAGTGCCAGGGGGTGTGTTGTCTTCAAGGAGTAAGGGTCTCGAGAGCAGCAGGGCAAAAGAGAGGGGAGCTATCATTTTCCTCAGTATTTCAGACTTATAGCCTTCTATTCATAAAGACCCCTTCTTTTTTTAGCTATTAATACTAGAGTAGTCCATCCACTCATGAGAAATATGAGGTTTTATCCCCAATAAGTCTCATTTGAGTAAACCTGATTTTCTGTGTTCCTTCATTTCTATTAACTATAATAGTCTAAATTTCTCTGTGTTACACAATTTGGCTTTCATTATTTTTTTCTAATACATTTCTATTCCTCATTTTGTGGAATAAAATCACTTAGCCATTAGTTGAGACAATTTTCTCTAGACAGAGAAAACAAGTCAAAAACTTACGCATTTATGCAGGAATCCATGTGTCTTATTGCAGTATTTCAACTAATCCCTGTTGTTACCTTTCATCAAGCATTTTAGTAGTATTTGTGCCTTGCTTGGTGGGACATACATGTCACATTTAATAAGAGGCAATAAATGAAGCCAAAAGTTTTAGGTATGCAGTTACATGGGTTTGGGTGTTACTGGTAGGTAAGGCTTCATAAAGCCTTACCTATCAGTAACATTTGGGAGTTTTCAGTGATCACTGATCTTTCAGTGATATGTAAAGCCATCTGTTAGTATTTTATATACTATTTTTATGGTGTGGTTTCAGATACAATACAATTTCAATTCAAATACAATATCTATTTCAATACAAACAATATCTATTTCAGCTTAATATTATTTTCAGTGAGTACAGCAGAAATAATCTGATTAAATTGTGTAGAAAAATGATTCATAAGCAATTAATGAAGCCTTATTTAAAGCCCGTATTTTTGCATAAAATAATTCCAAATACAAATGAAATACATACTGCAATTTGCTGGAGGATGGTTGTTTCATTTGGGGATTTTGGTGTGTGTATGTGTTTGGTTTTTTCCCCCAGAGAAAATGTCAACAGTGATATTTGCCAGTGCCAGGCCAAATTATTATTATTATTTACATTACAGTAGACAAGTTATATCAAGTGTTCAGATGCAAGGTAAACCATAAAGTAAACACCCTTTCTGTATTTTACTAGTAGATACCTCACTTTTAAAACTAAAGATTTCTTGTCCTCTTCTAGTTGCTGTTATATCTAATGTGACCTTACTCAAAGTGTATTAAGGCTAAGAAAAATAATTATTATTATAATTTTTGTACATGGGGTAATATTTTGCTTGCAGCTGTTTCATTTGACTCTATGCAGTTTTGTGTAGTGAAGCCTCTTGGGCCCACTCTGTATACCAGCTTCATTAAGAATTACTCTGTACGGAGCAATTTATCATCTTGGAAATGATCTGCACAGAGCTGCACTTGGATACTCCTGCTCCCTGGTTTGTCTGCATGTCTCAGATTGCATCCTAGTGTAGACTCAGCTCAGGTATTAGCAGCTCTCAGTGTACCTGTAAAATCAAACCCACTAACTAGGCCAGTGGAACATGTCTTGCTTACTTGTCAGAAACCACCCCTGTGCTGTCTGAGCTTATGCAAGTGTCTTCATTAAATGCTTGTAGCTTGGAGCTTTGCACCTGTCACAATAGATACATAAAACTGCATTTGAGTCTTTTTGAACTCTCTGGGATTTAATTCTTATTTTAAGCCAAAGAGTGCAACAAATGCTTTGCTGTATTTGAACTCATCATACATTTTACAGGAATAGACTCATATTTCTATATATGAGAATAACTGTGCATATTTCAAAGTTCTGCAAATGCTGTTCATGCAGTCACTGAATGTCAAAAACTTGTAACTAGGATCATGAATCAGCATCAATGCACACAATCAGCATTCAAGAATAAATTAGTAGTCATTGGACATTTCTAAAAGTTCTACATGGGAGCAAAATTCTTCCCTCAATTTTAACTCATCTATTCTGGAAACTGGGTTGAAACAGGACTTCAGGGAAGAAAAACTTCAATGAGCTCAATGTACATTAAAATACTCTTTATTCAATCCCCTCTGGAGATGCTGTTAAAGAGTCTTCCAGAAATGTGTATCATGATAGCACTTTGCAATTTTCTGATAGAAAGCATAAGTTTCTGCATATTGAAGACAAAATGAAATCTTCCAAAACTCAGAGTATGCTCACATTGGGCTGTTAAATTTTACAGGGAAAATATGTAGCACTCCCTGTTGGGTGCATATATATTTCATTCTGTGCTAATTAGTGCACAGCCAAATTCAGTTAAGAAGCTACTCACTAGAGTGAGAAGAATTGAGCTGAGGTATTTGAGACAGACAACTGACTTATTTTGTGTAATGCAGATAATGTTAAAAAAAATGCCATGTGCAGGATCACTAAAATATGTAGTAATTCAAAGCCATAATCAAAGACAATAAGAATTTTTCTTAGTGCATATAATACAAAGAAAACATTTTCCTAAGAGTTTGGTTTGTTTATAGTTAGCTAATGATCCCGTGAGGTACTCATCAATTATTCTCAGGGGATGGGAGTGAGGTGGCGTGTGGAGGAAAAGTATCTGATATTTTTACTTTAAATATAAATTCAGCCATAAAGTATATTTCTGTTTTCGGACAATTTTATGGATATAGATGGCTGCAAATATGAGTCTGCTTTCCAGAAAAAGTAATAATCTTGGGATTTTATGGGTTTGCATGAAAGAAGAAAAAATGGGTTATTTTCTTATCATAAAATTGTACTCTGGAGTATTGTGAAACAAAAGAAAACCAACGAAAACTGGGTAGGGGCTGTCAAGATTCACCTAGAAGTGAAGTGCTAAAAATATGCATATTGAAATATGCAGGGTAATTTTTGCTTAAAGACAATGTAAAGACTGCTTACTGACTCCCATTATTTGGATTAATATCTACATTAATATTTAAATAGTAATTAAACTTTGTTCTAGGCATCATTTAACTGTTTGCCATGATAATATTGTTGTCATGAGACAAAGACAAAACAAAGATAAAACAAACATTATCCTTAGTATCTTCTTACAGACAAAACAGGCAAAGACCTTTTCAGGAAAGCCAGAATTTTTTTTTTTTCTTAATTGACATCTTAACAGATTAATCTAAGAATCATCTTTAGCAGTTAATATTCAATTATTACAGGAAGAAAAATAATAAAAATGCAAAGAGAAGTGCAGGAATAAGACACACATTTAAGTAATCATACAGTTAAACACTCCTCATAATTCTTAATATTTCACTGTTGCAAGGAGTAGTGAGAAGGAACAAGGTAGAAAAATGTAGCAAGTTGCCAGCATCCTTTTGCTTCAAGAAGTTTGTTCATGATGTTTTCTTTTTCCTTGGGCCAGAGCAAGGAAATTCGAGATAAAATTTGAGATATTCTTATATATTGCTAGGACATCTTTCCACCTAGTTTCTTCACTGCTCTGCAAGTGTGCTCTGTGGTGCAATTTACATGTTAGATGCAAACCCTACAGTTTTGTCTGAAATTGGATTATTGTTCACACAACCATTAGTGAGTGGTCTGTAAATGCAGGAGTTCCCACTGCCAGCCCAGTCCCCTTCTCAACAAGTACACTTCTATCCTGTGTCTGGCACTGCCCCTTCTGGAAGCCCTTGCTGTCATTCCTCTATTTCTCTAATTTTTTTTTTTTTTTTTTTTTTTTTTTTTTTTTTTTTTTTTGTTTTCT
>VZRH01005840.1:788529-807210 GCA_013397555.1 Urocynchramus pylzowi
TTTTTTTTTTTTTTTTTTTTCTAGTAGAGCCATAAATACCCCACTTTACACAGAATAACTACTTGCTGCTACAACACATTTTAAAACTCTATGTGTACCACACTGTCCTAGATTGCAAGACAAGATGTATCCTACTTCCCATCTGTTAGAGGTGGGGCAGTTATCTTCTGTTAATTGGGCAGTTTTCTTTATCTCTTCCACAAACCAATCCTCCCTCCAGGGAGATATTTTCTGTTAATGGGCCTTTGAGTCTCACTGCATGCCTGATAAAATTACATCATCCCATTGTGAGATGCTCTGCCCAGAGGGAGGAGCCAAGCATTCCTAACTGGATATAATCTGGGATTTTGGGACAGCATAACAGCCTTTCCCCTGGATTCCCAGAGGAGCAGCTGCCTTTTCCACTGGATCTTCAGAGGAAGACTACACCCTTCTACAGGATCACTGCTCCAACAGAACCACATCTGCCACTCCAGGAAGACTGCAGCCAAAATTCCAATTGGACTGCTACCAACACCCTGACCAACAGGGTGTCAGGTCATATTCTGACTCTGTCAGTGTTGTTTTGTTTTACTGCATCGTTTATTTTATTTTCTTACCTAATAAAGAACTGCTATTCCTGCTCCCATATCTTTGCCTGAGAGCCCCCCCCTAATTTCAAATTTATAACAATTCTGAGGGTTTACATTTTCCATTTTAGGGGAGGCTCCTGCCTTCCTTAGCACACACCTGTCTTTTCAAACCAAGACACACACCAAGAAAAGAACATGTAAACCAAGGTTGTTAACAAATCCCTGTTAGAGCTAAACAAAGCAAAAGGAAGGCTGGAGGCAGGTGAAAACAAGTTCAAAGCAAAGA
The DNA here is from genome assembly GCA_013397555.1 of Urocynchramus pylzowi. Lineage (NCBI taxonomy): Eukaryota > Metazoa > Chordata > Aves > Passeriformes > Fringillidae > Urocynchramus > Urocynchramus pylzowi. Next base: position 789,388 of record VZRH01005840.1, read on the forward strand.
AAGCAAACGGATGAACTTTAGCCCTGAGGCCTTGCAAACCCAATAGCAAGTCTGTGACCTCCTAGTATTGATGGCAGGACTGTATTCATGTATTCATGGGACCACAGAGATACACATATATTATGTTTGTTTGCTTCTGAAGGGACAAATGAATAATGCTGCTATTGGGCAGATGTATTTTTTAATGAAATACTTACATCTCATTTTAATGGCACAAAGGAAGAGGACATTATTTGTAGTCAGTGCAAATATTGACACCATCTGAACTATGCACATTCCTAGTCAGAATAAATTATTAGACTTTCAGACAGCTATGTCAAGAAGGTCCTGTTTATTGCAAAAATATCCTTTCACATAATTTTTCTTTTGGCATGCCTAATAGCAATAGCTAAGGTTTGGGGGAAAAAAAAATCATGCTTCAGTATTTACAAAACACTTTATGAAAATTAAAATAATTATTTTCTTGAGGTTTTTTTTTTTTAATGAAGATTAAAAAGCCCAGTTGATTGACAGATTGTCAATTAACTGTTATTTCTCCTAGTATGAAGACATAATGCTACCCTGAGGATCCAGCATATTGGTTCTTATACCTGTCACACATTAGGATTTCTAAGTCTCTGTAACATTAGCCCATAGACCTGTTTTGGTTTATCTGCTTGTTCAGAGTTTATGGATAAGATTGTCTTCCTCATTTTTAATAACACTTTTCACTTAATTAGTAAGCTTTAAATTGTTAATATGTTTATAATGTGATCTTTAAATATAATCAGAAAGTCATAAACACAAAGTATACATGTCATATTTCTGCGTTTTGATATTTTTCATGTTTTGATATCTCCAAAGATGAGTGTCCAAACCCTCTGGAATCCTTATTAGGCAGTCAGAGCCAGCAATTAAATATTCCCTGAACTTCTGACTTCAGACCCAGCTCTCTCTTCTCCACTTTAAGAGGTCTGACAGGGTATAGCAGTGGTGGCAGTCCCCCACCTGTTCCTTTGAGAGGCCTGCTTGAATACAGTCTGTCTAGTTAGTATTCTGATGCCACTTTTCAGTGGCAGAAATAGATAAAGACAAAGGAAAAGGAAAAAATGTGGCTTTAAGTTGGTTATAGAATATAGCATTACAGAATTTCACTTTCTTATGTGGCTAAAATAAGGGAATTCTTCCTACACCAGTGTTTTTCTGCACACAAAAGGCTGAAATACTTACTAATTTAAGGGTTACATCCCATAAAGCAAAAGTAGCATTAACCATTATATTTCAATGTTTTCAAATAAATGTTACAAGGTTCTTAAAAGATACATATATATGTTTTTATTGAAATTTCCTAAACACTGGCACAGAACATCAGAAAATAGGAACACAGGAGAAAAAGAAGCCAGTTCCTTCATAGATTTACTGAAAGACATCCTAGTTATTCCTTTCATAGGGCAGCCAAATAACCTTTCAAAATAGGGGTCTGGAGGCTTTTGCCTAAATATACATTCAATGTTACTCTTGGGATTGTTTATTTGACCTGAATCTATAGACAAGTACATACTATTTATTGTTTATGCCAGTATTGTCTTTGTTTTAACACAGAAATAAAATTTTGTTAGCTCTGTTTTTCACATAATTTTTTACAAACTTGTGTTACATTCCTAGTTATTCTGTTTCTTGGCCATGGTGAATAAACCAAGATCCTCTCCTTTAGCCACTGAGCCTCACAACTCCAACCCAGGGTTCATTTATTTGTTTCAGTTGTATTCTGAATTCCTCTTCCTTGAAAACAAGTGATTATGCAGCCTTCAGGTGAGTCTGTGTGTGCTGCTGCCTGGGGTGTAGTGTATGGAATGAAACTTATTTTCACACAGGAGCTACAGTTTCCTGCTTTGTTCCAGAAACTTCTGGTACAAGAATAAAATCTGCTAGTATTTTTTTCAGGCCTTTGTCTCTCTTTCTTGTATTTATATTTATGTTCCATATATATAACTCCCCGAATTGTAATTCTTCTTACTGGTTCCTTCACAGTATCCACAAAATCTTCTGCCTGCAGCTTTGTATTTTACACAAAAGCATTAATTTTTCTACTTGCTCTTAATCTTCCACTAGCATTGGTCTTGAGGTTAGTGCAGAGACAACCTGAGCATTAAAGCAAAGCCTTGCAGCTCTTCTTCCTAATTCTGAAGGAATTTAAAAAAGCAAGTTAAGGTTAAATGATTTGCTTTATTTACATAACAGACAATTTCAATTTTTTTTTACATTAAAAATTATGTGATTTGGTAAGAAAAGTACAGACTAAGGTCCCTAGACCCTTTCCTAATGAACAACTCCTCAGTTCCAGGCTTGATTTCAGGCAGCTCTACAGCTTTTTGACTATCAGTCTTTTTTGAATAGTTTGGTCTGTAGGACCGTGCCCTTTCTGTCCTGGAAGAAGGGCTCTCTATCACCTCTGTTCTTTTAACTATTTCTTGAACTGTGCAGCAGCTCTGTGTTCCCAGTTCCTTTCTCCTGCTGAGTCCACCTTGGAGTCTCTTCCTCCTCATGGGAGATGCAGTCCTCCCTAGAGTTATCTACTGCTGTCTAAACAAAGTCCTTGAAACTCACACAATGAATATAGTGAGAAGAAATATATAAAAGAGGCACTAAAGCTGTGCTTTAAACCACTCTTTAAACAAAAGTTAATTCAAACAAAGTTGGACAGTCATGGAGCAGTGAATGTCTAAGCACAACACCAAATGAATGTGGTAAGTGTAGGGCTGTTGTTTACCAGAGTGCTTAATTTTTTTGCTAAAATACATAATCACACAGGTCAAAAAAGTTTGGGCTGCCAAGGAAAAGGCAAGTTTTAACAATTATTTGCAACATGTTAATTCTAAGTAAAAATATCTGTGATTTAGGGAGAGTCAAATTATAGGGAAACATTTTTATAAGAGTTGAATTTGATGATCTTCGTGGATCCCTTCTGAGTCAATATTCTATGGATCCTTGTGAGTCCCTTATAACTCAGAATATTCTCTGATTTTGTGATGTATCTAGTTTTGGAATTGTTTGGATAAGAGATATTTTTGGTTACAAGCCTACAAAGTGATGAAGGGTGAACAATGTGTGACAATAAGATTTATTTTTTTTTAAGGCATCTAATATGTTACCTCATGAAACTTTGCAATATCAGTTTCAATGAGCTCAAATATTAATATTGTAATGCTTTTTGTACATATTTGGAAGAAAAATACTTTATAAATTTATTAGACAAATATGAATGTTAAAATATTTTATCAGCATATATTTGATCACTTGAAGGGAACAAGAAGCCATTAATGGTTTTGTTTTACTTAAAAACCATAAACACTTAGCTTGTTTATGATGACCTTTTTATTTGTATTTTACTTCCAGTAATGTAGTTCACAGTCTGTCTTTACTAAACTGTTCCTTTACTCATACTAAGTATGATTTATAGTAAAATGTGAGCCTTTTCAATGTAATAAAAAAAAATAAAATCATAGGGTAGCTGTTGAATTCTTCAAGTGATAATAAAGGAAATTTAAGAGATCCAAAGTTGGAAACAGCACTTAAGAAATTATGTAGACACTTGCTGGGCAATCATGTCTGGGTGAGAATGAAAAGATGGGAAATTTATCACTGACTAGAAGTGATGTACTACATGAAAAATAAAAGTAATTTGGCCTTGCCTCTAAGTTTCTTTCAAGGAAAACTTGTAGATTTTCACATTCTTGAACAGAGATAAGTCATCCATCACTTTTGAAAACAAAGCAAAATTGATGTGATTTGCTATATTTGATTAGAAGTCATTGGGCATGTGCACAAATGAGTAGTGATCTGAGGAATATCAGATTCACCAAGTGAAAATTAGTAACTTCAAAAAAAAAGACCCTGCAACATAAATCCCTCTGAAGTGTTATTATGAACCCCTCAAACAAATTTTAAATGGTGTTTTTATACTAATCTTACTTTTATTTTAAATGGTTTTATTATAAATAACTATCATTAATTATTTTTCTGAGTTAATTTTCTGACTTTTAAGTATTTCTTTTTACTTTTAAAATACAATTGTTTATCTTTTAGGAAAGAAATAACATGAAATATTTTGAATAAAATGTTCTGTCACGTGTCTTTGCAATAGTGAACCTCCACACTTATGCTGGACAATAAACACACATTTATCACTCTGAGGAGAAAGATACATTTGTATCTACATATATACAAATGTACATATAGACATGTACACATAAAAATCTGGGCATCTGTATACAGAAGTAGATAGTGGAAATGGAAGTATTTGTAGCACACTACACACTTTTCATTTTCACTTTTCTAGATATAAATCTGTGAACAAATCACTTCTATTTTTAATTGTGAGGTAGAATCATACCTCATAAAGATCAGTTTCCCTTTGTTGAACTGACTCAGGTGGAAGTGGAAAATATTTCAGGCATAGTCAAGTGAAAAGACAGCATTTGAATTGATCAGTATAGTATTGACTCATGACACTCTCTGTATTTTGTGACCTGTTATTTAATAATTTTTAAACTGTAAATACTTAACTAATAATTTAAAAATATCTTCTGTTCTTTCACTGAGTGTGGCATTATTTTTGATTGTTTGACTTTTTAATTATATATTCTTGGGGTATAGGATGACATGAACACATGTATGTGTTAGAAGGAAGAAGAAAGCCTAGTGAGATGAAACTGGAGTGCTAGTCTGGATTATAGGAAACTCACTAGGCATTTCTCTAATAAACTATCTTATCAATTGTGTTGAGCTTCTCAGAAGAAAATTATTTGAGAAATACATTTTGAAAACAATTATAAAAACATTGTATCACTAAAGCAAGTATTGGTTGGACAATCAGGGAGTAAGTCTGCTGCTGTGAAACAGGACACACTAGCACCTCTTTTAATTTTCTTTTTTTCCATCTCTCTTCTCTTCTAGAGCTTCCTTTTCATGTTTCAGTGCTCTGACACTCTCACCCATATGCAAAAAGGGTAGTAGTAAGCAAATGAGGATCAGTGCTGAGGCAAAACTTTCACTTTTTCTTACAAATAAAAAGCATGGGTAACCTTTTGGTTTCTTTAGAGGTAACAATGGAATAAATTGGCAAAGTTTTCCCTTGACTGGCTTTATATATCATTATTTACACATTGCTTAGCTAAATGTTGTTGTTCAACTCAAAGGAAAACCTCTGGGAAATTTTAATAGGACCAAGAGTAATGTAGTAGGCATTGATTCAAATTATCTTTAGTCTCTTGATAAAAACTGATGAGCTTGGAAAAATATAATATATTGTCTTGTTAAAAAAAATCACAAGCTAAAATCTACTAGTAACCAAGAAAATTAGTTTAAGTCCTCAGAGACACTAGAGTTTTGTCTTTTGTTAAGGCAGTGCCTATTTGCTGTGACAGCCTACTCTCCTATCAAGTCCATGCTAGTGTCATTTATTATTATCATGTATGGAGTTATGGAGAAAAATACAATGACAGGAGTTAGATGTGCATAAGGCAAAGCAGAGTGCTCAGAATATTGTTATAAGTGGTTGTGTGGTAATGGAATGGCAGCCTGAGCTATGGATACTGATGTGCACATGAGAAACTACTAATCAAAACTGCTCTGAACCACGGAAACCTGTGTTTTTTTTTTTGTGTTTGTCTGTCTTAAACACTGAAATTCTTGCAGAACTCCAAAGCTCAAGTAGTGCTAAAAAAAATTATAAGTGTTGTAAAATCCATTATAAAACCAATAGATGTGGTAGGCTGGGCTACCCAGCTGGCTTTTTCTATGTCTGTGTTATTTTGTGATAGCCCATTTTCAGTGGAATGTGGTACTCTTTTGCTGTTGTGTTGCAGAAAAACAATACTAAAGGTATTAATATTAATATAAAGGTAATAGCTGTATGACAACGTGGCTGTTGTCACTCTGTGTTCATGTGTGTGTAAGATGGAAAACTGAGGGCTGTGGATGTTTCCCTGTCACAGAGAAGACTTTCAGCTGTGATGCCAGGAGTGCCTTTAAAGCTGAGATTGCTAGTAATTAGATGCATTCATCACATTTACACTGCAGTTTTGGATATGAAAGTAGCATTGGTAGATGTGACGGCTGCGACACAAGAATAACACACTCACACACGATGTTCCAGCATCTGAACAGGAACAGGAAAAGACCACTTTGTTTTTCAGACCTCAACATTTATAGAATTCTAAAAGTGACAGTGGATTGGAGGATGGCATTGCCACCTTTCCAACCACACTGGTCAGACTAACAGTCCATCAAACTTCTCCTACATAGAAGAATGCAAACCATCATTATTTACATGAAAGTGTGTGAGAAACTCCATTACAAAAATGTAAACATCAGAAGGCTTAAAAAATCTCAAAAAACCAAGACAACAGGTATAGACACTGATTGTCTAGACATGTGTGTAAAATTAGCTAACTAATTTAACTAGATTTGACTTAATTTAATCAGTGGCTTGGTATTAAAAACAGCTTAAGAATTCACTGTCAATCAAGAAGAGGTAAGAACTGGTTATGACACTAAATAAACCTTATTTTAAAATTCTGATATTGTCAGAGCTTAGTGTAGTATCTCTGTATTTGTGGGAAAAAACCCAAGCAAAGTGGTTATACCTCACTTCCCCTCAGTTTAAATCTTGCATTTTAATCCTCCATCAATTTGATTGTGTCACTTAAGTAAATAGCTACCAGGTATAACTGTGCCTCTTTGCCTGTTTTCTTTGTTGACTTTATTCAGTCAGTTAAAATGTCAGTTTATTCTTATATTTAATAAACATTTGTAAGTATTTGCCACTGAAGCTGTGCTCTTCTGCCAAATTTAATATTTTGTCCTTCTACGCTCTAGTATTTATACTGATATTTTCTCTCTTTGTGCCATATAATCAACTACATATTCTTATTTCTTTTTAGGTAAGACTTCAATTTACTGTTTTATGTCTTCAATTGAAACGTGGCTTTCTGTTTTCTAATTTTCTCCCAGAAAGAATTTTTTCTTTTTTTTTTTTTTTTTCTGTCATAATATTATTTTAAGAATGTCTGCTTTAACAACAATCCACAGCTCAGGGAAAGCCCCAAAGACAAACATTAGGAGAGAAATAAAATACGAAATGGTGAAAAATTTGAAACCAGTATATCTCGACCGACTTATATTTGAGTACTGTTATTTTGAGAGGAGGAGACTGCAGAAGGCTACAGATCAGAGTGCTTGGGGGTGAGCAGAGGGAAGCACAGCTGGGTAAAGGGGTGGGTTTTTTTTGTGTCCCAAAGCTGTATCTGCTAACCCCATAGAGAATATCACAGATCATATGGGTACCATCAAGTTAAAATCTTGGATAAAATGTGCTGTAATTTCAGTTTATAGTATCTAGGTTTACCCTGTTGCAGGGGCTGGGGTCTTACAGCAGTAAATCTATGTTTATTTTTCCAGTTTCTAGACCCCAGGTAATGTATAAGACCAAATGAAAGAAGCAGTACTCATTTTCAGGGATCCAAATATCACAGTTCTCATATTTACTCAAAGCTGCCTGGAGGCTGAAGCACTCTAGTCTAATTACAGTTCTTATAGCAGAGATCATTTGTGAGCACAAATAATACCACAGGAAGCAAATATAAGAAAAAAAAAACATAGGTCCTTGGAGATCTGTGGAGAAGTCGTGATGGAAAGAGAAAACATGATGCTCTGAACTGGTAAATTTTTATGTGATGAATAGAAACATGTTGAAAAGTATGAGCATTCTGTAGCAGCCCTGTTGTTTTCTGGTCAACAGTCTTAAAATAAAGCCAACAAAATAATTGGAAATGGAGCAGCAACCTCACTCTGCATATCAAGGCATATCAAGTGCATGCTTCAGAAGAATGACAGAAATAAGAGATAGAAAACTCTCTGAATAAGCCCTTTTGGTACAAATACATAGAATCCAAATTTACTGTACTTCTCTAGAGATGTAGGACTTGAAAATGTGAGCAAAAAAAGGATAATTTTCCATTTAAAAAGTCACTCCAAATTAGCAGAGCTTTTGAATTACAAGGTCCTTATTTCACAAGAAAGGCGGGGCAAGCCTCGAAATGGGTAAAATCCTCCCCTCTTGAATGAGTGGTGTTTTATCTTTCCTCTGAATTTGAAAGAATTATGATTTCATAAAATCTCCCAGATAGCCTGCACAATAATGTTGCCTAGATGAGAGGATTTCATATAAAAATCCTCACTGATGCTAACAGAGCTTTTCCTGTACAGATGGGAACCACTGAATCATGTGGCCATTTATTCTCTTACAGAGGATTTAATAAGATTGAAGAGAGTTAAAAATATGGGATAAAAATAAGAGAGACATAACTATTTTGCTGAAAAGAGCTTACAGAGAGAGTGAGGTTGACAGAGGCACTCAAAGCAGCTACTGGTAAGCATTCATGTAAAACCAGTATCGAAGTGCAATTCCGGATTCTCCCAAGTCGAAATATGGAAAAAGTATTTTTCAACATTCTTGTTGATTTAATGACTTCACTAGTATGAGACATCAAATACTCTGAAAAGGATCAGGAAAATGAATGGTATTAGTGGAGCTGGGAAACTGCAAACTTGGTCTTGTATAACACTCTTTGCTGATGAAAGTTTCCATGTATTAGCTCTCAAATTAATTTGCTCTAAAATGATTTTAACATTAACAAATTCAGTGCAAATTATGTAATCTTCAGATTGAAGGAGTTCTCATACAAAGTTAAAGTGTTCCTTTTCTTTCTCAAATTAGTTCCCCAGGTAGTTGCACTAAAAACCAGGATACAAAAAGCATCACTCTTAAGTCAATTTGACACTGGAGAAAGTTCATATTTCATAAGGGAGAATTGACAATCAAAGACTCAGGCTGCCTGTTCCTGGAAGCTGGGTTTTCACCACGGATTTGTGATATCACAGGCAAGTTGGAGGTTGCAAAGGACTGTGATCTCACAAGAGCAAGGTGGACAAGTTCAATAGATTACATGTTTGGAAGTATTATTACTTATTCTACTTATTGAACTAGTTGTAGTGACCTCCTCAATGATCTGATTCTTCTGCTCCCTTTCTCAGGCCTTTGTTTTTCTCAGCGTTGCTACAACAGGGACTAATGTAAGAAAGGAAAGAGACATTTTTCTTCTAATATGGTCTCCAGGTAATACACTAACACACTAACAAACAGAACTTAGATCATCATAACAATACCTCAGCTGGCTTAGCTAGAAAGCAAAAGACTAGCAAATAAAAGTGCACAACTCTGAATAGTTGAAATTAGTGTTTAATGAAATTAGTGTTTAATAATGTTAACCATGTAATCCTTAGCATATTTGTAGCAGGATACAGAAGTTAATGACACCACAGAATGTATTTTTTTTCTCCCAAAGTATGTTTCAAACAGCAACATATTTATATCTTTTGATAACTGCTAGATGTGCTTCACAGTCTTTAAGCCAATGACAGTTCATAAACATCAGCTAATCTTGGAGAATATGAGGGGAACAGGTATAGAACAATTATCACACATATTTCTGTAAAACTGTGTTCAAGGTACTTTGTTCTCAATTTAGATGTAAACCTCCATACAATTTTCTGCATACCTCTGCATAAGAAATAGAACAACATGCTAAACTATCACTACCAAAATCAGTGATTGTCATCATGGGCATTTTAACCAAAATCACAGCATCTGTAGTTTACTTTGTATGGTGCCTTGCATCTCTCTCCTACAATTTTTGACATTGGCTATGAAACAAATCTTTATTCTTACAATTTTTATTGGTGGGTATATTTTGACTAAAACTCCACACAAATATAATGAACCAAAACAACATAAAGTATGTAACACAAACATTATTTATGGACAATCAGATTATTGGGGTTTAGAAGTTTGGTAATATTTGAGTTGAATTCTTGCAGGATGAATATATGTCTATTTGGACATGGTATCTCCAGTCTGATTTAGTGAATGTAAGAGAAATCCTCTAGTTGTTTTCAAGAAATCAGGAAATCTACCTAACAACTGGATGTACTGATGTTCCACCAAAAAACGTTGAACATCCTTTGGATTAGGTGCTACAAGAAAATTAATGTAAACTTGTTTCCTAGAAGAAAATGTGGGCAAAACCTCAGAGATATTGATGAAGCCTAAAGGAATAACACCTGGCATATTTATATATTAAAAGGGATCAAGAACTTTGAAATTAAGAAGGCGAGACACTATAAGTATAATTTTTAGGTGTATATTGAATTTAGAAAAAAAAAAAAGATTACATAGCTCTAATGAAGTGAAAACGTAAATAAAGTAAGATAAAGACTATGCAATAAAAGAATATAATTATATCAATAATTTTTTCAGTATTATGAAAATGTGATGCTTTCCTTTTTTGTGAGTTTATTAAAACTTTAATAATTTAATTATTAATACAAAAAGTCCATTAAAGTCAATAGTGGTTTTTATAGCATAGTACAGCCACAGTCCACAAAATCAGAAGAATTAATCATCCTCTGTAAGGAAAGAGTATGTGGTTAAATTTTCATTTTAAGTATATGTCAAATTATTAAAAGCAAACAACTTCCTTTTTTCATCTTAGTTAGGATGAAGTATGACATTTGAAATGCCCATGTCTCAGGAGAGCACTTTTCTAAAAATTCTGATCTGCATGGTGCAGTGTAGTCCATAGAGCTCCATAGGATGCTTTTATGTATGCTGTTCACTTCTGAGCCATATAAACTTGCAAGGGAAGGAGGAAAGCAATGTAGAGTGAATGTTTGATGTTCTACAGATCGTTCCACTTGTTAATTTTTTCAATAACACAGATTACACTTCTACGCTTCTACATTTCCTCTTCAGAACACTGCATGTGACAGATACGACGTAGCACACCAAGGAGTTTCTCCTGTTTCATGTTTGATGAAAAAGGCACAAAAGATAATGGAAACAAAAATTACAGCTGTTAATGCCAGCATGAAGTTTTTGAGCTGTGTGCAGGATAACAAAATAGACCATGGGAAGGTGTGCCAAAATCAACCAAACATTCATATTGAGAGTTTCCTAATTATTTTATGTTTATCTAATCAAAACAAACACTGCTGGAAGAGCTCAAGTAGAACAAGGATGATTATTCTTCAAGTCTTGATGTTTAAAATTCGGTATCTAAATCTTCAGTAAGACTCTAAGGGAATGTATCAAAATAATTGTCTCATTGCTTTAGAGTTAATTGAAGGAAACAACATAAGAATGCTCTTAATCATATACTAAATTAAAAAAAAAAATGCCCTACATCTAAAATCACAAGAGTTGTCCTTTTTAGGAAACTTTGAAGGCTGGATTATAAAAAAATATTGACTACTCATAAAAAGAGAAATGTTTGATTGATGATATATCTGTATAAAGTTGAATTCTAAAACAGACAACAGTTCCAAAAACTACACTATGGAATCAGTTGGAAAAGTCAATTGCAGCTTGGTTCAGTCAACATTTTACTTAATTCCTTCAAAGACAACATGTGGAAAGAATCAATATAAACTGAAGCACAACTTAAGATAGTTTTTTCTAATACTACACAAAAATTTGTCTGTCCAAAACAGGCCTTATGAACTGACCTGTGTACAGTAAATTGCAGACTGGTCATTAGTATGTTAAGATCTAGTTATAAAGAATAAGGGCCAGTTGTATAGTGACCTTATTTTGTGTTTAATTACAATCAATTATATGTTTCAGATGGATATGAATGAGGGATTTGAAGAAAAATCTGAAAGCTAGGATAGACTATAAAGCAGGTTGGCCATACATTGAGGTAAGGTTTACTAAACAGTCATTGCTTATAGATTTGAAATGACACTTCTGCATTCTAACATGCAGGATTGGTCTGATGAAACTGTACTTGGTAAACATTCCACATAATTGGATAGAAATAAAACCGATGCATCAACATATGTCTAAATAATCCATATTATTTTCCTGCTTTGTTTACATGACAAAGCACTTTTTCATCCTATCCCAGCTATGATTTAATTTTGCAGCCATTACTCTCTTTCATATGTTGTCACACACTGTTTCATACATAGTCAAATAGATCCACTGGACCAGCTGCAGTCTTAGTTAAAAAGATCCAAGGGCAGAAAATCAAAGCCCTTCTTATAATAGTGCTCCTAATGTTTGAAATTAGATATGTTGTACCAGTTTCATTTTTCTGAACTGTTTTTTTTAACTCTCTTCTTATAGTGTTGCTGCAATGCTTTAGCATATTCACAGCATGATGAACTTGGCTTTGTTTCTGCATTTTTAGTTTTAGAGTGAGTCTACTCCACCGAATATAAATGTACCACCAAATTAGAAAAGAGTGAGAGCGTAATCTCCACAATTATTAAACTGTACTTTATTTTAAAACTCTATTTCAAAGCATATTTACACTAAAGCTGCACTACCAGCAGGTTGTGTAATATCTTAGTCTGCTTTGCTACTACAGCCCTGTGTTGGCAGGGGGGTTGGGCTAGATGACCTCCAGAGGTCCCTTCCAATGCTAAAAATTTTGTGTTTCTGTGACACTTGTACCTGACTTAGTGTTAAATTACCTACTGACTTATTTCTATGTTGCATGATGGGGTTAGCAGACACAGCTGAGAGAGTTAAAACTTCACTCTTACTACTTCTGTTTTGCATCCACATACACTTAGACTAAAATATGGTCCTATGTGAATGGCAGTTTTAAATAAGAGAATGTATCTTTGCTATGCTGTTATGGCTGATCTAAGCAATTCTCCTAATAGGTCTTAGTACTGCTTGGCACCTATAAAAGGTTTGAGTGCAACAGGATTTTATTTTGAAGAGCTTTGGATAATTATTTGCTATCCAGTCATATTGATGCTAATTCTACCATAAACTGCATGACTAAAGCCTATACATAGTGCACATCCATTGTCCTTTTGATTTCTTTTTATCAACTGCATTTTGGGAGTACTATCTAAAAAAAAAAAAAAAGAGCAAATATATTCCATAGATAGCTCATTAATTTTGCCATTTCTGTATTTGCCAAATCACTGGTTCTGAAATACATTCATTATTCAAATTTATCTGGGAGTTTATTAGGGAGTTTATTTTTCATCTGTAGACAGTTTTAAATAGATGATTATCAAGATTACCAATTTATATTTGGTTTATTCTTTTCTGTAATAGATATAGACATTCTAACATGACATGCAAATTTTTATTTTCAAGCAGATACTGAACTGAGGTTTCTTAGTTCTGCAATTCAGACTGGTAGCTTTTGTTTACAGTTTGCTACCTTTTGGATAAAACAAGTAATGATTCATCCCTCTGACTTTCCTCTTTGCTTCTTTCATTTTGAACAAAATCTTGCTGAGTGCTTTCCATGAAAAAAAAAAAATAATAGCAGGTGAAACATGAGGTGATCTCATTATATTTTCTCATTATATTTATTTTCCCTTTCCTCAATATCGTGTATGTACTGAGGTTTTCTTATCCATTCCCTTATTCCAGGAATTGAATTCTGGTCTCTCTTTCTCCATCTCACCTGCTTTTTCTTCTATTCTTCAACTCTTTCTTTGGTCTCTTAGTCATTTATTGTTATCTCTACTTCCTGTACTCAGCTATCCAGAGAATCTTTTTGTCTGTGATCTTGTCTTGCCATTTAACCTCTTTGGTTGTTTCAGTGATGTTTCTCTCAGGAAGTACCATTTCCTTAAAATATAACTGTCTGTCCTTCAAATCCTTATCTTCTGTCTCTCTTTTAATGTTGCCAATTCCATACTGGTTGCAAGTCAATTTACCTAATCCACACCTTTCTGTCTACACCTCAGCTTTAGTTTTTTCTTTATCACCCCTCAAAACTGTGAGAGACACCAATCCATGGTAAAATACCTCCAATATGAAATGTTACTAGTTGCAGAACACTGAGATTATGTTGTGCATGACTGCAGGTAGAGTAAGGAGAGGCTTTCTGGGTTTATTCACCTGGTTGTTGCCTTGAAACTTGACTTCTGCCTCTTTGGTGCTCAGTAAACCACTAAGAACAAACACCTCACAGGTGATTAGCAATTACATTTACCTGAATGTAGCTTTTGCAAGTAGACATTGTCTCACCCATATCTATTCCCTGAATGAAGAGCTGCTGGAGAAAACCACTGGTGCTGTGTTAGAATATATATGCTTACAGATAAGTGCAAAATGAGTATGCATATTGCTCCTGCATTTCAAACCTGATTATTTACTTAATACTTTACTTTTTTAGTTTTTACTTTCAAACCTGATTATTTACTTAGCAACTTAAGTAGCCTTTTATTGAAGCTTTCTAATGTAAATTGACATGAATGACACTTGATGTCTTAAATATCTATACTTATGAGTAGCACCTAATATACTTTTATAATGTGTGCTGTGAACTGTGTAAATCTCTGAATTCTGAAACTTCAGAATGATGTTGGCCTCCTGACTGAAAACAAGTAACTGATTTAGCAGAGAAGCAAATGCAGAAGTGTGGTATGTATTCTGATCTGCTTCAAAATGTTGACAGTGTAACTGTACTGTCTGCACCTCTGGAGGTTTTTAGTGAAATAATACAGTGTGTGTGTATATTCTGTAGCACGTGCTAAACAAAGTGAGCACAGCAGGCACTTTTACAGTGTCTGTAAGTATTTTTCCTGAATCAAAAGTATTGGATTTTGTCAGGCTAGCAGTACCATTTATGCTAAAAGGCAGGCTACTGTGATTTTTCTGAACTCTCTTTGAAGTTCAGTTGTATGTCTTTTTTGATTGTACTGAAATACTGGATCATCACTATTGATGACTTGTAATCACTGCTTTTAAACTGACATGTGGATTGATAAGGCAGGATTATCATGTGATTAAGAAAGAATAAGAAATAGGAAACTTCTTCTGTTCCCAGTATTGCCCTAGATTTCTTTTGTAACTACTTAAACAGCTTAGCCTCTCAGTATTTTGCCCATTTAAGCAAAAAGAGGGCATCTCTGTTTTCTTTTCTTGTGGAAGGATATGGAAGTAATGTGATCTGTATTTGTGAACAGTAGTAAAGTAATCAGATGTATTAAGGATAAACACCAAAATTTCTTTTATAATGAATTTCAACAACTTCTTTGTTTTTAATTGCTTTTAAAACCAAAATAAGATCTTATTTTTTCCTATTTTTTTTCCAAATTTTATCATATTCATGTGTGACTGAGTAATCCTTCTCAAATTTCTATAAATTCACAAAAATTATGAACAAAAACCTACTTGGCCTATTTCTGACTTCAACAGAAATTACATAAAGGGTAGGATAAACTACAAAGAAGGAGGTCTTTTAACTGAATATTTAACAAGCTGTAATGCACTCTTTTTTTTTTTCCTTCTTGAGTAAAGCACTTGGAGAAAATTTGATTTTTTTTGGCAAATCAAATCTCAACTTTTCAAATAGTACAGTACTGGTAAAAATAGATTTTTCTACATATAATTGCACAGTATGTCATATGTAATTAAAGGTCTGTCACTTTAAATTAGATAAGTTTTGGAGTAGAGATGGCTGATTCCTTAATTAGGTTCATTGAGAGGTATAAAAACTGAGGAGTCTCAAGTAACCATTTCAAATCCCTCATATTATTTAAAAAATATGTGCTTATTAATATTTAAGACTATATTAGTGGCAGGAGTAAGTTGGTTTCTTGTGAATGTCAGAGTTTATAGAGTGACCTATGAAAAAGAAAGGAAAATGAAATCAAATCAATAAAATGTGTGCAGAATATAAGACTACAGCTTTAATTTCATCCCAGGAACTACTTTGTAAGTAAGAAGTATGAAGATATCCTTTTTCTTTTAGGATGTGCCAACATGAAGCTGTCATACTACCCCTTTTACATCACATCATTCCTCTGTGCAGAAGCAGTGGCAAAATGATTAGAAATTAGTTGCCAGGGGATGAAATTTCCATTTTTCTTGAACTGCTGAGCTGTATTTTTTTTTTTTTTTTTTTTTTTTTGTGCTTATTCAGATAGTTGGAATGTTGTCTGGAAAGACAAAGAAGGATTCTGGCTGACTGATGCTGTGAACTAGCTAACATGAAGAATAATGGCATTGTCTCCCAGCTGAAAAGTTCACTGCATTCTTTACCATATGTAGTTGTTGTAATATGGGTATGAACCTTTGATGAGATTTATCTCTTAAAGAAGTGAGAAATTCTGCTGTATCAAAGTCACATAAGCCAGAATACTCATCCCATTTAATATTCCTTGTGCTCTTCTGGGACAAGCTGATTGGTCTCAAGGAGAGATAGGGTAAGATGTGTCTACATATCTTATTATATTCTCCTCTTGTTCTCCAGAACTGTAGGAAAAGTCTCTTACCCTGTACAGACATCAGGGTTCACAGACCTACTTGCTTCAAAGTCAGTAAGTGCATTCTTTGAAGAACTGGTTCCTTTATATTCTTAGTACCACTGGGGATGGGATCAGAAGCATGATGAGATACATGACTAGGAGGGCATTAGGCTACACAACACTGTATATTAATTTAGACTTTTGTTCCAGACATGCAATCACTATTTTTATTGGCCTATTCCCTAGGAAAACCCACTTGAAAATAAGTGATTGTGATTTCATCACTGAGATTTAGGACAAATGAAGGAAGAAGTCTGAATGTCTTTTCAAAATATTTTGTGTAGTGTAATTCCTGTAGTAATGCATAAAATTAACATAAGGATGATACTTATCCCCTGCTCATGGGGATTTTTATTGGTTTGGAGTAGGTTACCTAGACTGCAGTGATAGTGGATATTAACAACTTGCCATTGTGCCTCAGCAGCAGGTTAAGGTATGTTATTGTTCTGGGTTTGTGCTGGTGTTTTTTAACAAGGTATCAGACAGTTCTCCCTAGAGTTTGTAAGTGACTGTTACAGGTCACAGACTCCTGGAAAACATGCAAAAAAAAAAAAAATAAATTAAAGGAACAGAGAGAGGCCCTTACAGAAATTTTGCTTAAAAATAAATCCAGCTTTATGAGGCTGATATGAGGTGCTTGCTACTTTATTGATAAAATTTCAAAAGCTATCTTTTCTGTAAAATAAGTTAAACAATTATTTTCTGGCACAGCCTAGCTAAAGTCCTAGCTACATACCATATGTCTCCAGAAATCACCTGTGAGGGACTTTGAGGAAATGAGCTATAAAATAGAGGATATTCTGTATTAGTGGACAGAAATAAATCAAATGGCAAAAGAAAATAATATGGCAAATTTTTACAGAGGTCAGAATTACTACCACAGAACTTCATAAGTAAAAAATCAAAAATCAAAATATCTAAATACTTTGAGAAAATGTCTTAAAGAATAAACAAGCTTAATCCAAAGACTTTGAGATTCTTGTCAATATATAATTCCTATGAATTAAAATTCTCATTGTGGTTTTAGTAAAATTTTTAATGTAAAATATTTTTTATATAAACACAACATGATATATTTAACTTGATAGACATTTAAATAGTCAAGGGCTGCCAGATTCTGAAATGTAGACTATTAGCTCCTTCCCTTCCATCAGTGAATACCTTCAGGTATGAAGTTTTCTCATTTGGGTATTTGCTTTAAGTACTACAGTCAATAGAAGGAGGACTGCCCTGAGGAGAAAAAAAAAGGCTGAATTAATGTTCTGGTTTAAATCTGTTAGAGAGATTTTTGCCATTTTTACAGGCTTTCTTTGGCATGCAATGCTAAGGTTCCCCAGTAGGTGCCCTAAGAGATCTCTTATAAATGTTATCACTACGCACTGAAATTGACTATCTGCAGCTTTCTCTTTGTGTGGAGTTTTTTTTTTTTTTTTT
>VZRH01005840.1:820388-853321 GCA_013397555.1 Urocynchramus pylzowi
TTTTTTTTTTTTAAAGTAGCATCTTATTTTGACAGTGAGCCCTTCTTTTCTCTCTGCTCTGTTTCAAGATGGGTATATAAGTTCATCTCATCATCAGTTTTTGCAGTGGAAAGGCCACAGAGGAAGAAGAGAAGCCCATTATTACAGTACTTGGGGTTTGTTCTTGTCAAGTGGAATTAAGTTGCACAGATCCTCCCTCTCCTTGTAACAGCCAAGGTTAGACGTAACCTCAGCTTCAGTGAGAAATTGATGTTTTTAATCTTGAGGGCTGATTTTTAAGTTGAAATACAGTTAATCACAGAGCTGCTCTTCCATATTATCAAGTACTTTGATAGAGAGAAAATTCTTATTTAAAATAAACTACAAGACACAGCACCAGGTTATGATAGTTTGAAGACTGATTATATTTTTCATTTATTTCCTATGCTTTTTAAGGTGAATGAATCTTAGCTAGCATATTGGAGATTTAAAATACTATTTTTTAAAATTGTTGGTGGTCTAACCTATATGTCATGTTTCTATCTTGCATTTGTCCTTCCTTTATATGCTCATGTAATTCAGAATCCCAGTGATAATTAGTGCTATGGTAGTATTTCAACACAAAAAATATATTTATCTTTTAGATTTTTTGGTATTTGCTCAAGGCTGATTTTGATAAACAGTAATATTCTGTAAATTTTTTTTTCTAGCCCTAGATGCATTGGCCGATTCAGTTGTCTCCTTGGGACACTGAAAGAGAAAACCACAATAACATCACTTCTGAGATTTAACTTTTGTATGTTAATTATTTTTTTGAACTGAAGACAGTTTTTCTTGTGGAGTTAAACTGTGCTGCTTAGCTATAGTTGCATTTTAGTCTACTGTCTAATAATAGGCTGATTCTCTTACTTTATGCTTGAAGAATTTTTCTCACAGAAATATTTGAACAGTCTACATTTGTATGTTTTTGGTGCAGTCAGCAGGGTGGGGGGAGATTTTCTGCACCTTGGAGGTTGCATTTGAAACATTAGTAGATTGCTTCAAGCATCAGATCTTGAAATTGGTGTTCCCAAAAGACTAAAAATCTAATATTTTAATATATTCATGTCCTTTATATCTTTTCTGTGTGATAGTCACATTCACCTACTGCTCTAGGCTCTCAGTAATCTCTTCCATGTATAAGTAAACTTCTGTAAGGGCTGCTATGCTTGTCCTTGTAAAAATATACATGATATACACATAAATCATTAAGAAATCTATACTGAAAATTTGATTTATACTTCCAAAGTCTCAGAAATCCATATAAAAAATAGCACCCCCCTGTTCTCATGGTTTTTTAGATAGAACAGCTCTCACATTAATAAAGAGATTTAAATGAAAGTTTGAGATATAATTTGCTGACTCTAATGATTTTGAGTGCTTTTATTAATTTATGTGCTGCATCTGACTCTTCGATGAACAGTGTGAAGTATTATGGCTAATAATTCCAGTTTTATCATTCTCTGCTTGCCTTTTGAGAGACAAAGATCCAATCTGAGTTAGACTTTTTTATAAGCTGGGCATGTTTCTGGCCTTATGAGTACATGGTGAAAGAAAGCCTAAAGAGCTGATCACAAAGCTCTCAATGGTTAAAAAAAAATAAGCCAACAGATTTGTGCCTTTGGTTTTTGCTTTTTTTTTTCCTAATGAAGAAAGTGAACAGGACATTGTATGCATGGATGGAAATTCTGAATTTTAAAATTTTTAAAGTTTAAGTATTAAGTGTTGAGTGCTAAATGTTTCCCATTAAGAAAAATGTCTTCACTAAAAGGGTGGTCAGGCATTGGAACAGGCTGCCTAGGGAAGGGCTTTGCCTCTGTCCCTGGAAGTGGTTGAGCAACGTGTGGATGTGTCACTTGGGGACAGTGTTTAGTGGTGAACACAGCTGTGCTGGGCTAAGGGTTGGACTAAATGATCTCAGAGGTTTTTTCCAATGATTAATGATTCATTTTTCCAATGATTAGTGATTCTGTTCAGTTGGGACTTTTCCAAAAAGAGCTATGAAAAGTGTGGTGATGTTATATATAAGCATTACAAAAATCATTAATAATTGTTGGGGTTTTTTTTTTCAATATTCAAAGTAATGACTTATTTTAAACTTCCCATACATCTGAGATCCTTAACATCTGAGATCATAATTTTGATTTTCAACATCAATTTTCTTATCCCAGCATGCAGCAGAAGGTTTCTGTGGCATATTGATTTGTATCCATCAACCATGAGACCCACTTTGGTGTTTTAAAGAAAGGAAAATATTTGGGAACTTGAGGGATTTTAAAGCGTCTGTTTACCATTTCTCTCTAAAATTTGACTTCTGAAGTTACCATTGGTAAATTCAACCAATTTACAAGGCACAGCAAATTTGGGGGGTGAAGAAGAAATACCATTTGCTGCAAAGAGTTTACTGCTATCACTCTAATCGGAGAATATTTAAAGAAAAGTGTCTTCTCAGCACTCTTTGTTCTGTATTTAGACTAGGTTTGTAAACCAGTAGTAATTTTGAATTTTTCATTGCTTTTGACCAGTGTCTGAGGGATCAGTTCTTTTACAATTCTGTAATAACTGCATTGGAATTATTTGCGTGGGACAGAAATAATGCATAAGTAATTTTAATCTATTTCTGGTATTTAGGTCCATCAGTAATTATGTACTTTGTTTTTCCTGTGTTATCTTTTACATTGGATTTACTTTATCTATTTTTGATAATAATTTATTTCACAAAAGGCCTTTTCACTTCAAAAACCATTTTTTAATGTTAAAGATTGTGTTTTTAATTATTTATAACAATTTGTAACTGTTCATCATGTAGCCTTTGCATGGAATACAAAATGTCAGCTTTAATTTCACAAATTAAAACACCTCCGTAAGGAACTTAAATTGAGGCACAGTGAAATAGAGAAGTGCTACTGAAAAGAGTCAAACTGCTTTAAAATGAGTATGCAGTGTGTGTGGAGGTTCAACTAATTTGCAAAGATATGTGGCCTAAAAGTGAAGCTTCAGAGTTGAAATTTCCTGATTGAAAAGGGTACATCTAAGCAAAAATATTATTCTGAAGTTTGTTAATTGGTACAAGCGGAGGAGAAAGAATCCAGAGAAAGACTTTTCCATAGTAAATATTTTTACAATTTAGTTGTACTTCATAGAAAGCTGTGGTGGGTTGGGAGTGGGGGGAAAGCTGGTATTATCATGATGTGGAAATTTCATCTTTGAGTTTTTGAATATGAAAAATTATTTTTTAAGAAGTGTTGCTCATGAATTTCTAATTTAGGACATGTCTGAGTTTACCTAGGCTCTCAAGACTATCAAGAATTGAAGTACAGAAAATAAAAGGTTATGCTTTCTAGAGCTGAACAGTATGAACAGGAGTTGAATCCTGCTACTCCTTTTGACTTGTACTAATATACATCTATATCCAGAAAAAGACTGCTCACAAGTGAAGGGTCAGAATTTGGCAGATCTGGGCTTAAAAAGCAGAGTGGAAAGGGAATGGTAAATGAAATAAAAAACCTAGTAATTGTACATACAAATTACCAAAAACTTTAGCGTGTGCTAATTCCCTTAAATACACAAAGGAGGAGAAGAAAAGTCTGCAATAGCTAAACCTGTAACTTTGTAGCTACTTTCCTTTCTTTCAGTTTCTTGTGGGGGGAAAAAAAAAAGTGCAATTACTAGTGGAAAAAGAGAAGAAGAAAGATAGCTTTTCTGTGCTCCCAGACTGAAAAGTGGTATGGTTACATTTACATTAATATTATCATAGCAAGTTTGCATCAGTGAAAATATGAGGATAAATCAGACACCATATGTGCAGCTCCACACTTAATTACTAGACGAACATTTCTGTAATGAAGATTATAGTATTGTTTTGAAATTTGCATCCTCCTTTTTATCCTTGCATTCATGTTATTTCTGGGCATCTGCAGGCAATATTATAAAATTAGAGCCAGTGAGCAAATCTAACAACAGAAAACTATTAATGGTAAAAGTCAGTATTACTAAAGAATAGTCCTAAATTTCTGGATGTTCATGAAGGGCTGTTATGACCAGAAAACCACTCTAAAATCTATAATGCTGCTCTAGGATGGTATTTACAATAGATAAAATAATAGATAATTGAGAGTCACAATAGCACAAAAGTATTCCATTTTGCTGTGGGATTCTTGGTCATGTTTATTGTCACAACAATGTAAGAGAGATGCTGATGTACTAAGCTTGCTCAAACAGCCTGTCAGTTACATTTTAAATATGTTGATTTAAAGTTTATTGTGTTCACTTTGATGTAACTGGGCAAGTAAAGCTATGATCAGAGAATAAGGTGTGCAATTTCACTTCGTAGTTAA
Organism: Urocynchramus pylzowi; assembly: GCA_013397555.1. Lineage (NCBI taxonomy): Eukaryota > Metazoa > Chordata > Aves > Passeriformes > Fringillidae > Urocynchramus > Urocynchramus pylzowi. The sequence goes on from VZRH01005840.1 coordinate 824,744, forward strand.
ATAGATTAATAGTATTAATTGAACTGTGTTGGGGTCACTGCTATCCCTCAGGTCCTATTACACCTGTTGATCAGTCTTCCCTTTCCATCTACTGGCCAGTGGTGTTGACCTTTTCCTGCACTGCTCTCCTCCTATCAGTTGGAATTTCATGGCCAAAGATCAGTTTAAGTTCTCATGGAACAAGACAACTTCCTTCAAAAGTATGTAAGACTGATTTGATTTGAACCAGTTACTGTAGACACAGACTGTAAAAGTAATTGTCTGGGATAAAGCTTGAACAAAGCAGTACAGTCTTAAGACTTTAGACACTGAACTTTAGATAAATACTCTCTCACCCCCTGCACCCCAAGACATGGCTTTAAACTTTTCTCTCAGAGCTTCTAGTGGGATGCTTTATCCCTATTGTGTTATCTCATGTGAGTGAGGATAGCCTTATGGGAATGCTAATCTAGAAAGAGATTGATGTAAAGCAAACAGTACCTGCATTTATCCTTCCAGGCATATTTCTGATATCCCATTATGGTTAAAAAAAGACCAACAAAACCAACCAAAAAAACCAAACCCAAAAAAGCTGGAAAGGGCTGCCTTTCCCAGTGTTGTAAATGGTTCTTCAGGAGTAGTTTTAAAATATTTGCTTCCCAAATTTATATCTCCCTTGGGATTTAAGAGTAGCCAAAACTGGGGCAAAACATAGAGCTGAATCTAGGCAATCTTTCATGGGTGATGTTCAAAGAAGTCAAGTGTCTTTGGAAATAAGGAATACTTTTTGATACTTTTAGTGGTACCTAGTCTCTTTTTTTCCTGAATATGTATTGTATATTATATGGTTCACTCAGAGCTGTAGGGAACTCAGAGGCTGTGGTATTATTTAGGAACATGAATAGGGAGTGTGTAGCAGGACCTTACAAACTGGCTCTTGGGTTGTTGGTGGGGCTGGCTTTAAGCACAGGAGGCTGCCCAAAGCAGTCAACTTTGAGAGAGAGCAGCAATGCCTCTGCTCAAGTTTTGTTTCCAACAAGTTCAATATAGAAATTGCAGCCAATGGATGCAGTGTCAGCACTAAGTGTTGATGCTCTTTTCTTAAATGAGGCATTAGAAATATGAGCAGTATGCATTGCTACATGGAATATCCCCTCTCCCACTTTAGCAGCATCTGCTTTTCCCTCATCTGCACTGTGCCAAAAAGATGAACAGTGAACCTGATGTATCAGTTTGGTCCCCTACATTTATTGCCTGTATCCTTCTTTGGCACTATCTTTTTCTTCCTGCTGGAACTTTCTGTTGTTACAGATCATATTCAGTATTTTTGGAGGAGGCAAAGAGAGAAGGTTTGACCTAGGTTTGCTATCAGCTCTGGTTTGAGATGATCCATATCTTACTCTGGAGGATGGAAGTTATCATCACCTCTCTTTGCTGAATGTCAGATTGCCTCATTTATGCAACTTTATGACATTGAAGTTGACAAAGAAAGGTGGATTTTTCCCTCTATTTGTAGGCAGGGTAATCCTGATTTTTCAAAATTAGAGATTTTCATAATGCAAGAATGATTCTATGAAAGCAATTAATATTAAAGTAATTCAAGTCCCTTGGCTATCCTCCACCGAGATTCTTTCCACTGCTTAATAGTAACATAAGAACTGCAAGAGAGTAAACAGTCTTCAGACTCTATTGCATGTTGCTGAATCAGATAAAAACCTTCAAAATAACTTTCAAAACCCTCTTTCTCTGCTTTGATGAATTTCTGTATTTTGTGGCTTCCAGAAAATTTCATCTAAATAACAAGAAATATTTGAAATTGCTGAGAGGTAGGCATTCCCAGACCTTCAAAATACAGACAGAGGCAAGAGAAGCTTTCAGTTCTAATAGCACAGGGATGCTTACCTTAGTCAGCACTGAGGATAATTCATGTGACAGTAACTGATTCATCAATAAAGAGCCACTTGGACATTTGCCACGTGATCAGCATTCGTGACAGAACAGTTGGAATGTGATGTTCAGCACTATCTCCTGGCTCCTCTTCATGAGTGTTGCACTTCACAGAGGTGTCCTAGATAATCCCAGAGTCAACGTGGTTGAATCAAAAATGAGAATAGTGTCAAGGTGGGATGAAAATGGGAGCACAAATTTATATTTCAGGGAGGTGGGGTGGTCACTCTTCAGGCTGTAGCTTCAGAGTGACACTTTCACATGAGAAGAGGTGGGATGCTCTTGCCTGTGCACAGAGTTCATACCAGATGTGATATGGAGTATCTGGTGATGGCGTCTGAGCATTAATTTCTTGTTTAAATACAGCTTTTTTTTTTTTGTTAAGAGGCTGTTTCTAGTGTTTACTGGCACACTGATGCTCAAAACTTAATTCCTGTCAGTTCTACATTAAAATTGTATTTCTATTGTATAAATAAAACTGAAGGTATTTACCTTTTTGCCTTTCCAAAAATAACCAAACAGTGCAAAAATCCCCCTCAAAACCAAATAAAATATATAAAAATTTTGGTTTTAAGTCAATGAACACAAAAAAAAATTGTTTTGAATGTATTATACTGTGGTCGTTGAGGAGACACAAAATACATTCCTTTCACATTCTACCATTTCATCACCACGTACTGGCTCCTCCTTGCCTTGCATTATCTGCATTCCATTCTTCTTAGAAATAACAATTTTTTTTAGCCAAAGAATTTTTGAAAGAATTCTTTTTTTACAGTCCTATTTAGCTACAACCTAATCAGGAAATGGTAGGTTTTTCTGGTTTACTGTTAGATTTCCAGAATGCATTTGGAAGGCTTCTTCCTAGTAGTTATATTAGAGTGGTATAAAATCATAAGCAATAAAACCCAGTAAAATAGTGTAAGACAGTTAAAACATAGCAGGAAATGAAGGTTTGGATCCTTTTGAAGGGGTTATAAGCATACAATATGAGAAATGCATTGTTTGATTGGAAATATCTTTGCAAAATTTAAAGAAGACTGCATTTTTTCTAGGAAAATTACTATGTACTAAAATGATACACTATATTTAATATAGATAGTAGAATGCAAATGACCAAGTCAGCTGTCAGAGTTATTATTTTTTTTAATCAGGTATGATAGGGTGAGGTTTTTCGTTCTATCAGATCTCAGAAACTGTATGTGTTTACTTCCTATTTTTCTCAGTCTGTTAATTTCTTTTTACATAAGGTGAGAAAATCCTTCTTTTATAGACTTGGACTTAAACATCCAAGCACATAGCAATAGGAGCCTATGCCAGCTTTATGACTGACAAAACAAGTGCTATTTTCTGTATTTCTTTCTGATTGTGCTGAATTGAAGCTCATGAAGAAAGTTGACCTTTGTGACAATAAAGAAGAGAGTTGAGTCACCACAAAGCAGGAAAGGAGAGAGGCAAAAAACTCCACAGCAGTTAAATTGAAAAAGAGAAAATACCTGTATCTAGTTTGGCTGTTCAAGTACAGAACACTTTACTCTATTTGTGTACTTCTGTGAACCTGTATGAATGGACATAGATTTTTTTTCTATAAACAATCACAAGAAACTTTGAATTTTTTTCATTTCAGTTAGCAGAGTTATTTTAAAGTTTTTTTTCCATTCTTGTGATTGTTCATTGGAACTAAATCCTATAAATAGGGTGAAATTCTGTACCGAACACATTAAATGTAGATTTTAGAGTTGTTTGCATGTTGTCAATTGGGTCAGGATTTCATCTATAATTAACTTAATTATATTAATGTGGGCATTGGGGGAGAGTACTGGAGGGCAAATGTATTTTTGGTTCAATCCTGATAAGGACAAACTGCCCTCAGCTACAGATAGCCCTTGTTTATTTAAATAGCTGCAATATTCATCGGTCTGTTTGGTTACTGATTGAGCTGTGCTGCAATGCAATTATACCAAAATCCACATGCATCTTTTTTCTCTGCAGTTTGATAATTTCATATTTCCTGTCAGTGTTTGTACTGCTGTGTATACTCCTCTCCATCACACCAGAGTGCATCCATGTCCTTCTGTGTTTCAGGAGCTCATGGTTTCTTACATGTCATAGACTTTCCCACGTCACATCTCTTGCTGATATGCACTCTAGTAATCTTCCCATCCTATGCTGAAATGCTGCTCCCCCTGCCCCTAACTACCTTCTCTCTTTACATTTTTGTGGTTTAGGACTTGGTTTCCTTCTATAGTCTTTTATAATTCATTCGTTACTTCAAATCTGATTGGAGGCAACAAACTCAAACCTGTCTATTCTGGTCTTGCCATTTTCATGGTGATCTTGAGGAGCAATCTCCAGGGGGGTTGAGTTTAAAGCAGCTGAGTTGTTGAAGAATCTCTTTCACTGGGTAAAAAAAGATGGGATCCATCTCTGTTGGCTACAGCACTTCAATGCAGAGAGTTTCATAAATGAAGAGGGATAAAATCATAACATTAACCAGAATACTTAATAGAAAGTGTTTCTCTAAACTATCATAGCTATTGGAACTAATGATAGTCATATCATGGTTTAGCATTCATCCAAGGAGTTCAATAAAACAAAGATTTCAATGGTTTTGTTGGTAACTGCTGTTTTACCAGACCTCAAGTTTATCTTGAATAATAAAAGAGAGGAGTAAGGGTGGTAGATGAATATATCACAGCAAATATGGAAAATTTTAATCTTTAATTTAGCAGCTCACCTGTTTAAAAAAAGTTGTATCTTAAGTGGCCATTTTGCTTTCTCTAGGATAATGTCTTTTCTCAAATGTACTCTTAACAATTTACTATGGAAGTGCCAACAGCTGTTGTTTCTTCTTACATTTAGTTAATGTTAGTAGTGTTTGATTTTAGAAGAAAAACATTAAAAACTTGAAAACCAAAATATTTATCTTCTCTCGCATGTGCAAAGGACACAGCTACACAATGGTGTCAATTTACAAATTTTGTAAAGTATTAACAGTGCCAAGATACTCACCTGAGTTCTAAGCTGGCAGGTTTTCTGTTTCTGGTTTCATAACATAAAGTGGTTGAATTCCCATCAGTTCAGATATTGGCATGATGATAAACATTAATCCTCTAGGATATTGAGGAACCAGCTGTGACAAGTTTGCTTAATGAGGGAAGAAAGAGACCACCTCACTAACAGTATAACCTCCACAAACCAGCACTTGCATATATCAATGATGCTAAAATCACCCTGAGGTTGATACTGAAGTCTTGGGAGAAAAATAGATCGATACACACAACTTGAATCTATTAAACAAAGCTCCTCTGAGATTTGTGAACTATAGTACTCTCATTTTGTTCTTCTTTCTGAAATATTAAAGACATTATGAGACCGTGTGAAGAACTTATCAGAAAGTTTTAAAATTGCCATTTCTCATTTTGTTATAATTCATTGAAATTGGGGTTGCTAATACTAAGACATCTGGGTGTCATATATAAATAAATAAATATACTGTATATAAATAAATAAATATACTGAAAACGTTAAGATCAAATTAGAGCATGAATTTAGCGTCAAAGATAAGTGTCCTTGCTGCATCTGCATTTCAGGTGTTTTTGACCTTTCAGAAATGGCCCTGGCATGATCAGGCCATCTGTGTACAGGTTCACATGAGCCACTGTAAATCTTTAGGGCCAATCCCAAAAAAGCCCTTCTAGAAAAGCCCTGGGCAAATGGATCTTGTTTGCATCCCCCCACAGAGAGGGGATGGGCTGCCTGGGCTGCTGCTCTCACCCACCAGCACTTGGCAGTGCAAGTGGTGGGAGGGCAGAGAGAGAGTAACAGTGGAAGGCAGGGAAATCTGGCCCTTGTGTTGGCTGCTCACCATGGTGGAGCCTGGATGTACCTGCCTTGGAGCCACCTGATGTGTTTGTAAGGTCTGCACAAAGACCAAGTGCACTAGTACAGCAGTTCAAGGCTCTGCACTCCACCTGCTGCTTATGCAGCGTGATGGTTTTGCAGGTTAAATCAGGAAAGGAGCGAGGGAGAGATGGACAGGAGTCAGCAGAAGGCAGGGCTGGCATCTGGCATGACGAGGGCTTTTTGTGAGATTTAAAAAAAAAAATGTTTCTCATCCTGTGTGTTCCAGCACATGAGCTGTCAGTAGCATTGCTGGCTGTTCCAGAATGACTTGCCAGCCTGTTTTGGTGGGTGAAGGATGAAGAGCATGTGCCTGCACAGTGAGTGGCTGTAGCCACATAAAGCTGCAGCTGAGAGACAGAACAGATTGGTACGCAGATGTACGAGCTGTTGGCTGCCCTGGCAGTGCTCACTTCACGGCTGCAAGCCCCAAGCCTGCTGTACATGGTTAAGGTGACCTAACAACTCTGGTTCAGAGTGTAGCTGCCACTTCTGGAGGGGAACTGGAAGGTGGCAGCATGAAGTGTGCAGCATTCAAAAGCTGTCAGGAAGTCGTGGGGTTGAGAGCTGCCCCCATGACACTGTGATCTGCTTTCCACGGCGCATTTTGACAAGGAGAAACATTGCTAGATATGGATTACAGCTATATTCATAAGAAAATATGATACTGTGACTACTTTGTAAGAGCCCCATTTTTGGTGTAAAGATAACTATTGTAAGGTTTTTGAAGGCAGGCTGTGTGTGAAGATGTGGGCACTAGGGTAGAGTAGAGGCAGGCTAATGGGAAAAGACATGCTTTTAGCTAAAACTTCTGCTATTCATTCAAAGCTAATGCAATATAATTGTCTTTACACAAGAAAATACTTTCCTTGCTGCTACATTTCTGCCATGAAACCATAAGAGTAGATAAAAGCATCTTAAGAAATGGTAGCAGTGTATTCTTTCTTGCTGGTTGTTTGTGTCCATCATGATATGCAATGAAATCCTCAAAGTCACAGGCAATGAAGCATGGTTTATATTTATTACTGTGACTGTATTATAAACCTATTAATAACACTGAATATGGTGACATAGCTTATGGTCTTTTTCTGATCACCACAAAACAGACAATTAATTTTATTCTTATTTATTTTCAGATTAATAATATCTAAAAGACAGAGACTGACATTTCCTGAGAGCATACAGTGCTACTCCTTGATATGTTGAAATTGACCTTTTAAATAATTCCAGGTTAATATCTGATATATCTTTTCTTTTAAAGGCAGAAGGAATGCATTATTTAAGATTTCCTTTATTATACTTTGTAGGGGCGTTAAGTTGATCAGACCAGTTTATTGAGGTGAAATATTTACATTTTCAAGTGAATTATATCTCTTCTCTTAAAGCCAAATATCCTGGCTAGTCACCATGTATCAACACAGAACCGAGCATAACAGCTGAGAAATTCTGGAAAAAAAAAAAAAAAGAGCTTTAAAAATGCAAAGTTCTTAATTTTAAGTATGCATGCATTTTAAAATAGGGCATTCTTGTTACTGGTTATGTGTTTTAACTCTTTATATAAAAAGGCTGGCTAAGCCAGGTTACATTAATTATATTTTTTTAGTACACTGTAAATACACATTGCCACATTTGGAACTAGTTGTGTAAAATATTATATCTTTTCAGTCTTCTCTGTGAAGATTACAGCATAGGGACAGGTGAAGTAGTGCTTATTATGCATTTGCTAAACTGTCATAGTAACAACCTCTTTCCTAGCCCAACAAGAAGAAGTTAGGCAAAGAACAAAATTTATATTACCAATGAACTGCTGAGAAGATTTAGAAATCATAATAACTTTGAGAGGAAGCACTCACTATGGTATTGTAGAATATATTAATCATTATTGGATATTCATAAGTAAGGTGTCAGAACTGGGATTTAGTTTGTTTTCCACAAATTATTGGAAAAGTATTGGAAAAGCACTAGCAGAAGAGAAAAGGGAGATACAGGTTTGGATTACATTTCCTCAAGAATTATAACAAATTGTCTCTAACTCAGCAGTGACTATCTGATCATCAGAGTGATGGTGGAAACTCTGTGAACTTTTCAGGTAGTTTTCTTTGCTTAAAAAAAAAAAAAAATCCATGAAAATTATTTAAGGGTCCCAATTCCCTTTCCTAAATAAGGCAAGTGAGATATCTGAGGTATTCCTTCTGTCTATGGCTCTCCCAGCAGTGCTTCTCATCCAAGAGTTTTAAGGTGTAAACTTGACACAGNCTATCTGAGGTATTCCTTCTGTCAGTTCAGAAGCTATAGCTCTCCCAGCAGTGCTTCTCATCCAAGAGTTTTAAGGTGTAAACTTGACACAGAATAAAAGAATCCTTTTATGGATTATAATTTATAAAAAAAGTTCAGAATTAACTGAAATGGAAAGAATTCAATAGTGAGAAAACTGCAGAGTACATCAGATTCATGAAAGCTCTGGAAATGGGCTAAAAAGTGAAATGACGGAGCCTTCTGAGAATCAGAAAGGAAAATCTAAATTTGATGCTGATGAAATTACTGTACAGTGAGAAATAAGGAGCAACCATTATCTGTTCAACATCCTTTGTGCCATTCCTCCTCAGCTCATGAGGAAAATCTAAGGATGACAAACAACACATGAGACTTCTACAACATCGATCAATTTCATGCTAAAATTCTGCATTAAGCTCGTTGTTAATGAGAAAATTAATGCACATTGAGGAGAGAAACTCAGCACCCTACTCATTTGTGCACAGTGGGGGGGAAGCCCACCCTCTAATTATTTACATGCAATGAGTAGCTGTAAATTAACTGTTTGCATTAATAAGATGGATGATAATGGAGTTACTGCTAGTAGTTGTTTAAGAATTTCAGTTCAGTGTTTACTGGCAGAAAAATCATATATATATATATGTTAAAATATGTACAGTTAAAATATGTACTGGAATATTTTATAGTTTTTAAATTTTTCTTTGCATTTTAACCTATAATCTATATTATAAGTGAGAAATGTGCAGAGAATGAAACAGGAAAATGCAGAGATAAAGACTGGTATCTGCTTAAAGAGAGAGTAAGCCAAGTAAGCTCATCAGATTTCCAAACATGGTTATATGAATACAAAGAAGCAACAGTCTTTAGTGAAAATAAAAGTAGACATATATAATAATAACCTAGATGCAATTATTTTACAAATATTTAATTAATGAAGTTAAAATTACAGAAGAATGTTATCTAAACTCTGAAACACCAAGTTCTGCTAGATTATAATAATGAGTAGAGGGTCTAGATCATTAATGCAAATTTGAGTTCAGAAATATGTAATTTTGCCCCAGAATGCATGATATAACAATTTTTCAAAAAAAAATTCTGATTTCTTGATAATACAATATTAAAAGAAAATTTAAAACCCTCTCTGCTTATAATTTGGGCTATACCTTCAAGTAGAAATAAGACAGAAGCAATTTTAGGGACCATGAATATATAGTCTTGATAGCTTATTTCTTTCTGTTTGGCTATATGCTGCACTTGCAATGAAGCTTTGAACAGTCATTTTTTTTCCTGCTCTTAGTTCAGCTCTCTAACAATGCAAGTCCTTAGGACAGATCATATTTTTTCTTAAAATAAAGGCTTCATAATAGTACTGTATTAAGGAGAACTGTGGTTTTGGTAGTAATTTTAAAATAAATAATCATTTAAGATATCCAATAAATTCAATAGAAAATGTATGCTACTTTAAAAAGGTGGCTATTTTAAATAGGCAAAAAATGACTGTATAGACTCTGTGTACTTCTGGGATTTTAGGTGACATCTGTCCAAAAAGCTTACTTTTTAAATTTGTGTTGTAAGTGTTCATCCAAGTATCCAGCAATGAAGTCAGAAACGGAGCATGTAATATTTTTCTTTTCTGTACAAGTACAAAGCATAAGCCTTTCAAGGTCAAGCAATTTCCAAAATTATAAGGACTCTATTCTTTTACACCACATGAGACTAAAATATATTCAGTTTGTGGGAGGGTGGTGGAATGTTGCTGCTCTTACAACCTTCTGTGAAATGAGTGTTTTCCAACCAAATTTTTGTCGTGCAGAGAGGTATTCAAGAAGTGCACAAAGGGGACAAAGGTTTAATCATGCTAATCTTAGCATGCACAAGTGCTGAACTAATCTGTTTCTGACCTTAAAAGTCAACAATTAAGTATTTTTAAAAAAATTCAACAAACACAAATAGATATTTTCTTTGAGATTAAAAATCAAGATTCTGATTTTTCATATTTATTTATTTATTTTTTTTTTATGGACTTATTTTTGCAGTAACAGAGCTACTGAGAACTAACACAGAGTCAGTGAAGGAAAGTCCCATACCATAATGTACTTGAATCCTCAGAGTTCTGAAGCAGTCTTTTTTTTTTCATGTTTCCTGTCAGTAAACTAGATTAGTTCTAAGAATCCCATAGCAAAGGTCCATCAGAACACCTGATTAGCCCTTCTGTTTTGGTGGAATTGTGAGGGGAACTGACGAAGAAAATTCCAGTGTCATTTCCTATCCTCACTATGATATCCTGTTACTGAGCAGGTGTAGAAGAACAAGCCTCAAGTTATTTATGTAAAATATCCCTCTGTAATAGAACTTGTTTTCTGTGTTTCAAATAATGCTCTGCTTAATGTATTCTGTGCAAGCTCTCCTAAGAGAGATACTTCTACTATGTATATTAGAAAAGCTGGAGTGACAAAGAAAGGTAATTGAAGTGGAAACTGTTGGAAAAAGTAATGATAAATGAGATGAAATGGTAAGTTTGATTAATAGGAAGAGCCAGAATAAGATTGGGTTTGGTGAAACAAAAGGTAAGTGAGGTTGAAGTAATATGGTGTATTAATGTCGAGCTTTTGTTTGAATTACAAGTGTGAAGGCAAGGCAGGCTGGTAAAAATCAGCTGGAATGAGGATTAAACAGACCTTTCAGTGGTTTTACCAAGTTTGGTAGAGAAGTCCCCAAGGAAGGGTAGCAGGCTTAAGTAGGATCTGTTACTGAGACTGTGAATAGAGGTAAGAGTAGAGTCCATTTGCTACATGTAATATCTTCACAGGAATTAATTCTATTCAGTCTCTCTGCCTTCAGGTGACTGTGAAGACTACTGCTATGTGAGGAATGATAGGAATCAAAACCACAGTTTGTGTAACAGGATTGCCAGGAGCATGACTGTAAATGATACAGGATAATAAGTGATCCCCAATTTGTTCACATTTTATGCTCAGATGATTTCCTATAGAAAAGAAAATGTCAGGCAAGACTTGAAAATTCGGTGCACGGTCTGGGCTCCTAGGGCACACTTATGATGTTTTGTACTTACTCCTGTATATCTTGATTCTTATCAGAGGCTTCCACATTGTCAGGGTAAGTGAACTAAAAGCAAAGTAGAAAAGGGAAAAAAAACCCACTCATGCATGAAAGTGGCTCATCTCTGCCCCATAATGCAGGACTAAGTAATATAGACTAGCAGACTGGCTTGGGAGTATCTTGAATTAATGAAGATCAGTTTGCTGTGTTGTCTGTTTAACATGATGGTTTCAACACAAATGCTGGGTATCAATAATAAATATTGCATATCTCTAATAGGTTCTGAAACCACTTATGTAATGTATATGTGCACATCCATTAGGAACCATCTAAGGTAACTCTCATACCATATGTATCTATAAATCTGTGAATATGATTATTATAAACTTTTAGGTTGTGAATAGTACATCACAAGAGACCACATTTAAAATAAAAAGTTGATGAACATGTGATTGATCATAATTTTTTTCTTTCATCTGAGAAAAAGTATTGCATTTTTCACCACTGCTTTTCTCTTATATTCTGTCTTTTCTTTGACTTTTCCTGATTGTTTCTTCAGTGACTCCCTCATGAGAGTATTGAATAGAGATAAGAAAATTCTCAGTTCAGCACAACTGAATTGATACTGCTGTCCCAAGTACTACTACCATTTTTTCTCTTTGCTGTTGTGCCAGATGGATTGTCCTATATCTACTTATGTCTACTACATTTATTCAAGTCCACAATTGGATTATCAGTATTGTAAACCTCTATTATACGGCTTATGCTAAAGTAATATTGCATCTCTGAACTTGTACATTTTATTTTCACAGAAAAGACCTGTAAAGATGTTTATGTGGTGGTCTGCTGTTTCACTTCTTGGATGCATTTTGCTGGGAGCAGATGGGTGGCCAGTCAAGGAAGGATACGACTTTAGGCCCTATCAGCCCCTAGTAAGGTTACGGCACAAGGTATGGATTATTCTCGAATAGTTCTTCCTTTTCTTCCATGGTCAAGGGATAAATTACACTCTAGCCTTGTCTTTTTTGTGTTTATTGGAGTAATGTTCAGAAATTAACTTTTTCAAAGGGCATGAGATAAGATCTGTTTTAGCTTCAAAAACTAGAAATTAGTTACATCAACAGAAACTCAGAGGGGGAGCCAGGAGAGGCTCTCTCTTAAAGCAACTGTCAGCATCTGCTTAAGGCAATGACTTGTCCCAGTCCTCAGTGAATTTCAGTCCAAGCAGCAAACAGGGAAACTGCCTATCAAAGAAGAATGGTGTTGAAGTTAACTGATGAATAGAAACTTGTTTGCAAGAGGTAGATCTGCCCAGGGCTTGCTGAATTGAGCAGTTTTGGACCATGGTGAAGTGCAGATGTTTTCTGAGTTACATGGTTCCCATATTCAACTACTACATGCCATTCAAGTTTTGCCCACCTGATGTTCCTTTGTCATGAATCCAGGACTCCCAAAACAGTTCTCAGCTAACAAATCCTGCCCTTCTTCTGGTAGCTAAAAGGGAAATTTCTGTGGTGGTTCTGTAAAACAAGGAAAAGGGCTGTGATATTTCCATGAGCTGTCTAAAGTTAGAATAGTTCTGATCAACTTAATTCTTTCTTGTCGTGGTAGTCATGGGAGCAGCATCTCAGGTGACTTAAGACCTACAGTTATGACAACAGAGATGATAAAAAAAAATTTCACCCTTCTGAATTTTTGTGCTACAAGTAAAAGGTCTGAATTATAGCCAGAAACTCTAAATGTTAGTTTCTATTAATGTTTCAAGATACTTCTAGTTTTATTTCTCAGTACTTTTTTGTAAAGTATGAAAAACATTTTTTGGTCCTCAGTTTAATAAAAAGATCCAATATTGTGTGATTCTATCTCAGCATATTAGGTGGAACTGACAACATGAGTTCTCAAACAAGTAAAATACTTGCCTATTAGCTAATTAATGTATGTTATGTAGATTAAATACAAAAAGTTTCTTAACAGATAGAAAATAAATTCTTAAAATTATACAATTATGCACCCTCCAGGGAATGTTCTCAATCAGAATAAGACTGAATCAGGCCACAGTAAAGGAAATAAATAACTATATCAGCACACAGGTTTTTATGCTGAGTATTATTCAAAACTTTGTCTCATCACTTTATTTCCATTTGACAGCTGTAAGCAAACTAAAATAAAATAACACAAGAAAAGTATTTTGAAATCTAGAAGGAAGAGAGAGACTAGTAATGAAACTGTGGAATGAATCATGTGAGAGAGAAATCACATGTGCAAAAAACAACCTACACAAAACCATGAATACTCTGAGAACAATGAAGGACAAAGTATGGGGTATGATTAGCATTATTTCTGAGGTTAGATGGTCTCTGATCCTAATGAATGTACGTGGTGCTATTCATATGTTGCTGTTATGCAATGTTATGCAAAAATATGGTGGCTTTTTCATTAGGCAATATGTCTAGATAAAAAGTGTTTTAGTATAGTTTGGCTTTTGGTATTAGGGACATATGTTTCTATTAAAAAAACCCCCTAGGAATATAAAACTTTTCTAAAGTCAATTTTTAAAACCAACTTTGTCACAGATACGCATACTCAAAATGTAAATAATATGGTAAAAAACTTTCTGCTTCAATCAAACACTTAATAAATCAAGTGCTTAGATTAAGTTATGCCAATAGAATACTTACTGCAAACAGATGATAATGAATATATGCAGTTATATTTGCTTTGATCAGGCAATATGTATGCAAGTTTATGTGTGCACAGATTAAAAAAAAATATTAATCTCTCTTGCTCTAATAAAGGGAAATTCATCTGACTTGAACAATAGTCCAACCAGAGCAACTTCAAATGTCAACCTGCAGGGAAAAGCAATCCTGTTGGTACTTGGGTATTATCTTGAAATAATGATTGTGTTCATGGTGGAAACAGGCATTCATATCGTAAAGGTTGTGTTGTTTTAAAAGGGATTATGAACGAGTTCAGCTTCTCATGCATAGAAATTACAAGCAGGAATTTAGTCTGTATATAGGATAATCTGAAAGCATAAGAATATCATTTCTGTGGAAAAAACTTTATAAATATGGAAAAATTGTGCATAAGAAAGCATTATTTTACTTTGAGCACTGGAATGGATTGCCTAGAGAGCTTGTTGAGTCTTCATCTTTGCACGTGTTTAAAAACTGTCTGGACATGATCTGGGACAGCCAACATGTTGCAGGTGATCGTGCTAGAGCAGGGAGGTATCACAGGGTGACCTCCAAAGGTCCTATGGTTCTTTGTTTCTGTACTTCATTATAATGCACCATTAATTATAGTAATGTTCATTACCATGGCTGTTATAATGGTAATGAAGATCAAATGTTTGACTGCATTGTTTATATATGAAATATTCAAACCCAGGAAGAGATGAGATCTCTTGAACCAGAACTGAGAAAGATTATTACAAAGCACTCCTCAAAGTTGTTTCCAGTCCCTTCCCTTGTTTATCTGCCACGACTTACATTTATGTGGTTATGCTGAAAAGTACTAGGCTGTGTCTGAACAGCATGTGAATTTCTTGTTAAGCCAGGTAATCCTTGATTCTTCATTTGTCAAAACACTGGAAAAGTTTGTAAGGTACTTTCCATTTGGGAGTCTTCTTGCATTGCTGCTGAAGTATTGTGAGCAATTTGTTAATACCTAGGTTCCCACCTGATATTGTTAGGAAGTATTTTTAGCATCCTAATGAATTTTCTTCTTGTAATTTGCATGCCTCTGACAGAGACCAATGTTTATGCAATGTCTTCAGTGAAAGAGTGTATGCTCTGAGATTTCCAGGTATAAACAGGCAGGTGGCAGCCAACAGAATGGCAACAGTTGGCTGCAGATTTTCTGTCAGATGCTAAGAAATATGGAATATAGCCTGTACATCCATATGTATACTCCAGAGCATGCCAGCTCTGCATATCTAACTAACACATGCATGCACAACCATCCTTGGCAAGCCAGGTGGTTCACATGGTTTAGGAAGGAATAGTACTGGTGACAGTGCCTCATTGTGAATGATCTCCTCATGGGTGGGGAGCAGTTCAGTTTTAGCCTCAAGGGACCATCAGTGAAGATGTAACTTAGTCCTTGTCCCCTGGACTCCTTTTACTTTGGCCCAGTGCTGAACTTTTGAGGTTAGGACAATCAGGTTTCCCACAGTCAGAGTTAACCCCTCACTGAGAGCAAACACTGCCCTGACAGCATGGGTGGGAGCAGAGAGAGGGGAGACTCCAGGGAAATCAGAATCCAGCCTGAGCCTCAGCCTTAGCCTTGGCCTGTGCAGGATGCTCCATCAGGAAAGAGCTTCTGTTGTCCAGCTGAGCAGGAGTGTATGGAGGATACAGCAAAGGGGGTGTGCCAGCTTTCACTGGCTTCTGGTGATCTCTTGGTTCAAACTTCTTTCCAGCCCTGTCTGATTTCATCTTTTTTTTACCAAAGGGCTAAGGGGAAGTGACTCAGCTGGGCAATCCTCACTCTTGTCTGTGATACTTCTCCAGACTAAAAAACTTACTTTAACCTCCTGTAAAAAACCTGCCTCTCTTCCCTTTTTCCTCTCTCCTTTCCCTTACTACTGTTGCTATTTGCTGCTAAATTCATCAGTTCAACCCTGATTCATATTAAATTAGGGCTCAGAACTAGGTCAGTTTAGAGGGGTTTAGGTTACATTAGAATTAGATCCAGTTTAGAAGTGTTTAAGCAATAAGGACTTTGAATTAAAAAAAGCAAGAGAAGAACATAAGCTTCTGTCCCACGTTATTAAAAGTAAATTTGAATGCATAAGCACAGAAAAAACCCATGTATGACTTTTAGGTTTTTGCCCAAAGCTTATAAAATGTTCTCCCTCTACCAAAAGCATTGAAACACCTGAAAAATACAGACAGCCTGAGTGTTCAATGATTTTATTGTCATTTAGGGTGTCATGGCCAAGAAAGAAATGTGCAGAAAGTAGTATTCTGGGATTCAAAAGTAGCCTGTGCTTTCCCTGTGTTGTCTGGTCTCCAAACAACCTGAGATTTATAGCTCACAGTGTCTATCTGGAAAATCTGTTTGCTTGCAGGATCTGAGAAGTCATAAAATTTGATCCTCTAAAATCCTCTGTCCTAGAGAGAAGGGAAAAAAAATCTATTGAAGATGAGCAGTGAATCCTGAGGACTAAGAACAGAGCTTTTCCTGTCATGTCAGTGCTGTTCTCAGCCATAAAGTAACATGAGAATTTTCTTCCTTCTGAGGTTCCATGAGCCCAGTATCTATGTCCTATGCAAATTCCAAGATTAGAAGTAGCAAGACTCAATTTTACTCTTTTCCCCCCTAATCACTTTTAAGTGGAGTCAAGAAGTCTTTTTTTTTTATTATTTAATTTTGTTATTGTTGTTTTTGTTTTGGTTTGGTTTAATTTTTATTTTATTTTCCTTTTCTCTGGAAAGGGAGGGAATTCTGCAATCTAATCTGATTTTTTCTGTGGGCAATAGCATTAAATAGACGTGCAATTTTTTTTGACCCCATTACAATCACTGTGCATTAATAAGCTAATATAAATTAAGCATTTTGTTTTTGCTGTGTCTCACTACATGCTCAAAGCATTTTCTAAGGCTTAGGAAAGTTGCTTCTAAAATTTCCCCGTAAAATTTCTTCTATAATCCTTCTTCTGACTATTCAGTCACTGGGGGCTGTGGAGTGTCAAAATCTGGAATTAAGGCAAGGCTGATTCCTCCTTTCAAGATGCCTGCTGATACTTATTAGCAATGACTATTTATAAACCTGTATTCAAATCAAGAGGGCCAGTCAGGGAGCAAAGGTGCATCTTAACTACTGGGCTGAACCTTTTGCTTTACCTGTCTTTTTTGTTCTTGTTACTGAACATCATCACTATGGAAAAGATTAATCTCAACCAAATGTTTCAAGGGGGGAAGAGATTCACATGTATTATCTACCTTTTGATTAACATTGGGTTTTTTTTTAACTTCACATGCCAGGTTGGCAACAAAGAATAAAATATAACATGGTGGTATATGGGGGCAATGTAATTATCTTCTCCAGCAGTCAGCTTGGCCTTCTCACATTGAATCCTAGGAGGAGGATTTCTAGTTACCCTCTGTATAGATAAGAAATGTTTTTTTTCTCCTTTCTGGTATTTGGGATTCAATGCAAACACAGTTTGTATCAGCTATCATTTCAGATTCTTGATTAGCATGTTTTTTCATATTCTATTATGATGGCAAATTGTAATCACAAATTGCAATTGCAGTAATAGCAAAACAAAATCAGGAGAGATTTTTTTTTTTATATATATTACTTGAGTTGATTTGTTCCTGTTTAAATTTGTGCAGTTTGGATTTTTAAGATCATGAAATACACCAAATACTTGAAGTGTGTGTTGATGAAATCTGGCTCTTTTCCATAGCTTCCTTGTTGCCTCTTCAGGTCCTCAAAACTAATCTATAATTTAATTCTATCTTTTTTTTTTTTTTTTTATATTGGACAAATGCTTTGTTTCATACTTTTCCATTGCTTCTTCTTCTCAATCCATTTCCCCATGGATTTAATACTTCTCTTTATTGCCCAGAAGATGTAGACTTTTATTGTCTATATTAACCTTTATTATCTTGGTTTGTTAAAATGAAAGTGATAATCCTGTAGCATAGACAATGCTTATAATGTGAGAAATAATATTCAAAAGTCAATATAAAATTATATTAAGTAATAAATATGATGTGTAACAGTTTTGTTGGTATGTAGACAAACTGGGCTGTAGCTCAGATTATTATTTTTTTTAAACTAAATAATAATCAACTGAGTTTATTTTTCACCTTTTATTCTAGTTATCTATTTAAATTCTGGTTTTAAATTAAAATAATTTTGTAGTTTAAGCATTGGCTTTTGTGTTGGGTTAGCATGACCTGGTTTTTGTAGTGGGGGGCTGCAGAAGTGGCTTCTGTGAGAAGCTGCCAGAGGCTTCCTTCATGTCTGACACAGCCAATGTCAGCTGGTTCCAGGATGGACTCACTGCTGACCAAGGCTGAGACATACAGAAATGGTGCTAACCCCTGTGATGAGATATTTAAGAAGGAAGAAAAGTTATTGTGCAGATATAACCGCACTAAGCCAAGAGCAGAATGAAAATAAGTGAGAGGAACAGCTCTGCAGACACCATTGTCTGTGCAGAAGGAAAGGGAGGGGGTGTTCCAGGTTCTCCAGCAGAGATTTTCCAGCAACCTGTGGTGAAAACCATGGTGAAGCAGCTGTGTCCCCCAGGGAGGACCAGGGGATGCAGAGATGCACTTGCAGCCCATGAAGGAGACCCACACCAAAGCCGGTGGATGCCTGAAAGGAGGCTGGCAGGGACCTGCAGACCCATGGAGAGAAGAGCCCATGCTGGAGCAGGTTTCCTGGTGGGACTTGTGACCCCTTGGGGAACCCATGTTGGAGCAGACTGTGCCTGAAGGACTGCACCCTGTGGAAGAGTGACCCGTGTTACAACAGCAGCATTATGTGGAGAACTGTTGCAGAAGGGATGGATTCAGGCTGGAGAACTCATGAAGGACTCTTTCCCTGGGGAGGGACCTTATGCTGGAGCAGGGGAAGGGTTTCTCTCCCTCAGCAATGGCAGGAACAGTGTGTGATGAACTGACCAAATCCCTCACTCCCCATCTCCCTGTGCTGCTGGGACGGAACAGGTAGAACTTAGGAAGGAGAGAGGAGTGGGGGGAAGGTGTTTTTAAGGTCTTATTTTGCTTCTCATTATCCTGCTCCAATTTTGTTAGCAATAAATTCAGTTAATATCTCTAATTCTAGTCTGTTTTGCCTGTGTCAGTATTTGGTGAGTGATGTCTCCTAGTCCTTAACTCATGAACCTTTCATTATATTTTCTCCCTGCTGTCCACTTGTGGAGGGGAGTGATAAAGCAGCTTTGGTGGGTGCTGCCATCCAGCCAGGGTCAATCCACTACTGTTTTGAACATTAGTATACAGTGATGTATTCCCAACTGAGGAAGTGTAACACTGGTATACACCAATAAAAGAAAGAAAGAAAACTTTCTTATATTGGGTTTTAGTATAAAATCAAATCACAATATTTGTGCACTATTAGACTCCTTTTAAATTGGCCCCAATTAGATTGGCTAAATATTAAGCTTTGCATCCGTGTTTTTTTCAATATCCATATTTTAAAACATCCTTAATACTTTTATTCCTATACTTTGTGTGGTAGAAAAACAAGTTCAGAATAAATTATCTCCTTTTAGGAGTGGGAAACTATATCACTATTTTTAACTGTTTCTTCTTCATTGATGACTTTTTTCTAAGTAGGTTTTCAGTTGTCATTTTGAACTATGATAATTTTACTAAGTGTGTGATATGCAGTGGGAGCACAAATTGGTATTTTTTAGATAAAACCATATTTAATTAAATAGTACTATGTCTTTTTCTTTTTTTCTTTTACAGTAGCCACTTTTCTGATTTTATGTTACCAAGATGTCAGGTTAAACAGCCCATCTGTAGTTCCTGTGAACCATGGCTTTTGTAATCTTGCAGTACAAATATTTGCCATCACAAATAGCTAAGCAATTTCTTAGCATTTATTATCCTGATTGGTTTAAATTTTTTCATTTGAAATCTTTTCAAGGAGGCATGGTAAGAAGCATTGATCTGTGTTAATGTCTATTGGGTTTAGGTGTATTTGATTAGGCTCTCTTCAGCAGCCTTTCCTTTTGTGAGTTTTGTAACTGGAAAACTCTGTGACTTCATTGTTTATGAAGCAAAATAGCAGCAAGAAAGTCTCTTACCTTGTGAATTTACTGAAATAGGCTATACTTACCTTAAAATGCCTTCAGTTCTGGGTGAGGTGACTGCTAGATCACAGTAGTTGTTATGACATGTTATTTTTTTATCTTTTATAATTGCTGGTGGGATCATATGAGTAGTCCTGCTCAGGGCATTGTATTTGTTCCTGATAACTGATTCCATGGTAAATCATAGTAGACAAGAACACTACATTCATCAGAATATTCAAATCTCTTCAACCACGAGCTAAGGGAATGTGATGTCTTTCTGTTTCAGATTTTTTTTCCATTATGAAGAAAACCCAAACAGCAGCATTAGTAACAACAAAAAGCCTTAGTCTCCTTTCAAAAAATGAGGCTAAAGGACAGGATACCCATTAAAAACATTAAAGGTTTTGTTATCTGTGCTTAGGCCTGACACAAGGAAAATGGAGGGTTTAATGACAGCCTAACGAAAAGATGTTTAATTGCATCTTTTTTCTTATTGTTATGCATTGATACAACTACAGTAAAATAACCATTGTGTTGAGAACGTGGAAGCTTAATGCCTAAAACAACATTCAAAACAAAGCTCTCCCAAACTTTACAAAATACATACAAAAATGTTCCTATTTGAATTCATTAAAACTGCTCACAGAATTGTAGAATGGTTTGGCCTTGAATGTGTCTTAAAGATCAGCTAGTTGCAGCCCCCCTGCCTTCTCTGTGGGCTGAAGAACCCCAAGTCTCTCAGCCTGTCTTCACAGGAGGGATGCTTCAGTCCTCTGAGCATCTTTGTGGCCCTTCCCTGAGCTCACTTCAGCAGGTCCATGTGTTCAACAGAGCTGAACACAGTACTTGAGGTGAGGTCTCATGAAATGCAAGAGATTAGTAGATTTTTTGTTTCACTTGGTACATCTTTTTTAGTTTTTTGTAGTTTTTAAGTTTTCATTTAATGTACTTTGTTAACTATGCTCAACTGCATTTAGGCTTTTTATATAAATGAACACAATTTATAAACAATGCAGTATATGAACAGTACATTTACGTGAACTAAGATTAATAGCAATAAATATTTCTATAACATTGCATAATATTAATACAATCTGCTTAATGTTCATTGTCAGTTCTATCAAACAACTTTATGAAATTGAATTCCATTGCCCAATGCATTCTAACAAAATAGTATTTGAAGTAAGAAAACTCTAACAAGCTTATTCTGTGCCCCTTCTTCCAATGAAAACAAACCAAACAAAAATTATTAGTCATTTGTTTCATGTATTGTGTATAACTCTGGTTATGTAACTGGAATAAGCAGCCTATAATTCAAGTCTATTTTCTAGGGACAAGTAAGGCTTATCACTCTCTTGAGGCATCATTGGAATTTTTATTTCACTAATGTTTCATGAAAATGCCATTACTTTCTATTACTATTACCTGAGGATTATTGTCATACATCAATGCAAGTAATAAAGCACTAATATTACATAGTCTTAATAGAATGTATTCAACTTGTTGGTATATGTGTCATTATTTGGTGTTACATAATTTGATACTACAATTCTGAAATTAATAGTAACTACTGTGTTGCTGGTAATAAGATAATAAGCTGATCCCCAAAATTGTAAAGGACTAATCCCACTGCAACAGACAGTGGTATTTTTATAAAGGTCTGAGAAACCATTGCATTGGTCAGTATGACTTTCCATATTAAACTCACCTATTTATTTCATTGTTCCTTCATTCCTACTCTAAGTGAGGCATGAGTAAAGCATGCCTTTCAAAGAAATCACTGAATCTTCAAATATTTTCTATACCTTCATATTTTCAAAAGTTTCTTTTGTTGGTTTATAATTAGCAATTAGTGAAGAGCAGGGATTACCATTGGATATATCTGTCTTGTTTTGCCAGTGACTGCTTCCTGGGACCTACTCCATCATTAAATGGAATAAATTCAGACTCAGTGGTTTGGTATGAGGAAATATTTTCAGGACATACTTTTAAGTTTATTATTCACAACTAAGTCTATTTTATTTTTGTTTACTTGTATCAGTCTAAGACAGGGAAGAAAAGTAGATATCTTGTATATCTTATATATATACATATGTATATAAAGGAATCGTAATTAAAAATAAAATATTATCAATTAGATTAGAACTTCAGCTAATTATTAGATTGTTATTTCAGCTCTCTGCAACCTTTTTTTTTAAGCTAATTGTTTCCAACATGAATGGCAAGAGAAAATAGCTAAAAGCTTTACAGTATATTGCCTACTGCACAGTAGAAAAGCTGTAACCAATTGCTAGTATATCTGCAGAGTATATAGCTGCACTTCATAATTCATTTTGAAAAATAAGTTGAAATTCACCAATCAAATACTGAGTTAATCCTGAATTTTCTAAGATTCAGCAGAAGAAAATACGATCCTAATTTTACTTTCTAGTTTCCTAAATGTCACACGGTAGGTAATATAATATAACCTTTCATCAAAACTCTGGTGTAAATGAATGTATTCCTCAAACATAGAGTTGAACACTTTACAAAAGGGCAGTTGCAATTGATTAATATTCATAGCATGAACTTCTCTTTTGCTTTGCTACACTACCTTATCTGCCCTTATAAGATGAATGGTAGAAACAACCTGTTTGTAACCTAGCAATGTCTCAGCATACTGGTTTTAATCAATACTGGTAGATAGACTACAGTTTTACCCATAATTATGTCTTAATGCAGACTAAATATTACTTGAATTCCTGTTTTGTAAGAAGGTAATTGATGTTTATGCTCTGATGTCTATACTCCCTAATTGTCATTCTTCTGTAGATTTTCTTCTGTCTGTACAAAAATTTGCCAAGAGGAAAAATAAGATCTGAATGAGCCTCAGACAGACTGAATAATAAAAAGCAAAATACATTATGTGGTTTTAGAAAATTACCCTTAAAACCACCTCTGAAATTTAGAAAGAAAAACGAATGGAGATTTTAGGCAAATTGCTTCCATTAATGTCATTGGGAATTCTGTGGCTAGGATCTATGTGTAGTAGCTTGCTTTTTCTTTTTTTCATTTATTTTTTTTAAAGTAGCATTATATTGTCAAGAAATATACTACTGTTCAGTAGTGTAAAGGGGAAGGTAATAGAATACCCATTTAATTCTGTATCCCAGAATTTCCAGGGATAATTCACTATGCTAAAGTGTTCCTTCTTGGAGATCTCTTTCCCCCTTCTTTGCCTATTGAAATCTAGAGTGTTCTCAGATAATTGCACAATAAATATATATACACTGGATTTGATTCTGAGCTACATCAGATATGTATATTCCTCTGCAGCACCTCACTGACTGTCCTGTGTTATTGCATTTCTTTCTTGGTAGGCTTGAAGAAACTACATCTAATGCTGTATATGCATAGGGAAGTCATACTACACTGAGTGTCTGAGCATATAAAGTTTAATGCAAAATATACACAAATGGCAGTAATTACTTCTGTAAAGTCTTTATTTACGTAGCTCCTCCAACTTAGCTAAGGAGAGCTGTAGTTTGGATTTAGCTACATAAATTGGCTTGAAAAATCTTCAGTGTGTAAGTGGTTTTGTTCATGGGAGTACATGTTTTAATGCAAAAGTATACACTTCCACTGCTTAAATCATGCATTAAGCATCTTAATGCTTAAAGTATTATAGAACCAGCAACTCTGCACAGCAGTATAAAATTGGTAGAATGTTTTCCTATCATGTGCTATGAAACTCCTTACAAATTTTGAATATATTTGGTCTGTCATCAAAGAATAAAGTATGAAGACATAATATTAAAGAAGCTATGGTTACATTGTATTTCTGTAAGAGTGAGCTGCCCAAGAAATCTGTGCAGAGTAACCTTCTGTGCATGTTCTATTGGGATTTTTTTTCCTTAGTTCAGCTCAGAACTGTGACCAGTTCTAGGACAATTGATGATAATGAGGTGTATGGATAGAAGGGTAACAGCAAATGGAAGAATTAATCCTTAAAGTCATCATGTAGATTTTATTAGATTTTTGTTTTCATTGTGGAAAAATGACAAGATTTGGAAAACAGGCCTTTCTCTGCTTCAGTAAAATTAAGGAATATATATTTGGCCTTTCACTGCAGTTTCATTGGGCCTGTAGGATCATTAGGATTCCTCATGGACAAGGTACTACATAGGAAACAAAAAAAAACAACCCAAAAAAAGCCAAAAAAAACCCAAACAAAACCCAGACAAACAAACAAACAAAATTTATAGTACTACTAAACCCCAACGATTTAGTGAAATAAGAATCCTTGAAATTAAAACCCTAAACTACTACTCAGCTGCCTTTCAACTGCAAGAGTAATCAGGGCTTATAGGTCCTGTAGGGTGCTTATTTGTCTTGGGAGCAACCTGCAGCCTGCTGCTGGCAGGTCTTTTTACACTAGCATTGTTTTGGAAATGTGTCTATATGGATCGTGAACAATCCTACCAGAAGGGATTGTTTCTTTAAAAATGTACTAATCTGACTGACTCTGCCTATTTTAAAAAAGAAATGTTATTTCCTAGAATGCAATACATGGTGTATACATTTGGTATAAACAGTGTTAGTGTCATTAGCAGGAAGCTGCTTCAATTCAGTTGGGACTGAAGAAACATTGGGATTTAGACAGTAACTTTAGCCCAGAACTGTTTCACCCTGAGGGCAAAGGCTGCTTTACATGATCCAGGGCTGCCTTTGAGAATAATGTATGCCCTTACAACCATCTAGGTTATTTGCTTCTGTATCAGACAGGCCTGTATAGAAAAACCTGTGGATCTTTGTGTAGAACTTCTGTCCACTTTTCATCCATAGAAATCACACACTTTGTTGAAGCCTGGTCTAGAGATAGTTTTCCATCAGAGTATGTAGGCATACATACAAGATGATGATGTCATACAACAAGATGATGTTGAACTTTTTCATAGCTTTATTTCTTCTCTTTGCTTTTAAGTGATTGTGATCTGCTTGCAGAGAGGAACAACTACTTCAAACTCACCTTCCTGGGTCTGCCATGATTGTTCTTCATGTTCCTCAGGGACCTAAATCAGCAAACCAAGAACCAAATCAGTGCATTTCACAGTTTGCCCTTCCGATCTCTGTGGTTGGGCTTTGCTTGGTTTGGTTTTGCTTTTAATGACAATTATTTCACTCTTGTATTGAGGCTGCCCAGAAATTGTTGGGTTGCTTTCATATAGATTAATGAATTCAATAATTCATCATGGTTCCTCTACAGCCTGTAAGGCTCACTTTTAACATTTCAATATGTAGTAATATTTCTGGGAACACCATTAATTCTGAGCACTTCAACAGCTTTATATATTACCTTCTTTTTGCCTAGCAACCTTGCTTCACATCTTGTTTCCTTCACACAATCTTATATTCATGTGATGCCTTAATCAATACAAGAACAACCTGTGGCATATTATTTTCTCAGAATTTGCTGCTATAAATGGTGGCAATCTCTAAGAATGCTGGGCGGTGTATGCAGAATACCAGTTCAAGAATCCTGCTGCAGACATTAAACTGAAAAGCTTTCTGCAGTAAATAGCATTCTGACAAGAGCAAGAGGAAAATGGTTCACTTTTTGCACATTCTTTCTTCCTTACCATAGTAAGCAAGGCCTTGCTTACTGCTGCTTAACAGAACAGCTTTACAAATGTAAATGTCATTGCTTCTGCTTTGCATGCATTTCTAGTTTAAATTGCAATTGTACTGCTGTTGCTAAGAGTCTGCTGAAGTCTGATTCTATAAAACTTCTTTGAAACACAAATGTTCAGCCTAATGTCATTGATCAAATTGGGTCTGAGAATAGTTTACCAGATTGCTTTGTGCAGTATGTGTGCTTGTACTGCCTGGCTGTGACCATGCTACTATTTCACCCATGAATAAAAGGTTTCTGTACATTTGTAATTCAGAATTCTTAATTCAAGTTGTTGTATTAATTTAAGTGAATATATTGTTAATTCAGCTACTATAGCTTGTACATGTTTTAACAACAATAACTATTCTGGTACCTCTCTTAATGAAATATTTTCTTTAATAAAAATTATTCCATTATTATTAATATTATCATTATCTATATAGTACCCCTACTGCAGAATTAGCCATAAAGGTAATGAACACAAAACTGATTTTCTGCATTTTAACTATATTTTGTTATGTGTCTAATGGTAACTTTTCATTATGAAATGTTAGAACAAGTAACTTTACATTTCCTTTTTCATCAGCTTCTGTAATTAAGGGCATATGTTTATTAAATTATTTCAATGTTTGTCACATGTCAAGGACAATCTACCATATGCTTTACACTAATTAGTACTTTCTTTATTTTAGGAATTTGATTAATTCAGCAGCTACTTTTTAAATAGAGCCAGCATAGATAGCAAAGGAGGCTTTGTCTGAGTTTTCCAAAGACAAAATAAGGCTCCTCTTCTTTATCAGCAGCCCAGTCTGGCAGACACATACCCAGATCCTCAGCAGATGATTCAGGCAGAGCCATAAGTGGGGTTCTGTATGAAATAGTTATGTAGTTTGTCTTTTAGAAAACGTAGAATTAAGTGGCAGTCAGAATGCTTCTATGTGTAACATCCAAGGTTTATAAAGAGTAATTTTCTTTCAAAAAGGGAAAAAAACAAACAAAATTTGCATGATATATATTTGAATGAGGCTAAGAAATGATCTTTACTTTTTCTTAAGTGGTTGATGTATTTTCTTAGTCCTAGAATGTCATCTACCTTTACAGATCAGCTCCGGTCTTTCATATAAATAGCTTTGTACCTTCTTGGTAAATTAAGAATCCCCTTTATCATCCTTCTCTACACCCCTTATTGCTAACATGAAGCCCTTCTAAATAAGATTTGGTACTATGCCAACCTTATTTAGCAAACATGACATTTCTGAATAATGATGATATCAAAATGTTTTAAGAGATGTTGATAGTGTTTGTGTATTAAGACAAAAAAGAAAAATAGCACTAGAAAAGGAGCTTTCATACATTGGAAAAACATTTGTGTATATTTAAATAAGTTTCTCTGCAGAGCCTCATTTGATTTATATTGGAAATAGTTCATGACTTACGATTTGTAACAATAGTTATTTTTATGGTCAACCATCTGTGATCTTTTTCAGTTCACAAACATAACAGAAAATCTGACATTGTCTCCATGAAAAGTTTACTTTAAATTCAGCCTTTTGGGCACACAGGAAAGGTTTCTTTACAGTTCTAATATGTTCTGCATTGGTACATTTCATCAGGCATGCACATGTAATGCAACACAAAGCCATAAAATGCCATTCAACCTGTCTGATTAATTTCTTTGGAGAGTGTTAACTTCAAAAGTATTTTGCTATATTGAAGCTGATAAAAATATCCTAGAATGCAAAATGGTTGGTTCTGTTTACAGATGGCTCATATCAATAGGTACCAATACAGTATTGTAGTTCAGGTAATCATTCTAGACATATGTATCCAGAATGATTACATGAATGAAGATATATGTATATGCGTGTGTGTATATATATAAAATTTATTTTAAAATGTATATATAGTGTTTGATTGTTAACATGTTAGGTAAAAAATTATATCTATTTATATTTATATTTATATTTATATTTATATTTATATTTATATTTATATTTATATNAGAAATGTGTGTAATAGTGGGTTTATAAAGTCCTCCACATGTGTTTATACAGAAGTATGTTTTACTTAGTACCATAATGCTTGCACATTTACATATTTTCTAATAGTGTGTGGGTAGAATTTTGTTGTTTTCAGGCCAACAAGCATTAACATCCTAGCACACTGCACAAATGCAGGTGGAAATAAATGTTATTATGAACAATTTATTCATTATGAACCATACTGAAAGTTTCAGTAGTTCATTTACCTCTCTCACATTCCAGGACCCTGAAAAATTTGTTTATTTGTTTGTGTGTTTCCCATGAGGACAAGCAGTTCCTATTTCCCTGAGCATCTGAAATTAGTTTTTCTAAGTTACAGGAACTTTTAACGTTGTGTCAGTATCGTAATTCATTGCTCCTTACTGATTTTCTACAGACAATATTTCACATAATTTATCTTTCAATATTAAGGAGGAATCTGTATTTAATTCACCCTCAGTATAAACTTGTCTACGTTTTTTAACTCCGTGTTTTCTGTTGTAAAGTTTTAGCTAGCAAGATTTCTCTAGGGTGAAAGCTATTTTCTGATTTCAGAGATGTTACACCCAGTGTAATCACTGGTTAATTTTGAAATAACTTGAGGCATAGAGTCTTTTCTTTCTATGTGGATGCTCTTTGCTGCTATCAAGCAACTTGGCCCAAGGAATATCACACTGAATCTGGTCTTAGATCTGCTAAGAAAGTCTTTTCTTTCTAGTTTGAATGGCAGCTTAAAGTTAAAATTTGAGTGTTTCTGAGAAAACTAAGCCATGAAAATTTGCTCCAAAATCTTCAGCTGAAATTAAAGAAAATAAAGATAGTAGGAAAAAAAAAGTTTGAAAATATATGTTCAGTTACTTCCTCCTTTCCTTGAAATCTTAACACAGTTAATAAAAAAAAACCCACAACCTGTTGTGGTTTTTTTTTTTTTTTTTTTAATTTTTAAATTTTTCGTT
>VZRH01005840.1:853331-873223 GCA_013397555.1 Urocynchramus pylzowi
AATATAAAAAAAAAAAAACCCTGTAGCTGTTTTTGTTTTTTTTTTTTAAATTTTAAAATTTCATCTAAACCCTTTTGTTTCTACTGTGAACTTTGCCAGGTTTGTTGCATTCTCTTCTTCCTAAGAAGTAATTCTCATCCTACTTAGTGTTTCTCTTCTCCTTTGATATCAATATTTGACTTTTAATGTTGCTTTCCTGCAAGGCTACTCTGTTCTAGTAATCAGTTATTTGATTAAGTCTTTAGAATCTATTGCAGCTTTGTTGGCAAAAAATTCCATTCTTCCAATTTCAAACTAAAGAAGGGAGAAAAGATTAGTGAGTTTTGTGGAACTGAACAGTGTCTGTGGAGCCCATAAAATTGCACTATCTGAATGCTAACACAGCTTGGCTACATCTTGACTCTAAATCTTGGTGGTTGGTTGATATTTTTTTAAGCACAGACTTCTTATCATGAACAAGATTCTCTGCATTTACACTGGCTTATTAAAGGCTAAGTTTCACTGCATGACTTCTAAAGATATATAAAATAAAAATGACAAGCAAGTTTTCCTTTAGAAGACTAGAAGAAAGTACTAGGCAGATCCTCTAAACCAAATGCTGACTGTATTGTAAAATGAAACGTGAAAGAAATTCAGTAATACTACAACTATTGCTTTAAATTTAGTATAGCATGAAAATCAGAATGGCATAAAAATTGATTCTGGTAAATTTGGCACATCATATCCAGTATTTCAGGAAATACCATTCGTTTTGGTTAGGAAATACTAAAAATGCCTCTAGTACATCACATTTTACTGGTAATGAATTTTTTCTATTTTTTTTTTCTTTTTTTTCTTTGTTTGATATCTTGCTAGTGTTTCTAATGTAGTCATGGAGAAATTTGAGAACATGATACATACAAGCAAAACAGATACAAAAAAGTTTTGACATACTTATTTGAAAAGAAACAAGAAAAGAATAATTGACTGAGATTTGTAAAATTGGGTTGCAGGGAACAACAAAAATATTGCATCACTAGGCATATTATTTATTATTTCACAAAATTAAAAATGTTGCAGCAATATGTTTTACTTGTTTGAGGATAAGCTGACCTTGTGCTTAAGTTAATGGTAACTAAACATTTCCATGTCTAATTCATGTGAATTAGAAAATATTAACAGATAGGCTGTTAAAGGACATATGTATTGTGTAGAAGTATTAATGTCTTTCTATGGATTTCTATGTACAATCTGAATACTTTTAAGACTAAATGAATATGTTATGAGCACAATAATAACAAATCCTTGGGGTATATAGGTAAAATAAAACAGTGCAATTAGTACTGAAGGGTAATCAGTACACTCCCTTTGTTACTGAAAGCTAAAATGCTTAAAAGTGCCCATTAAAAATTGCAGCAAAAGAAAAAAAGCTATGTAATTTCCTTTTCTTGTTAAAATTGTAAAAGAAAAGCTATCTTTTAATGGAACAAAATTTAGAAATATTTTGCATTTAGCCTATTGCTAATGCTATTTTTATTAGCATCAATTTATATAGCAGCAAGTATTTGAAGAATTGCAATACCCAAAATAAAGAGCATCTTTTTGAGCAAATGTTGTGTAAAATCAAAGTTTGAAATTTTGGGGGCAGATTACGGCCTTGAGTAAATTTTCATGCTTCAAAATTACATCATGGGACAAGTCCCAGTTTTACAGGGACTTGTGCAGTTGAATTATGAGCATCTCCCAGGACAGAGGTCAAGTGACAGAGACTGCATGGCCCAATTGTGTAATGTGTTCCAGCACTTAATCCTAGTCCTTGTGGGAGGAGAAAAAAGAAAAAGTGAAAAAACACTAGGGGGGTTTACAAATGGATTATATAGGACTCTTTTGCATCAGGACAAATGCAGTTGATTTTACTTTGGAGCAGGATGGAGGAGGAACTGCACTGTCTCACTTGGATCATGTATGTCTATGATTTTATGATTTTTGTGATAACTAATTCTGCAATTAATACATTTTTCTTCTCTTAATTGCAGCAGGAAAAGAATCATGAAAGCTCAAGAAATAAAGGTAAGTGCCAATTATTTTCAAAATGTGGACATTCTTATAATTATCACAAATGTAAAATTAATTTTTGGTAAAAACATCCATATGGATTGTTTGCTAAGTATTTTAGTATTTGAAATTATAAATATGTATTTAGGAAAGGGGTTGAAATTTAGAAAGCAAATGTATTAGCTACTGTTTTTGGAACCCTGAGATGAATAACACTGATTGCTGCACTCTGGATGGGATGGGCTGCACAGTTTCTCACAAAGTTCATGTCCTTGACTATGGCTGGTTATTATCCTTCCATAAAGCATCAGTACCATCAATTTAGCTTCTCCCTTTCCATTCAGCAAATCTGAAACTTGGTGTGATTCCACTTTATGCACAAATTAATCATCTCCTTAATAGGTTGCCTTGCAAAACAACTGTTGTGGGTAGTTTTTGCATACAGTTTATATTTTCACTGCACCTTACTCTGTGCCAGTGGCTAAGCACTACATGAAATAGAATATCCAGGTTAAAGAAACAACCTTTTACAAGAATATTAAGACTTCCAAAACTCAAATGTGGATTTTGCACCTTTTTTTTTTCCTAAAATAAAGTCTGTTAAGAGATAGAACATCCAAACCTCTTCATTAAAAACTGCTGAGCAAGCAATGAAAAGCAAAATTGCCAATGGTGGCAAACCTTGTTCTCTTGATATTTTAGTTTTTTATAGAGATGAGATATGAGATACTTTAAAAGGGAAACAAAGGGAGGATAGGAGAAAGAGAGCCAGTTAAATGTTGCAGAGAGAGGAGGGAATTAAGGGACAAACCAACCTATGTATTTTTTATTACCTTAGGAAGCATTGTGTAATCATATCACCGGAGTTAGCTGTTCTTAATTCAGTTATTTATATATCACAGTACTCATTCATCTCAATTTTCTTGCTTTCTCTCACATGGGGGATAAACACAAGCATCTAAAGGCAAGCTAAAGCTGATGGTTGATTTGAGTTGTGTCAGGACAATTACATTGTTTATGATTATATGATAATTTACATCATCTGAATGACCTATAGTCCTACATTTGAACAGTGTACATGGGAAAAATAATTGAACCAAAAAATTCCCTTTATTTTCAACCTATTTGTGATTTATAATTTTCTTTTCAGAGGTAATGCAATATAAAGGTGAATCTTCTCTAGATGTAGTGAGTGTATCTATGATGTATTGTTCAAAATGCTTTCCTGTTTCATGACTTAATAGAAATTATTAAAAAGACTCTGACAACTCAGATTAGATTACAGAAATAAATCATTTGTGAATACTGAAGGATTCTGGAATGGGCCATTCTTTGTGGATTTTTATGATTTATGTCAGTTATATATGATGTTTGACAGTCTTTCTCATACACCCAACCCCATGCTGTTGCCAGGTGGTCATTATGGTATGTATGTATGTGAGCAACAAGTAAAAGTAGGAACAAAGTAATGAACTGGATGGGAGTGCCCATCTTGTTCATTAGCTGTTAATTTAGGGAACTAACAATGGAAACAACCAAAGAAACCCATTAAACTCTACTTGAAGGGAGATACCCATTTTCTCCAACTAGGCAGGGATATTGGTGCTGAGATACACACAATTTGTTGTGACTGTTTCTGTAACATCACTTGAGGAAATATTTAACCTACTAAACTTCCTGCAAGATATGTTTGTCTTTGCCTAAACTGACAATTCAACTTGGAAGATTTCTGTGGTCTGGGAAGACTAATTATGCACAGAGTAGTCTTTGAAACATATATGTATCTACAGATATGCTTTATTGCATAATGCTATTTTGAGGTGAGTTTATTATTGGGTTTTTTTGTGGTGTTCTCTTTTCAAATTCCTTAAATTTATTTGTTTTCGTGTGTTCTTTATCCATGTAATTGCAAAATTTCAGGAAGATATTTTTATTTTGCTTACAGCATATAAAATCTTAAAACTCTTTCTACTTAAAATACTGGTTGGTTCAGATGAAACAAGACTAAATTAGTGTTTCAGCATAAGCATTTTTGTCTTGTCAATGAGTAACTGCAGTTCATGTGCAATATCTAAATGTTTTGTGCTCTGCATATGTTCTTCTGAGATAGGTAAATTTTCCTCAAGTTCTTGGGATGGGTTTCTGACAATATTCCTTACACTCCACATATTTCAGCCACTACATATGGTAAAAGGACAAAAAGTTTTCTGTGGCTTCTTAGCAGTTCTGATGCTTTTAGAGGCAATGTTGTCCTCTTAATTCAGAGGGCAAGTTCATCCTTACCAAATGAAATGCTGTTGTCTCCATTGTGCCTGACAACTTCTGTTGAAGTCAGTAGTTCAGTATTTAATTTTTATTAGTAATTTCATTCGACTGTATTTTTTAAGAGGGGAGGATATTGCAGCAGAATTCAAGTCAAAGGCTTTTTGATCTTAGCAGGATCAATATATTAGTATAAAGGAGCATTCTGTATCTTTTATTACATAATAAATGCCTATTAATTTTCCATTTAATCTAATTTATTAAAAATTGCTATAAAACACATCTGATTCCTAAATTTATTTTAGTAAGTATGTTTCTATTGTTCTGTAGTGTTTTTTTTTCCCTCCTGAGACATTTCTGACCTGCTTGTTTTTCCCATCTGTTACTTCTGTTTTCAGCCTCTAAGTCAATCACACCAGAAACACCTCCTGTTCTGACACTAGTCCCATCTCTTCCAGATCTGTGATATTTTTTTTTCTTGTTTTACTTAACAGGTAACAGATCTTTCTGTACACTGTTTGAGAAAAGCAATACTGCTTTTATGTAAAACACCATGTTAACATTTTACAGTTTTAATGTATGTTGGCAAGCTTCCTTAGGCTTCCGAGAATTTTTTGTATGTGAAAATGATTATCACCAGGGCAAAATACAAATGAAATTAGTTTTGTAACACTTCTATAATATAAAGAAATAACAAGGCAATTACCAACTAAACCTTGTTAACTTTTAATTGCTCACTTGAAGTCCCATTTGACCTTCCTTACCTTTCTTTTCCAGTGTTAATTCCTTCAGACAAAAGAATGTTTTATTTCCAAACATACAGTGGAAGATAAACTAGATATTTTTTTGCGATGATTTGGAAACATCAGAAATTGTGTTACATTTAAGCAATGTGAAGAATTTTCTTCCCAGCCTGTGCTTGACTTTGGAGACACTAATGTGCTCAATTATTTGTCAAACCTGAAAGGCATCTCAATTTCTTTTTACAGAAAAAAACACTGGCACACAGGAAATGATGGGCCACAAAAATATTTCAGTTAACTGGTAGCATTTCAGATCAGTCCCTAAGCTTAGTCATAGTTTGAATTACAGTACAATATTTTTTTTTTTAATTAGAAGAATTGATTTCAGTATAGAGAAAAAATGTGTAATATCTTTCTAAAAAACCACCAGCAAAATCAGAAAAATGTCTGAATTTAGGCTGATAGTAAGGTGGTTGTTGTGTTGATATTGAGCAATGATAGGACAGTGTAGCTTTGCCTAATAGTTTTAGCAACTTAAAGAACACCTTTTGAAAGGTAGAAAAAGTGCTCCACTGAAGATTTGGAAAATAAGCACTTTTCATAACATTTGCCAAATGTACATGCAAATAATTTTAATTATATTAATTTGAAGAATTTTTTTACTTTAGTTAAGAGCACCTGTATAGGTGCAGTATACCAGCTGTATAGGATGCTTTTAAAATGTTTCCTAGCTACTATTGATCTGGGCTTTGAACATCACTAACACTCAAAATTAAACCATTTAGAGCATTTTGACTGACATAATTTTAATTACAACTTGAGTTTCTAATTGTGCTCAATACTTCTCACTTTATGCTTACCTTAATAATCTGAATGTAAAACCATTATTGACTCACAGATTAGTTTCAAAAACATAATTATCTATGATTATGAACATATTGCCAGACTCCTCTGATATCATTAACAAACATCTGTTCCTTTTATAATCTTTAGCTACCAAAATTAGAGAGGAAATCATATAGCCATCACCTGCATATCTTTCTTGCTTTTTTCCTCTTTAAATAGTTAGCATGCCTTCACAACATTCCTGGTCTTTTCTGAAATCCCAGATTGGTGTAATCTTTTTCTATGCTCTGATGAATGTAAGACAAGAAGAAATCAAAAAAAAGAAGCTTAAGAAATTTCAAAATTTAGAGAATTTAAGGGACAAAATCAATAAGGCCTTATTTGAATGATAACTTGTAAAAGTGAAATTGTATCTGGAGATACTCTCAAATGCCAGAGGGTGAACAAACTGTTAGATCTATTCTGCAATTCTGTATGTCTATAGAATCTATTCTATATGTCTGGCTGTTATTACTTTTGTTAATGGACAAAGCTATGCATGTTCTGATGCAGAATACATGATACCAGCATCCTTTGTCATGTTAAAACCCTTAACTGTGGCAAAAAATACAGTTCATTACATTCTGTAATGTATCCAGTGATTCAGTTTGTCTACTCAAGCAAATTATTCTTAATTTGTTTTTCAACAGACCTCTATTAATTCTGTGTGGTTAGAATCTGAACTGCAGTCCTCTCGGACTGAACTAATGTTTTAGTTTGTTACACTCTGGTAGCTTCTCTACTAGATCAGTACATTTCAGAAAAAAAATGTAGTATTTTAGAGAATATGTGTAGCAGCAAAAGGTTGGTAAATGTTTGTCCAATCTGACCTACAGTGTTTGTTCTGAAGTTCTTTTCTTTGTCATTATGTTCCAATTTACGTGAGTAAATGAACTTTGAAGAGTTGGTATGAGGATTTTTGAATTAAGTATGCCAAATCCTATCCCCTTTATCATGTTCTGTTCTCCTCCAAGGCCTAGTCAACTGAAACTCAAATCTCTTGGTTACTTAAGAATTGTCATAAGAAACAGAGTTCTGTTTTACACCTGCATAATTCTCTTTTCCCTTTCTTACAAAAGACCTACAGACGTAGTGTTGTTAACTGAATGTTTTGGAGTGTTCTTTCTTTATTATTATACTGGAGTGGCTTCATCATGATTAAAATTTATAGAAATTATAATGCTAAGGTCTGAATCAATTCAGAGTCAGATTATGAAATGCATTTAAAAGAAACAAATTTCTTCATGTGTGAAAATAATTTTAGTATAACAGTTAATCTTAGAATTTATTTTTCAGTAGACTTGAAGCTCATTTTGGGAAAGTAAAGTTTGTGAATCAGTGTCAGATATCAGTTCTAGGTGATATCTTTGATAACAGTGTGATTACCTGACATAGTATACACTAACAGAAAGGTCTCTACTATATATACAGATTTGTGAAAACGTTATCTTATTTCTTTTAAACAAAGCATTATTTGACAATGCCGAAATCCAGTTTTGGTATCTGTCAATACAGCACAGTATTAGTATAGTAACCTAGTCACACCTGCTACCAGTGTAATGCCACGGACATAAACAGTGTGAACTGCACAAATATGGCCTCACCAGTTGTTATCTTGAGGTAAACACACTTTATCTTAGTCAAGAAATTAATTAAAAAGGCTAACGTAATAACAAGTGAGTACAGCATGGTGCATATATTTTACAGAATTGCAGCATTTACCTTAAGATAAATTCTAGACCTACATTCCATACTAGTGAAAAATTGCCTGCAGTTTTATTGTGTTAGTGTCAGGGGAGGAACAGTATCACGTGGAATTTCTTGGGTGTTTTGTTACAAATTATGTCTGCATTTTCACAGAGGAGTTATTTCCAACTTTAAACTGCTTGGCTGCAAAGTTTCCAAGTCCATTTTTGCTATGAGATTAAAACATTTTTTAAAATTATACAAAAATTCACAGCTGTCAGTGTATATTCAAGAAATAAATTGGAATAATCAGATGCATCTTTAAGTTTTCTTAAATGCATATCCATTATTTCTCCCACTTTTTAAAACTATGTGGGGTGATGCACATGTAATCTGATAATGACTGCAGAGATAACTGCTGATACTGATTATGTAGAATTATAATATGTATTATATGATAATTTATATATAAATGATCCTATATATTTTATGTAATAATGTATATATAATGACAGTAGAGAAAATATGAAAGCAAAAATATTCTACAGCTGTGTCTATTGCATTCATAAAAGGATGAAATTCTTTGTGCCTTACTTGTTAGCAGCTTTAGGAATTATACGTACAAAGAATTTCTTTCTTCTTTGGATTTTCTTTACAGCAGGAAAATGTACATTTGAGTTTGGTTTTCTTCTCATATGTAATATTCATGACTTTCAGAAATTTGGAAGGGAAAAATATGGTTTGTGTCAAAATTCCAGGCAAGAACTCTCCTCCAATATGATATATCTATTCCAACAAGAGATACAATGGTTATTTCTGCATGTAGTAGCATAGTAGAGCTAGCATAAGAGATGGGTATCCCTGTTTTGTTTTTTAAAAAAAATTCATTCTTGTCTTCCTAAAATCTAAGTTGCATTCTGTTAAATTATTAAATCTACTTCAAAGCAGACACTGTGAACTTGACAAGAGCAAATAAGTTCAGTGGTATTCATGAAGTTTCTCTTTGTAGTGCACAAACTCCTAACTTGAACAGATAGAGTGGAGAAGAGATTCAGCACTAGCAGGGGAGGGGAGTGCTGAATACTGAGGAATACATATTCATTCCTATTAAGACTTTACTATCTTTAAAGAAGTCACTCAGAGGATGAATGTAGCAATTTTGATTATTTAAATTTAAATGTATTGGTAGTCTGAATTTTAATGTTATGTGACCCACAAAAGACTTTGAATAGCAATACAGTTTGATTTTTTTTTTTTTTTTAAGCTTCCATGTAAGAGTAGCTACTGTTTAACTTGAATGTTACAGTGAAAATGTTTTGGGTAATTTCTTGTGTTGTTTCAGGAGTAGGCAGAGAAGAGCTAATTAATGTGACTTGACTTTAAGTTAGTATATTCTTTTATTATTAATAATTCTGAGGCTTTAAAGTTAAAAATTAATGCTAAAAGCTTTTTAGTTTTATGTATTAAGATTCTTCTTTGTGCTTATGACAATGTGTATTTTCAATAACGGCTTTCGTTTACCTCTTTCATCTTAAAAGAGGTACACGAACCACAGATGGCTGTATGAGGTAATTTGAATTAGCTCTTGAGCACTGAAGGTTTGCACTAAATTCACAGAAAAAGTGTTCTTGGATCCTTTAATACAGATATATATACATAAGTGCAGTATCTGTAGGCTATGCATGCCATGTTTCTCACATGTCGTGAATATTCCTTTGATTATGCTCACAATAGAAATCTAAATGTAAAATGGGTCATTTCCTGTGAAGCTTAGCTGGTTTAAAGTATTATCTACTTTTTCTGTCTACTGTATGCCTTTGCAGAACTTTCATTCTCAGAATGAAGTGCAAAATATGATTTGTATCAGCACCACAGATATCTTAGTTAAGTTTGGC
Organism: Urocynchramus pylzowi; assembly: GCA_013397555.1. Taxonomy (NCBI): domain Eukaryota; kingdom Metazoa; phylum Chordata; class Aves; order Passeriformes; family Fringillidae; genus Urocynchramus; species Urocynchramus pylzowi. Next base: position 862,837 of record VZRH01005840.1, read on the forward strand.
ATGTAATAGCCAGGTGGAGCAGGCTATTTCACACTACTTGTGATGTAGCAGGCAATTATTATGACCAAAAATAAACAAATGAGAATGATGGAAAGTGCAGTTCACATTTTGTGTAACAGGCCATTGAAGCAAAATAATATTCCTATCTGAACAACTTGAAGTTTTCCTTTTAGAATAGATTTTAAAAAAGCAAAGTGCATGTCAGAAACTATAATAATGCTATATCATAATGCTATCATAATGAAAAAATTGTGGTTTATTTGTAAATAAAAAGTATACAATGTAATAGCTAAAAAATGTATATTAGAATTTATATTAGAAGAAAGCAACTTCTGTTGCTGTGTTTTATTTGCCTATAGCATAACCCTTGCTTTATCAGTAGATCTCAGTATTACCTCTATGTTTATATAAAATAGTCTGCTGTGATACCTCATTACTGAACAGAAAGGAGGCTATGGTATTTATATCACTGAAAAAGATATACATAGAGATAATTTTTAAAATCCACAGAGGTCTTTACATGCTATATAATAATTTTTTTTTAGATGTGAACTTAAAATCCAATGTAGGCTGTGGTTCAATTAGACTATTCCTACAGAAGTATTTAAAGTTGAGAAAGGGTTGTCATGAAAGACAAAGTTAAGTTGAGGAGGAATACATAGCATTCAGAAGCAAAAGATCTGAATAAATACTGGTATTTCAGAAATAAATTCTATTTAATTTATATACATTTTTAATAAATACCTGTAAATAGGTATCTTTTTCCTTCAGGTATGAGACCACTGGTTTTTATTGCATATTTATAACACTGACAGCTGTCAACATAATTTACATAAAGGTTTTCTGTGCTGTTTATAAGCCATAAACTTTTAAGAACCTTATGCAGAAAAAACTTGATACATTTGTGTTACATAGAAGAAATTTCCATACTCACGCCGTCTTAAATGGAATTATTTTTGCATTCATATAGTGTTCTTCACAATGCTATTGATTATACATTAAAAACATATTTTCTCCTATCAAATAAGTCTTGCAAACAACTTAATGGACAATCAGAACTTATATAAACTTGAAAAACGAATCTGTTGAGCACAATTTCCACTCAAATCTCACTCCCAATTGTTGCAGCACTGTGCATCATTCAGAGGCTGGTTGAAACAATTACAGTATTCATTTTTTGCCTTTGTCTTTGAATAGCAAGGGTTGATGTGTCTCATTATCATTAAGGTCGTGTTCCAGTTTACTCCAAGCACACTCTTTTGTCACTTGCCTTAGACACCAGAACATGATTGATGGTGTCAGATCCTGTTAAGGTTTACATCATAACTAAATGTAGGTGTTACAGTGGAGAGCAAATTACAGACTGCTAAAATGCCTGTCACTAACAATTATGGTGGGGCAGTATAAAATTTCTCATTTGTTTCCAAAGGTCAAATTAATAAAGCTGCATGGCACATTATCATAAAGGGTGGACCCAGCTGTCTGTTTAGATTATGCTTAAGAGTCTAGTGTTTCTAAGGAAACTTTGCAAGGAATGAATGCATCCATTTTAACTAGCAGTTTAAATATGGGTAATTATTATACCTTAGTCTGAGGGATCCAAGCCAGAGGTTGCAGTCTGTCCTGGGTTGGCTATATGGTGTTGGTATATCCTGTTGTCCTGCCAACACAGGATACAGTCACTCAAATGTCTTTCTGCTTCTTATCATATATGTATGACTTTTTTTACAAACGTCTTTGTTAATCCTTAAATATAAAGTAGCTCCCCAAGACCTGAAAAGCTAATTCCTTAGATGAATGAGCTGTAAACTAAAATGTGTCAAATATTAAAAATAAACCTACTCATGTATATTCCTACATGACACAAATTGGAAGAAGGAGCTTAGCTATTTAAATAAAATATTTTAATTCTATTCAAACAATTAATAGATATAGCTTAAAATTTAATTCAAGAGATTAAAATTAAAAATTAGGCTTATGTTGTGGCTATTCAAGTGATTAGTACAAAAAGCATACAAGGTTTTTTGATTATCCAATTGTGTACATCTTTAGCGAATGAATACAGTTTTCTGTATTCATTTCTACCCTTTCTTCCTAATAATAGAATTTTTGGTCATTTTTCAAAGTAGCTTTTTAAATGTTTGCTGAAATGTAAGAATTAATTTGCTATTATTAAAAAAGGTGGTGGTTTGTTTGTTTTTCTTTTATTTTCTTTAAATATACATAACAGCATCTTGGGAAGAAAAAAATGAGACTTCTGATTCAGCAAGAAGTTGGCAGTAGAATTACTAAGATATAGAGCTGAATATACTACTGAAGGAATTGATATTTTAGATTGAATTTAATTTAACAGTAAGCAAACCTAGAGAAGGGTTACTCCAGTGGTCAGACAGTATTTTTAAGTAAAACTCAAGAACACAGTTTTTTTTTCCTAGCAGAATGTGATACTTTGAAAGGATGTTGATACAAATGCTTGAAAAAAGCATGGAACTCCTGAAATGAAAAGTTAGGTAGATTATAATTTTTTTAAACAAGAGGCAGTACTCCTTGCATGCAGGAAGATATTTCTCCATGTGCAGTTTTTTCCTCTTTGCATGAATAATATGATAATAAAAATGCTATGTGTAATTGTGTGCAAATAATAAGGATTGAATGAAACTTCTTTCAGGAGGAATTTCCCTGGTTCTGGGAAACTAAGCAGGAAGTTTGGTGCTTTACCTGTATACAAATTTATTTGAGTTCATGCAGAGTAATGCATAAATGAAAGAAAAACCTCAGGAAATTGCCTGAAAGAGATGATACAAGGAGTCACTCAGCTTCTCCTCTAAATTGAAGCAGGACTTCTCTTATCTGGAGACTAATTTAAGGTGTTCTGTTTATAGGGCAAGGTAATTTTTTTTTATTTTATGGCAATAAAATAAAAACACTCAAGGTTTTTGCCTTTACATACCTGTGTAAAGATAACTTTATTTGTGCAGCCATGGCCTGGGTCATTTTCTCTAAAGCCTTTTTTCCATGCTCTTTCCCACCTGTGCCCCATTTTGCAGAAGCTCTGTCTCCCTTTTTCATACCAGCCATCCATATCTTTCAAGATTTGGCATGGCAGAAAGAAATCTGTGTTCTCAGGGGGAGAATATATGTAAGGCTTAAAATGCAGCCTCTCTTGAATTTTGAAGGGTAGGATGTGCCTTTGAACTTTGAAAGGTTTTTAGAGATTAAGTATTTGAAGTAACTTCTAGCTTTCTTCATAGTCATAGGGCAGATAGTTTTCAGTTTCATATTCTGAAAATGAGTGAACTTTATGGATCTGAGTGAAAACAGTTAAGGTGAACATTCAGTTTGGATCATGTCTTTACAAGCTTATTATTTGTAAATTAACCTATTCTTCCATCATCTTTGAGGGCCTGGTGAATCTTCCAGAAATAACTGTATTTTATTAATAGGGATTCAAATATTTTCTAATTTTAAAATATTATCTGAAATCATAATAAATTTTGACTGATTCTTAAAGACTTTTTTAAGTTTATATGGTGTATGGATAACTGTCAGAAGAAATTTGTCTTTCAAAATTGTAATAGTTGACAATAAGGTTTGCCAGATTTTGTTTTGCTCAGCTATGGAAAGGATATCCATATGCTATCTTTGCAATGACAGCAATAAACTGTGATTCTGTGTGGCCCTGCATAACTACATAAAGCAGGGCCTTTGGCTGTTTAGGCAACAGTTATTGATCAAAAAGCTGTTTATCACAGTTTCCAGCCTGGGAAAGAAATACAGGGGGATAGATTTTTGTCCATACACTTATAAGAATTTTCTTGCACGGGGGATGGTTAAAAGGTAAATCCACTGCTGATGGTAAATCCACAGCTAATGGCTGATGGTTGGTTAAATAATCTAAGAGATTTGACACGAGTGGTTACACATCTAAATACCATTCTATGAGCAAATGTCTTTGTAGTCAATGGCAATGTGACAGAGTGGGGCTCTTTTTTCTCTTTGAGCTCTCACTGGACTTTGTAGCACGTAAAATGTATTTATATATCATTTGTATATGATGCCCAGGCTATAAATTTTTGTTTCTCTAGCATTTGGTTTCCTGTCTAGACCTAAGCATAGGTTTAGATTGGTATGCTGGCAGGAGATCACAACAAAAATTCTCAATAATAAGGTTCCAATTATTCTTAATTTAAATTATGCACAAAACCCACATATACATTTGGGAATGCTGGCCCACTAGCAATAATCAGTCAAATCTTGATGTTTTCATTCTTTTAAAAGACTATAAAATCCATGGCAGCATTACTTTAATGGAAATTTAAGAAAGCATTTCATTATCTGAGAAAGAAATAAATCCGAGAATATTAAAACAAGCATTTTTCTTAGCTTTTTAAAGTCCTGCATAGAGCTGATTAAATTAAGGCTCTCAGAAGGAAGGAAAGATTAGAGAATTTTAGTAAATAGAAAGGCATAAAAAATTCTCATTTGTGTTATAAGTGCCACCAACTTTCTAATAAGCACACATTGATTCTTTCTCATAAAATGTAAAAGCTATGATTTGTAGCCTTAAGGATAATTGCCCACTAAAAATGCATTACAAATGGAGGAAAAAACCCAATGAAAACATTCTGGTATCAGAACCATAATTTCTGTGCTCAAAGGATCATATATGTAGGTTGTACTCTGGTTTAATTAGCAGTAATTGACCTTCTTTCCCCAGAAACATTGAAAAATCTTATTACTCTTTATAATTGTAACTGGCATCTCAAAATAAAAGCAGTACATAGAGTTAGGAATATCCTAAATGAAATACATTGGCAGAAGTAATAAAGAATGATGAAAGCTAAAGAGAATGTATTTATATTGCCTAAACATAGTCTTTCTAAGGTGGTTCAACATACTCCTGTGTAAATATATATTATTAAATTTGTAAAAGTATGTCTATATGTTCACAGATGTACAGATAAAATGTTGGGACAGACATACAATAAATAATGTGTAGAAAGAGGATCTCAGAACAGAAATCAGAATCTAGGAAAAAAAGGATTTCTTGTGAACTTTTAATAGCCTTTAAATACATATTTTAAACAACCATTTTGAGGTATCATGTCATCTATAGCAAGTGTAATAAAAGTAGCAGGAAATGCTGGAGTTTTTCCCATTCATTTCTTTATTTCCACTTCAGATTGAAGTGTGGGATTAGGCAAAACTTGGAAGTGTAAGGTAGGTCAAGATTAGAACATACAAACTCAAATGTACAGTATTACAGATATTTCTTCTTTTACATTTGTGTTTTTATAGTGTGTTTGGGGAGGTTTTTGGTAAAGCATGGCATGTGACTGTGTGCACTCATTCTGGATGAACACTCTTTGAAGCATTAACATTTTTCATAGGTCTGTGCTCTAGCACACTTGCTGGACATACTGCTTGCTGAATGTGCAAGGTGTGTGACCTGTTATCCTCTCTTCCTGCTTATTAAGAAAAAAAGTCTTTTTATGTGCCCGTTGATCTTCATATGCCGTCAGTTGCAAATGGCATTTCTTCCTTTCCTTGTCTCTCTGGAGAGGTAATATGAGACATGAAACCTGTTTACTTTCTTTCAGGCTCTCCTGTGCTGACTGAGATTGCCCTTTTCCACATGTCTGCTTTATTCTTGCAGTTGTGGCAAATGCTCAGAGTTTAGGGGAATCATAAATGCAAGCAAGCTAGAGGCTTGCCATGCAGAGCATGAAGGTCAGTACTGTTGCCCACAGTGGGATTGCAGTGTCTCATCGGGAGCCTTAGCAATCTGATCTAGTTGCTATCAGAAAAGTCAATATTTGCATTCTGTTGAATATGCATGCCCACCAGTGTTTGGGAAAGGGGTTATTTGGTATCTGTGCTTGTGTGATTATCTTGTTTGCATTCACAAGATACTATCTGCAAATCCTCTAATGATTCAAAGACAACGTTGTATTGAAGTTATTTCATTATTAGGATTAATTCATTGCTATTCTAAATTAAACAGGCTTAGCATTTTTGTTCTTTAATTTCAGATAGGGCACTGGAAGGACAACTTGAAGAAAAATGTCAAAAAATGCTTTAACTCATGGAATGTTAAGTGTACACAGAGAAGCTATTGTAGTTCATGTTATGTTTGCATATCACTTTTTAAAGAACTTTTGAATCATGCTGGTTGCTGAGAAAGATTGGTTTCCCTGCAAACAGTAGTGCAGAATAGATTAATGATTTTTAAACGGCCTAAAAATTAATAGATGGAATTAAAAAAAGCCCCCTAATTTGAGTATGAGGATTTTCTTAACCTGTGTGCAGTAACCTTTTGCAGGCCATAGAGTCAAAAACATTCTCTACTGGTAGATTTTTATATACATGTTCTGAATTTGATTGACTTCAGTGGGATTCTGCAGGTGTGCTTGATTTTGATGGCAGACAGAGACATAAATTAGAGCACATAATTCTGAAAGAATTAAAATGCAGAAAAAAAATCCTTTTCAGAGTACCATCAAAGCATCTTAGCAATACATTTACAAAATTTCTCCCTTATGCTTTGGGAACTATTGGGCAGAGGTCAGTCATTTAGAAATTTGTACCTCTTTTCAGAGTGATTCAGTTCATGAAAAAGCTCTTACTTTCTTTGAACAGAAAAATTCTAAATTCGTTGAATAAGTTGAGGTGGAAGAGGTGGCTTGTGCTTAGCACAAAAACAGGGACCAAAAAGATCCTGCCATCTTCCAACAGCAGATGGAAACAATTTATTGCTTATTATTAAACTTATTTTAAAGTTTTCTTTTGAAGGGAATACCCCTCTGTTAAATATTGACCAGCCAATTTAGTTGTGCCTCTGCTTATCAAAGACAGTATCTGTAGAAGATGGGCTGGAACTCAGAGCAACCAGGAAAGTGTTTTAAGGTAGTAAAAGGGAGACCTGGCCACTTCTTCTGGCACCATTCTCAGAATAAAGAGAAAAAAGCTGGATACCAGTGAACCAATTTAGTTAATTGTGTCTTAATTTTACCTTAGTCTTTGACTCAGGACTCGTGAGCTGTAGTGAACTTTTCATTGAGTGGGTGAATCACATTATGCAGACAAGGAAAGCCAGCAGACACCTAACTATTTATTGTGTCCTGAATGTTTTCTAACTTGAGATGGTGTGGAGGCCAAGAGAAGCTGACTTACATTGCAGGGTGGACTGTGGTAAAGCTGCTTTGTAAAATGGAAGATTTTCCACTTAAGAAATAGACAGAGAGAAAAGCTCTTCTATAACTGAGTGAGCAGCAGAACCTAGGGGCTAAATATGTTGTTATTTTCTAATTAAAAATAAACAATATCAGTTTATCAGCAGCAACATACAACAGCACAAGCTGCAAGAATAATGGTAAATTTAGAACTGTCTATAGGATGTACATCCTCTGATTTGAAGGAGTACTCATGCCATATTAATATTTGGTTCTATCAGTTATGGAGAGCATTGCAATACAGCCAGCTACTGAAAATGACCTTTATTTGCAGTATCTGTATGTCATCAGTTATTAGTGTTTCTTTTATTCCCAAGAACTCTGTGGGATAAGCTAGGCCTTTCAGAAGCAGGAACCAAAGTTCATATTGCATGAATTGAATTTGTTAGAGCCTTTAGCCTGTTAGTCTTTCCACAGAGGTTCATGACCAAGAGCTTGAAATATGCATTATATTAATTTAAATGCCAGTGGTTATGTATTGATTTCTGAAACTTTGTCATGTCATGTGTAAAACAGAAACTGAAAGCCGGTTTTGCAATGGAAAATCAGAAATATTTTAGATAAGTAGAGTTTTTCCACTCAGCTTCACAAAGCAGACAGAATTGTCTTAATTTTGGTGCATTCCTCTCATAACTATTTTCTCACTAGTAATTATTCCATAGTTTCATAATATTTGTTTCCATGTGGGTACTATTTGATTGATTCTATTTTGGTGTCCCAAGAGCAGGAGAGGAGAATATGTCTTGTTCTTTTTTTGTTCACCTTTTACATTTTGGCATGTTTTTCTGGAGTCAGAAAGAATGTCATCTTGAACAATATCAAACTGATTTTTTTTGATGTTGGGTCGAAAATGTTTGGCTACCCCTATACTAAATAAATAAGCAGCAAATGATAAATAATAGAACAGTCATTTTCTTCTACTAAATTATGAAATTCATATAATGAAAAAATAAACCATTCTATTTTATGTTATCTGAAAAATTGATAACTATTTGTAGGCTTTACATTATTCAGGTAATATGCAACACATTTGGATTTGATCTGCTTCTTCTCTTCAGCTATACCACTGCAAGGTTTAGCAGGATATGTTTTATCTGTTCACTTTGAAACCCATAAACATGTATGTTACAAATTAGAAAAATCAAAGTATATTTTTTGGCTTTCAATGGAGTAATAGTTTTTTACTAACTTTTTGCTTAAAAGGTAGTCTGAATAGTAACTGGTATTTCTTCAAAGATAGAAATGTATTAGCTAATTCCTTGGTACTAAAAATATATTTTCTGCTTGTATTTCAATAAGAGATCTGTAATTAATATGTGGAACAACGCTACCTACCTTTTCAGTAATAATTGTTTACAAAATTAGTGTTAACTTGATTCCACTTTGCACATACCACCATGTGCTGATTTTGACAGAGAGCCATGTGTTTGACATGCAGATTTACATACAAATGTCTTAAAGGGATATCAAAATGCTTGATGTTCTCTTTTATAGTAGTCGTGTTTAAAAAAATGTGTTGTGTGTGCTTTAGTTGTGAATTTCAGGATGGAATTTTGACTGAGCTTTTCCAGTGTGATGTTACCACACTGAAGAGATTTTTGATATATTATGTAGTGCATCAAAAATGTGTTTTGTACTTCTGTTGGTGACATCTCATATGTTTTTAGAACCTCAAAAGTCACTTTATTGCCAAAATGGCTGCAGCTTAATCAAAATGACATACATTTTTGGATGAGCTAAAATCTGTAGCACTTCTACCTTGTTGGTAGATTTGTATTTTTTTCCTATATAAGTAGTAATTTTATTAATCTAAAATACAAGCAAAAAATGAATATAAATGGAAATTTGTCCATTGCAGCGAAGACCTTGTACTATAAGAAATGCAGAACCTCACAATTGTATGCCAGGCAAGCAAACCTTGTTTTCCTTTCTTTAGTTCTCTTTTCTTTAATAATTTATAAAGTTTAGAACAGTACTATGAAAATCCTGTTTAAAATAATTGAATAAAAGCCCTTAAATCCAAGCAACCTTTTGTGTTTGAAAGTTATAAAGAGAAGCTAGAAAACTTTTGCATTTTTTAACAACATTTTTAACAGTTGTGAAAAGTTAAAATGTTTTAACAACTGACTAACAGACTAATAAAATAAATGCTTGAAAATATATTCAAGTTACGGAAATAATGCATTTGAATTTAATTATCGTAACTTGGTTTTCTGAGCTTGTTGTTTGGAGATGTAAATTTTATATTGAATGACATCATTTCAACATTAAAGGAATGGGGAACTCTTAAAGAGAAATCAGAATGTGTAGAAGCTACTTTTTGGATGCTAGATGACAGGTGAACTTGCACCCCTATTGACACTGCTGAAAAGACAGTTTTGTGCCGTCTAATGCTTTTGACACAGTGTTACAAATCAAAAAGATACCAGATGACAAGGAAATATGATTTTTAATGGGTGACACGAAGGTTACAGGATTGCATTCCTTAGGAGACTTAAGCAAAAGTCATCTTCCTGTAAATGTGAAAGAGATTTACTGTGGAGGTACAATTTATGTTCCTGTGGAAGCTTTCTGCGGAAAATTTGTGTGCATATAAATCAAGCATCTATGCAAGAGTTAACCTGGTGTTTATATTCTCTATATGTAAACATGTTCAGAAAAAGAAAATATCTTCCTTTGCTGCAACATTTCAAAAGCAAAAGCTAAGAACTAAATTGCTGGTGGGGAGAAGTTTTCAATGGGGCCCAATGGAATTTTTATCTAACACTCAGTTTTTAAAATCTCCATAACAGCACTGTGCAAATAGTGTGGTTTAGATCTATTTTGCTGCCTTGTGTAGCATAACTTTTAAAAGACTTCCAGAAAAGACCTAATAACAAAAGCTGTATTTTCCATGAACTGAAATTGTGTGTGTATACAAATTACTGTACTGTGGTGGTTTGACGAGGAAGGAAGTTTCTTGGGAAGGTGGTGGTCAAACCAATCAGTGGCCAGAGGTGAATATTGGCACCTGGGGTGGCCACTAGGAACCTGGACACGCCTTGAAAACACACAGGGGTTAAAAGCAGAGCATTCCCAGGGGAACTTCCTCTTTGGGTCCAGCGGGGGATCAGACCTGACCTCCCTTGCCCAGCTCCGGCTGGGTGGGGGAGGGG
>VZRH01005840.1:874260-954322 GCA_013397555.1 Urocynchramus pylzowi
TTATAGTAGGTGTAATAAAGCTTTATTCCTTTACCCCTGAGATGATGGAGCCTGCTTTGCTGTATTTTGGGTCACATCTCACAGTAACCATTCGGGGAGATGTGCTTTCATGGGGGCACTGGCATTGGGCCAGGGTCAACCCATGACATGTACATACTAGTAGGACAGTGTAATATGCATCACAGACTTACTTGGATTTCTTAAAAATAAAACTAGACTTATGAAAAAAATTAGTAAAAATTGCAGTAGGACATCAAGTAGTCATTACAATTATTTTTGTGTATTTGGAAAAATACTTATATCTTTTTCACTGCAATAGTTGCTTGAGTGAAAAATCTTTCCAGTTTGGCTGGGCTTGAAATATTTTCCTTTCTTTGATTTATGATGTCTCAAAATATAGCAGCCAGTTTAGGAGCAGCAGTGAGAGACCAAAAATATTTGATAGAATAAAACATCAGTGAGATAGATAAGTGCCTGTAAGAATTGTAAACTGTCCACAGATAAATAAAAATCTGATTAATCATATTGGAAAAGGTTAATTTTATGGTTGTAATTAAAAATTTTAAAAAATTGATTATATAGTTATGCAATAAAAACATAAACTTGGGCCTATCAAAGGCTACAGCTAGAGGTTTTGAGTAGATTACTCAGCAAGACTTTGCCACCCCCACCCCTGACCAACACTGGGAAAGGAGTCACTTTCTGAAATGAAGATTATACTCTTATGTTTGTCATATAAAGGTTAAAATGTTCTTCTGGGATGTGAGAGATCTAAGTTTGAGTCAGATCCTACTGATTTCACTATTGAAGTTAGATCATAACACAGCTAGACATGCTGGGCAAGACTATGAGAGACAATTTGACCCTTTAGTTTAGCAGGCACTTTTTTTTGTTTTAAGTCAACTTTACATGACTTATTTGCCAACAAGGTCTGATCAGAACTTACTGTAAAGTCTGTGATGTTGAGTTCATGAAGCAGCTGCAAATATTTTGTGTTTTAGCAGATGCCATCCTGTACCCTTAAAAAAAACCTTGAAAGAGGAACAAAAAAAATCTTTCAGGTAGCAGGACGACTGAGCTTCCTTCATACATATGAGCTGCCAGAATTAATTTAATTTCTCTAGTTTAATACACCCTTGAATGCTAACTCGTTTGGCTGATGCAGGGGATAGCAAATTATAGTGTTCCACATATATCTGTGTACTGAAGATTCCGTCATGTATGGAGGATCTAAACATCTATATTAGAATCTAGTAGTCAAAGATGCAGAAATTAATTTTAGCCCATGCAGTACTCTTCTGTAGCTACTTTGTGCTTCAAGGGTTCTACTAAAGTTACAGACTTTCTGTGTCTTTATTTTTGGCACTAAATGAGCATACATATTTTACATGAAGCACATCAAATCCGATTTTCATAGGGAAATCTTATATCTCTGAAAAATTATATTTTGCTGCACAGACCTTGACTGTACATCTTTAATATCCTCCAGAGCTTTAATCTGAGGACTGCTGTACTTTTTTCTGTCAGCTTTTCTTATTGAAATATATATATTTCCTTATATATGGAATATACAAAAGCACCCTTCTGACTTATACACACAAGGTAGGTCAGAAGTCATATTCTTCTGTACCTGACAGATATTTTAGTGTTTTGGTAGCAGAATTTTTGAACTAGAGAGCTAGCTCCAGTGTGAGATTACATTTGTAATCCTTGCTTGCATTAAAGGAGTCCAGACTTTTGTGTCAGAGGAAACCATTAAAGCATTTGTAAACCACTAATCTGTTCAGGGATTTTCTATTGTTTATCTAGGGCAAGCCTACTGGGTGGCAATTCTATTTAATATTTCCTTATTTGGAGGAGACAATGTTAAGATACACAGAAGAAAAATAGTCTACAAAATAGAAATTAATCATTAAATAATCAAACTAGCATGAATGAACCCATGTAGAGTCTAAAGCTGGTGTGGTCTTATGCTTACTATTCAGAATTTTTTAAAAAATGCCAAAAAAGCAATTTAAAAAATCCAGGTTTGATCTTGAGGAAGACATCTCTAGTTACTTTAAATAGTCTTACTTGACTCAGCTGAACATGTCTGAAATGTCTAATTACAATAGAAAATGCCTGTGCTGTTGTTTAACATTTATGTTACAGCTTTGGATGCTTATGAATTGTACAAGTTATAATATTTCGCCACATTATTTATAATTTTGCCTGGGGATCACTAGTTTCTGCTTGAGAGGGAAAAAAAAGAAATATTGTAAATTTAGGAACATGAACAGATATTCAAAAACTTAGGTACCAGGACTACATACTTAAGGTATTACATTTTCACTGAATCTGGTGTTCAATCTACAGGTGAATGTGCAAAAGAAGGAGTAGATTTATGCCAATAGGCAGGAAGATGATTGCATTCATATTGAGGTTGCCTAACATGACAAACAGCCTTCAACTTGAGGAAATGAATCTCATATTTGTTTATTTTTCATTTCTGTCGCAGGAATATATTTCAATATTTCTGCTGTTCTGGACTGTGGCACTCTATGATAGAGAAGAGGGGCAATTTGTATGTGTCCCCAAACCATCTAAGGTTAAAATTGGAATTCTGCTGGAGACAATATAACTCAGGCTCATCACAGTTCAAATTCTGATGTGAATTTCTCTATTAACAATCAGACAACAAGCCTGTATCAGTCTCTCTCTTTCAGAGTTTAGTTTTGTGTATGAACTGCATTTCTATACACCAAAAAAAACCACCCCAAAACCAATACAACTGTCACAGGCAAGGGAGGAAAGACTCAGAAAATTAAAGGCATTTTTGTAGATACAGTAATGATATTGACACAAAGCAGTGCCAAGAGTCTAATAACAAGGAACTTGTATTCTGAATATTTGCATTCCATCTCAGGTGTTGTAAATATGGCTACATTTCTAGCAATTTATCATTATATTCTTGACTTTAGGGAGACACCTATAAGAAATGAAAATCAATTATTTTCAGAACATACAACATATTTTGGTTTAGTGAATGCAGAGCATATGAGCACAATGAGGAGTATGCTCCTGTTGGCTTCTGTTGGCTTAACTCTGACCTCATACCTTAGACAACCTAGTTTCTGAAGCATATCTATAATANAATATATGAGAGCGGTGATTTTCTTTCCAAATCTCATTTTATATAATTTCTTATAGCTAAAATTGGATTGGATATTATGCAAATAATAACAACAACCTCCATTTCAATAGTTAATGTGTGTTTATATGGTACTAATTCCCTTTTTTTTTTTTCTGGGAGCTGGTCACATTATCCACCAAAATAGGAAATGAACTTTCTATGCCACATTTTCTAGTTAATAGGAATTTTATGCTTTATCTGCTATGCTAGAAGTAATTTTCCTTTCATTCTCCATCTATCTACACTGTCCATAGAAGACAAAATTTTTTGAGAGGCATATGCCCTGAGTGTCAGTGCTGATGGTTTTTTATAAAATGTTTTCCTTCTGCTTTTTTTTTTTTTCCTTAGTTAAACATAGTGAAAATGTGAGTAAACTGTATCATGAAAAGTACATATGCTTAAAACTAAATGAGATAAAACCAAAACGAAGAAAAAAACCCAATTTTCACAGTATCTCCTTACTGCAGAAAAAGAAAATTAGGTTTTTTTTAAAGTGTCTGAAACTTGGGAACTGGAGATTCCTTAATACATACTGGGATTTCTTTAGGTGAGTTTTCAACATGAGCATGCGCTTAGTATTTGTAGTTAGGGCATTTTAAATAAGAAATTGCATCCTGACAAAGAAAACATTCTCATTTCCAAAATCCACTGAGCCTTTGTGTAGCAGTAGTCATTCCAAGGTACCATGCAGCAAAAATTTATCCTCATTATTAGGAACAAAAGGAGCTTGTAGTCCTCAGTAACATCTCTGTGATGTTGATGGTGATTTACTTGAAGTGTTCCGTGCACTCATGCATCTCACAACCGCAGGCAGCAGTCTGAAAAGTCTGTCTGCTACCAGATTTTCTAGGCTCTGACAAAAACCCAACAAAATTAAGAATGAAAGGAGGGAAAACAGAGAAACTGGCATTTTTTCACATCACTGAAACAATATTTTAGCTGTAGTGTCTCTGCGTGCTGTGATTTACCCTGATAACTCTGGATTTGCTTCCATGTCTTTACGTAAGTAGGGTGTTAATTCCACTGTGATTATAGAGCAGAGCTCCACCCCTAAGCCTGGTTATGACAGGACCACAGAGAAAAAGAAACACTTCTAGTCCTGAGGAGAAATTGCAAAGATTTGGAGTGTTTTCTTTTGGTGTACTGAAGAATCTGAGGATGGGATGAAGGAGATGTCAGGGCAGCACATGACTTTTAGTACAGCTTTCAGCAAATTTAACCTATCTGCAATTTCAGGCTTCAAAATTTCAATGTCAGTGTTTAGAACATTAACTCTTCATGTTCTTCCACTGTCATATTAACATATATAAAATGAACATTGACATAGAAGTCATCTGTGATTCAAGCACAAGTTACAGACAAAAATCTATTTTAAGAGGATTGCATATTTAAGAGGATTGTATATTTGTAGCTCTGACCTTCTCACATTTGCAGTGAGCAAGTGTATAAATGTCTGTAAAATTTAAGAATTTATTTTTAATACGGAATTTGGGACTATTTAAAAGATGTTGTAGGTGATTAACATTGAGAAAAATGACAAGAAAATTTATGCACTATTGAATACAGCTAACAATCAAATAGGCAAACAAATCCAGTGACAACGTTATCATTAACTCATCTTGCATTTACAAGATGCTGACTGCCTTTGATGACTACAGTGAAACTGTTTAATAGCATCAGGAATGTGTTTACTTACAAGATGTTTTATTGATCTAGCACAAGGAGTTTAACTGCTGGATGAATTTTAGGTAACATTAAAATTATTTTGAATCGCTCTCACTCTAATAAATCTCCTGATGGTTATTCTACTTCATAGAAATTGTTTTCTTACCTTAACTGTCAGCTCTGTCCAAAGGTAAATTAAATACTTCCTAGTCAGTACATAGTTAACTATTTATTAGCTACCATTTTATTCATTATATTTTTCCTTTTCTTCTTTTATAGTTGGGGTTATTTAGAAAAGGAAGCTTATAGAGTCATCAGAGTCATCTTTTCCTTTTTTCCTCCTGTCAGTCCCCTCATCATAATTTTTTAAGCATATTGATCAGGGTTGACTCAACTTGGAAACAGAAATTGTAGTTTTAGAAATGCGTTCTGCCATGTTTATCCTAGTTAACAACTTCGGAAAATTAACTACTTAATTAGAATCTCACAGAGAGAAAAGAGATTTTCAAGATGTGCTGCACATAAGTAAAGTCAGGCTAACCTCTGTATACATGTTGGTATGCCAGTTGCTTTGTCTGTTTTGTCCATTCACCATATACTGTGACTATTATCTGGTAGCATGTTGTAGGAGACATGGATTTACTGTAATATATGAGAAAATTTTGGGGCAAGGAAAAGAAAAATGCAAAGGCAGTGCTAAGAGACAGAAGACAATGAGAATACAAGTTTCATTAGGCTAATTCAAAGAGCAATCTATACTCTTTATTTTTAATTCTTACTACATATAGCCAAATGATTTTAATTCTCTCAATAAGAAAATTATGTAAGTTCATAAAAGACATGAAAGAAAGCAAGGTGGATCATAAACAATTTTCTGCAGAGAGAGGACTGAGTGACTTCCATAGAGGACACCTCAGATGTGGTGTAGGGTACTCAGGATTTAAACAGAAAAGTTTCTGAGGCTTCGAATCTTAACCCTTCTGCAAGTAGATATGTGGACCTTAACACTCATTTTGTTCATATATTTCAGGACTGAATCCTGTGGGCTTTGAACACCTGATTCAAATTAGTCATTAGCCAAAAGGGGGTAATGTGCCTTTGGCTTCCACCTCTTCCTTGGAGCAATGGGTGACCTGCATGGATAGTTTTCTGTTGATGCACAAAAATGTGTGAATTGCTTTGTTTCCCTACAGTGACCAGGAGAGAGCCTAATATTTAGAGAAATGTTTGCATTAATTCTGCCTTAGGACTGATTTATATTAAATGGAGCTTGGCTGTATTAAATAAACTTTTTAGAAAGTCATCCCACGTAAGTTTGCCTACAGTGCCTTTGTAATAACACCATATTGTTTATGAAGCATCACTTTTATTCTGTGGTGTTAATATGTTGCTGTGTAAAAACAGCTCCAGTCACGTGGTATTCTGTGAGGAACAAAACTATTACAATTCCTTCTTTGCTTTACTAGAATTATCCTTGGGTGGATGAGGACATTTTGCACTTTTTAAAAAAATTTATCTCAGAAGAAATAGCAGGAGGCATTCAGAAGATATAATTATTTAAAGCTGGAGTAGTAGAATGGAAAAAAATGAAAAGAAAGAAGTTCTAGTTTCTGTACTTTAGGAGCAACAAGACAAAATTCTGTTCTAAAGTGTTGCAAATGATAGTAGAGAAGAGAGATGTGCATGAGTATTTGTGCAGAATGAGTAGCATTCATCATTTTCTTTTACTGAAATTACACCAGGAAGAATACTCATTTCACTTCATGAGGATGGAAGAGATGAGGTCTCTGAACAGATTATAAGACTTCTGTACTCTGTTACGTGCTGTCAGATTTTTATATAGTTAAATCTTAACTCTGGGTGGGTTAAGAAGCTTTATACTACTGAGTACCATCACTGTGAATAGTACTGATGAAAAGCAAGCTGTGAAGGGACTTTTTTACTTTACAGTACAGTACTGCACTATATCAGAGACATATGGTGAAGACTTTCCCAATATGGGGAAAATCGAAAGTATACTCAAGCTTGGACAAATTTTTGACTGAAGTTGATGGTCCTCTTCTGTTTCAGAAGTGAATCAAAATTTTATAGTGACAGTGAATTGACACTTCTCAGAATTGCAACTTGTTCAGAGCCAAGGGGCTTTTTGCCCTCAGTAAATTTTATTGCCTTCAAGTATTTTAAATGTGAGCTGTTTTAGTATCCTGTGTCCTCAGCAAAAATCAGGCTACTGTCTATTGCAGTCTCAACCACTTTACCTGGTCAATTTTTTCAAGTGAATATCTTCCCATGGAGATTTTTTTCCAACAAATTTATATTTTCTAATAAAAATCTATGTTACATTATCTGATTCTTGCTAGAACAGTGTTTCCAGTCAGCTTCATTCCATATGATCATTATTCTCTCAAGATCCTTAGCATCAAAATGCTTACTACTGCATTTTAAACTCATATGTGACCCTGAAGTGTACTGAATAGTAAAGAAAGCAACTGAGATGACTTTTGCTGTATTTTGTGATTTTACCACATGCAGGAAAACTTGCAGTGTGACTTTAAAATCTGAAGGTAAAGTTCTCTCTAGCAGAAAACTGTATTTTCCTTATCTCTTCACCAGGATTCTTTAATCCTTAATAATTTAATTAATTTCCTTTGATTTTATAAAATACTTGACAAAAGCATAAAACAATGTAATGATTTTTGTAATGTTCTTTATCAGAATGCCTATGAATAGAAGAATTGATTTTTGGACAGAGTTATATTGCACTCAGCAACTCAACATGTTGCTGAGTGCAATATATATCTTCATTACAACTTCAGTTTTGATTTTGTGGAATCACTTGTCACATGTTATGTATACCTGATGCATAAGATTCCTAGCAAACAAAGCACAAGGACAACTGCAGTAGAGCAAAATATTTTTTATGTGACAGGTTGACTTTCCCTAATGAAATATTTAGCTTTACTATTGAAGACATACTTGACCCTTTTTAAATAACACATTTTATTCTTCCTCACCTTTTTAGTTACTTCTCTTTTTATATCAGTTTATTTTACTCTTTTTTCATAATGAGAAATTGTTAATTTTATTAACTATTACTCTAAAGTACTCTAAATTCTTATTCATAGAATTGTTCATGGGATTATCATATCATGTATGAGGAACATGATAAAAAAAGATTAACAATACCTTGTAGACAACTTACAACTATTTTACTTTGGTTTTAATCTTTAGGTATTATTTATATTTAATCTTTAGGTACCTTTAGCTTGTTGCTCACTTGAAGGCAGCATAAAAAAAAACCCCAAACTATTATGCAGAGATAGGATTTGCCTGATGAATACACCAACTAATAAAATTTGGTGAAATGTGATGTTTCCTCCCTTCTGGTTTAAAGAAGAATCTATGAGTATTTGTCAAGTACTGTCAAAAAAGATTGACTTAATAATGAGGAGAAGACCCTAATGGCACAAGAGTAATTTAGATATTACTGAGGTATTGGGGTTTCTTTAATGCTAAAATATCACTAAATTTTTTTTTCTACTTTTGTTACATCACAAAGATACAGCAGCATTTGATATCCAAACAAAAAGTGTTGGAATTCTGGACTCAATAATCGAACATATTGAAAAGATTTTAGATCTTCTGTGTAGTGACAGAAGCACTGGATATTTTTGAAGTGCCTTTAGTATGGTTACAAATTTATTTTTATCATTTTAGTCTAATATTTTGATTTCAAAATGATGATTTAATGAAAATGAACTTTTGTTCAAATTTTTAATGGTATTTTGGAAAAGAAAGTAAACTGGATTTGCAGTAGGAGTATATGCAGTGGTGGATGCACCCTCCTTTTGCACAGTCCTTGTATCTCACACAGGAAATTCAGGGAGAATTTTGGCAACTGGCTGACTTTTCTTGTTGAACTGGAATAGATGAGCAGTGACACCTTCCCCCAAATTTGTGCCCATTTCATAGAAACAAAGATCTCCATGAAAAATCTGCTGACTGCTTCTTGAAGGGATCTTTGTGTTCTATATATTTAAAATTGCCTTTATTCTCGGGAACTATTTAATGATCAGTGGTCTGTGCTTTGTCCACGTTAGTTGTTGACATTAATGTGGTCTGGATGTTGTTTTGCACTTTTCCTTTTGATCCCTCAGAAATATTCTACTTAAAAAGGAAACTGAATCTGACTGCAACTTAAACATGCAAATGTACAGTTTTAAATTGGAGTTTTATACAGAGAAATAGTATTTTTTAATTAAGCTTGAATGTTTCCTCTTCTCTATGAACAGATTATTTGACTCCTCTCCAGATCATCAGCTCATTCTGAACCTAGACTTCTTTTGAAGAAATCCATAAGCATCCTGCTTTGTTACACACCACTTTTTAGTTTTTGGAGTTGTTTCTCATCTCCATATAATTCTTACAGATATCATGTTTACAAATTATTCACTTCTCACATAGCAGAAATGCAAAACATATTTCAAAATTCATCCATTGTTTGTAAGAGTGTGAGTCAGATATGTTGGCCTAGGTGGACTCAAATAGAAGCATGACTTTCTCTCATAACTCCCAGAATCACATAATAATGGATTTCATTATTGTTCTGCCAGAGAGGTAAAAGAAATAAATATAGAATAATACGGCTACCTGACAAACCTTTTCATATTAAGCAACCTTTGATTGACTAAGCATAAAGGTGTAGGTGTTTGTAAATTGTAAATCTCAGAAAGAGAGATTTTTCTTTTCTCTGTCATTGGAACAAATGAAAGGATAGTAAAAAGGAAAGAAAGTGTTTGGAGGGAAGAAAAAGGAAATGTTAGGCCAGAACACCTTATTTCCCCCAAAAGTTCCACTATCTATTTTTTCAGCTATAAGAATGGGTGAGAGTCACAGCAATAAAGCATGTTTTCTTGAGGAATGAGAGGGAAATAATTTCTTTTCACCCTGCCACATTTCCATTTTATTTTTCAGAAAGTATACCAGTATTAGGAAAAGCAATCAGAAAGCTCCAAAATAACATCTTACTTTTTCCATTACAGAGAATGCAAGTGTCCTTTGCTCTTTATGCTTCCCTGTTTAAGGACAAGCTGTGTGTATTATATTAAAACATTCTTGAAAAATAGCTGTCAATAACAGCTCTTTTCACCTCATGTACTTTCCTTTGTTTTCTCTTCTTCATTTGCATTGCTATATATTTTGTACTCAGAACACAGTTCATGTCAGTATTTCATAAATTTAGTTGTGTAATAGCTTGGAATTCACAGTTTATAAAACAGTTAGATATGTATACTAACACAGGGATATAGAGTTATATGCCTGATAGTAGATGTTATCAAATCTATTCATAAAAAAACATTTTTTCAGTTTAGCCTCAGATTTTGTTGATGTTTATCCTTGAAAGTCTGTGTCAGCACCAGCATTAAAGTAAATCTAGTTTTTAATGCTATTTGAGTTCATTTTATGAGAAATTAAATAAGATGAACTATGCACTATTTTATGCATACTTGCAATGGTGTCTTTTAGAGTTTAGATTTCATTTTATTTCATTTCATAGTTTTATTTAACACTTGAATTATCATGGCCTTGGGGTGTTCTACTGTTTTTTTACTTTAGTTCAGGGTCTACAGACCTCCTATTTTCCTCCCATTTCTTCACAGGCCTGTAACAGCTTTTCTTTTTACATCTGTTCTTCAAGGAAACTACTTTTTCAACAAGATTGTTTCAGAACAGTTCAACAACAGTATCAGAAAAATAAGCAGTGAGTTTGTTTAGATGACTGTTTTCTAATGTTGCTCTTATTCTAGGGGGAATGTAGAAATTATAGTCTTTTTGCACATTCTAGTCCTAATCACTAGTGTTTCTTTTAAGAACTACCATGCTTGAGGGAATTCATCTTGCTTACAATATTTCATGATCTCAAGAAACAATTGCCAAATCCCTTATAAGTATCTTTTTTTTTTTTTTTTTTTAGTGTAGGAATTCAGGTTATTCAAGGCCCAGAATTTACACCTGACTGAATGAATGCCAAATTGGATTTTCATGGAAGATATTAGAGAAGCTACGTGAAATAAGGCTCTAGTGGAGAAGCAGTAAAGAACACACCCATCCTTGCCTTACTTTACACTGGAAAATTTATTTATTTAGTTAGTTACTGAGGAGGAAAAACCCTATTGTTCAATACAAGGCTTCTGGGCTTTATTTTGTCTTGAAAACTGCTTACCTTATTTAGCTTTCTCATTTTCTTAAAACAATTGGAAGTTGAACTATTTTCCGCATGATCAAATCCACTCAGGATCCTTGAATAACGCAAACCGAAGTGGAGAGTTCAACTGAAGTCTAGAACAGATAAATGTTTGAAATAATAGCAGGTTAAAATATGAATGGTTGATGTTTTGGTCTTCAATTATTTCCTCTTTCTTATGTTTACGTTATTGGCAAAGAAATACTATGTCTTATGTATAGAAGGATATTCTTATCATTGGAAACATTTCCAATACCTTGGTATTGAAAACAAGTCATGGTGGACATGCAGATTACTACCACATTTGAAATCATAACACAGACATGTCTTTTTTCCAAATGCTTTGGCTGAATCAAGTAAACAAATGAAACCTGAAGATTTACTCTTTTTTTAGCTGTGTTTTGAGTATTTCCTTAGATGCAAACTTAGGAAATAAAATCACATGCTTTTCATGTTGACTTTTCATTAATTTTTTTCTTGTCTTTGGGTCTTCCATGAAATATAAGTTTGTTACTGGAGAACTGGCTTCCCATGGGTTGGACAGGTATATTCTTCACTGGGTAATAAACTATCTGGATGGCCAGGCCTGGAGAGTGATGGAGAATGGAGTTGCATCCAGTTGGTGGGTTGGTCGCTGGTGGGATTCCCCAGAGCTCAGTATTTGGCTCAGACCTGTTTAGTATCTTTATTGATGATCTGGACGAGAGCATTGAGTGCAGCCTCAGCCAATTTGCAGGTGACACCAAGGTGGGTATGAGTGTTGATCTGCTGGAGGGCAGGAAAACTCCTTAGAGGCCAATTGTACAGGCCAAGATTCAAAAAGGCCAAATGTTTGTGTCACAATAGCCCCATGAATGGCTGTAAAAATGCCCAGCCGAAAAGGACCTGGGGGTGCTGGTTGGTCTGCAGCTAAATACAAGCCAGTGTGTGGCCTTCTTTGGCCCAGGTGGCCAAAGAAGGCCAGTGGCATCTTGGCTTGTATCAAGAATAGTGTGGCTAGCAGAAGCAGACCGATGATCATCCCCCCCGGACTCAGAACTGGTGAGGTCGCACCTCAAATCCTGTGTTTAGTTTTGAGCCCCTCAGTACACGAAAGACTTTGAGGTTCTGCAGTGTGTCCAGAAAAGGGCAATGGAGCACAAGTCTGACGGGAATTGGCTGAGGGAGTTGGGGTTGTTTAGCCTGGAGAAAAGGAGGTTCAGAGGAGACCTTATTGCCCTCTACAACTGCCTGAAAGAATGTGGTAAGTGGGGATTGGTTTCTTCCAAGTAAAAAGCAATAGGAAAAGAGGGAAAGGCTTCAAGTTGCATCGATGTATGTGTGTGTGTTAGATTGGATATTAGGAAAAATTGCTTCACTGAAAGAGTGGACATTGGAACAAGCTGTCCAGCAAAGTGGTAGGGTCACCATACCTGGAAGTGTTCAAAAAATATGTAGATGTGGTGCTTGCTGGAGGATGTGGTTCATTTTTGAAGATGGCACTGTGGGGTTAGCAGTTGGCCTCAATAAGGTCTTTTCTAACCTTAATGATTCATTGGAAAATTGATTTTGAAAAGCATTACACTGTCTGTTTTTTCTAAGCTGATGATTATCCCTCTAAATTGGACTGAAGATTCTTCCTCCCTCTCACATATTGGAATAAAGAAAATAAACTGAAGTTAGTCAGAATTATCTTAAATATAAATTCAGATCTGAGAATAGGAGTAGGACCATTTCTGTTGACAGATTCTAAAACTGAAAATTGGGAAAAAAGTAATACTTTATTCATCTGCTGTTTTCTTTTGGTGTGTATTGTCTTTTAAGGTGTCTGTTAGATATTGTTATGACATTGCACATTATTTTAAAATAAAAGACACTAAATAAAAAAAAAAGAAAGATGCTTCCTTTTAATTAAAACACAATAGTAATAGATGATAGTGTTAGAAAAATTATTCTGTTTACTAAACCCTTTTTGTCAGTTGTTTTGTCATAAATTTATTCAGTATGACACTATGTCTTCTCAATTTTACAGTACTCAAGTTAAGCAAATGCCAAAATAAAATAGCAAATAGCCCACTTAGAGGGGGATAAAAAGGAGCTGAAACAAACCAAGTAAAACCCAGACCTTGAAAGTCTAAAGAGTTTAGTCATTAGCACTTGGAATGCTTTCCCTGTTAGCTGCAAGAATTTCATGGTACTGACACAACTTCAGATGGTGCACTTAACACTTCGCTAAATCATTTGCACATTTTTATCTGTTTCAGCTGGCATCACTGCCTTGGAAATCTTCAGTTTCTCTTATCATAGCACACAGGTATCAAGTTACAGGAAAGTGTGCCTGGTTCTGAAAAAACAGTTTGACTTGACTAGGATGCAGAATCCATGGAACCTTTTTTTTTTTCTTGCTGAGTTAATTTGTGGTGCTCTTGTGGTGTCCCTGTGAGAAGAATATCACTGTCAGGACTTCTGTCTATTCAAAAAAGTTCTTCAAGAAGGGAAATGTGGGAAAGGTCATATAATTCTTGTGGGGATGAGAAGAAGAAGGGAGAGGAAGATAGAAGTTCAGTGTCTGCACATTGTCAAGCGTACATGCCCAGACAAAATCACTCCAATAACGTTATGTTGGAAAAAAAATAGGCCATATATACTGATGGATATTGTTTAAACTGTCTATTAAATTCCAGAGGAAAATTAAAAAGAACTATAAAGGAAATATGTAGCATTTTTTCAAGGTACTGGGCTTTCCACTGCCTTTTCAAAAAAGGTGCAAGAGCTCCAGAATGCTTTACAAATACATTATCCATCATTTTTCTGGTTTCTAGAAATTGTAGTGCTAACAGAATTCTGTGAAGTTCATTTAGAAATGCATGTGTAGCAATGCTGTTAAAATGTCTTTTAGCGTTAGTTGAACATTCAAAAAGTGATCCAGGTTAAATTCTGTATGAACTAAAGAATAGGTTTAAAGACTCAACAAGAAGTTTATCTTAGCCAGTATGACTGGAAGTAAACTAATGCTCAAATGCTTCAGAAATATCTATGCCAGTTAATGGATTAAACTGCTTTGAAAGTCATTCTTATTCCTGCTTGTACTTTTTTTTCCCCCTAGACTGTAATACTGTGCTACTTCATGTGCATACAAAATGAAATTAAGACAGTAAAATAAGTTCTGGCATGACTTAAAATGGATTATATGAATGTTGCCTTACAATGTAGTGTTGAAAAGAAAATCATACGGTTATAATTCAGTCATGGTTGTGCATAAGGATAAATTTATAGTGTCAAGAGGTAAGTGTTTTATGGCAAACAAAGCCAGTTATCCAGGTCATTCCAGCAACTTTGAACTAGTGAGTCATTTCACACAGATCTCATATAGGTTTGTTTGACAGTTTCCAACATGCTGTAAAGGCAGCGTTTAAGAATAGAGGAAAATCTATTGTGGTTTATAATTTCAGTCATTCAGGTAAACTGTTTATGAGTAAAACAGTTGTAAAAGTTTAGTTACAAAGGCCTTGCTACTTTCAAAGGATTTATGATCAAATATTTATTTGTGCTTCAATTAATAATTTAGGGTTGCCAAGCATAAACATGCTTTGATGACCTGAAATGACTTTCAATTCAGTTAAACAAATAAAAAATATAGTAGCTCAAAATAGTTATTCCCATGGCAAAGTTTATTTCTCTAGTTATAAAGAGTAAATTTATATCTGTGTGTCTAATTTTGTAGATTTCTTGAAATTACCTATGAAAGTATGATGTGTAGCAAACTCTTTAGCTTTATTAGTGGGCGTGAAAGTTAGTCTTGCTTTTAGAAACTCCATATACAGCAAATATTATAACAGGATTTTCATTTTCATTCATTTGAAATATTAATGCACTTCAGCAGCTAAACCACTGGAACAACAGACAGGGCTTGGTAGCTGTGATGACCAGAGGTTTCAGCTTAACTTTCTGCCATTTTCTAGTGGGAAGAAATGCAACAGATGAACCAGGTGTGTGAAAGTTATGCATCACTAGAAATGTTCTTATAGACAGCACTCTACTGAATAGCAGTTTAAAATTATCTTTTATGTTTTTTGTACAATTAGTTCTGTAGTTTGTATTTCTTAAATGAATAATAAGGATTATCTATTACTACAGACCTAGATTAATTCTTATGTAGAATGCTGGTGGTTTTTATCAAATTCTAATATTATTTGTGAAAAAAGTTGTATTATTTTCTATGTTTAGAAGGGCAATTTGTCACTAGACAGAAGTTATATCAACTAATACAAAAAACATGACTGCTGAAATATCTGACTGGAATTTTTCTTTCTGTTGAAAGCTAAATGCTTTCTCATTCGTAAAGATGTATATGGTTTTCTCATAAGATTGATTTTCCATGAAGTAGGCAATAGGACTGTTTGTATTTTGACTTCAGTTTGCTTTTACATATTTATTAGAAGAGAATAATCGATTCAATAGCAAACTATTTCTATAAAGACTACTGGATATAAAATTGAAACTGTGTTACTCAGGCTTAGCAGGAAAACTATACTTTTTTCTCTTTTATTCCCTAGGAATTATATATCACAGAAAATATCTTTAGTCTAAGCCCAGAAAAACTTTTCTTGACTGAATCATCTCACTCAGGCATTATTTTCTGTGAAAGTAATCACTTATATATTTATTTGAGTGGACATCTCTGGTTTTTCAGGTATTTTTTTAATAGACATACATAGATGTAGAAGTAATTTTAAATGGATTGTTCTTTTAAATGGATTGTTTATTGTAGACTATTCTCATATGTCAAGATAAAGATTTTTGATACTTCACTTTTCCGCATATTTTTCTTTTCATAGGGCAATATTCTCTTCTTAGAAAGGTCTGGAAAAGCATTTTGTCTTTTTGAGTTAATACCGCCTAGCTTTCAGTGTGATTTTTCATATTTCTAGATATTTTGGGTTAATTCTAACGTCTTTAGAAAAAAACCCACAACTTTGCTGAATTTAGGGACCAGATAGGATCAGTCCTGCTCTGAAAAAAAAAAGAAAAGATAAGAGGTATATACACAATCCATAGGGCTCTGCATCACATTTAGCTTACTTAACATGGCAAAATTAAGTCAGGAAAGTTTATTTTCTTCTAGCAAAGTCCAGAGGGAAATATTATTTATAGAAACATTATTTTTTTAAACTCCCTCTTAATCTCTAAAATATTTACCTTTTGTAGGTTGTTTTTGGGGGGAGTTTTGGGGGCTTTTAGAGTTTTTTTGGTCTGTTGGTGTTTTGTTTTGTTTTTTTTTTTTTTTCCTTTCAGAAATCCACACATGGATCATTGGTGTCAAAGTTTGTTATCTAAGTGTCTCTGAGAGCTATACTCATATATACAAGTGTGTAGTGTTTTGCTGTTCTTTCTGAAGGGCTTGTCAAGATCTTATCTCACCTTAATAATCTTTGACTTTCATGTGTTAATGTTTCACACATGTAAAGGACATGGTAATTGTTAGTATCTTACTGCTTTTGTAGAAGAAATTGAATGAGAAATTCCACATAACAAAAATATTGTGATATTCTTTTAAATATATTTTTTTCTAAAACATGCCACTGATTAACAGTTTGGACTACAGCACACACACCCACATGCCCTTTGCTGGATTATTAATGCCTGAAAATCTCTCAAAGCTCCCTCAGTGTTCCTGTACTGGGTCTTTCTGTCATGAAAGCAGCCCACATAATACTCTCATTGGTGACCACAACAGTGCTGAGCTTAACTCTGAACATTCTTGAGTAACATAAAGGCCTTTTCTATTTCCACTCAGCCCCTCTGAGAGCAGGAAGCTGGGAGAAGACATGGCTGGTGGAGCTGGCCCAAACTGGCCAAAGGAGCATCCCACTCTATAAAACATTCTGCTCAGTGATAACAGCTGGGCAAAAGGAGGAGGAGGATGGGCCAGGAGGGGGAATATTGGTGGTTAAGATATGGCCCTGTTACTTCTGCTGTTTTCCAGAAGATGGCTGGGCATCTGCCAGCAAAGTGGGAATTAATGAATGAATTCCTTATTGAATTCCTTCTGTACTCCTGTGGCAGTGAGCAAGCGATCGGGTGGGCAGTACGTGGTGTGCAGGGCCAGCCTACCACAGTTCCTTAGTAACAACTGGGAGAAAATGGACAATGTAAAATTTACTAGGAGCAAATGTTTCACATCAGTAAAACTGAAAATACTTGGCATTTCTTTTTTAGCTTTCCTTGAACAGAAATGATGCTGCACTTTGACCATATGGTTTAAATGCTGCTCAATGTGTGTGCTACTTTGTCTAGTACAGGTCCCTGGGGAAGGTAGCAGAAAGACATCACAGATTTATCTGTAAGAAGGGCTTTGAAGTTAAAAACTCTGACAAAACAGTGTTGTTTCAATGTCTAACACAAGGATTGAATAATATTTGGAATATGGTATGCTAG
Source organism: Urocynchramus pylzowi (assembly GCA_013397555.1). Taxonomy (NCBI): domain Eukaryota; kingdom Metazoa; phylum Chordata; class Aves; order Passeriformes; family Fringillidae; genus Urocynchramus; species Urocynchramus pylzowi. The sequence continues at coordinate 891,759 of VZRH01005840.1, forward strand.
TTTTTACCACAGATAATTGAATTACCTATTTCATGACAGCTACTTGATCAGGGATGAGTTAAATTTTCTCTTTATAATGTTGTTGCATACAGAAGCATATTTAATCCCAGGGAAAGCCATATATAGCTGTCAAGAAAACAATAGTTTTTTACTGTACTATTAGCTCAAAATGGACAAATGTGTTCTTCATGTGAAAAGTTTGCCAAAGAGGACCAGTTAAGATTACTGTGTGACGTGGCAGTTAAACCTTGCTTCTTGAAACCAAATCCTGACAGCCTTCCTAAATTTAACTAAGTAAAAGGAAAATTCTAGTCAATAATTTGCTCTAACTTTTGATTGTTTTGATCATTGTTGCTAAAACTAATCAGTTTGGCTCATGAATAACAAAAAAAAAAATTAGGTTGTTTTGTCTGACTGAGAACTAAGCTAGCCCTTTGTGATTTTCATGAAGCCTTATTGCAAATAAGCATTAAAATGTGTGAAAGGTTGTTCAGACTATGACCTTTTCAAAACTGCTGTCGCTATGATGCACATTTCCTGCTCCTCCTGACATTGGGTGATGTGTTTGGCAGAATAGAGGATTGCCTGCTGTGCTGCAATTGAAAAGCAATCAACCATTTGAATAAGGGTCCATGTATCTGTGATGAGGCAAACGTGTAATTTGTTTCCTTCTTTGTGTTAAAGAAACTCTTTTTGCCCCTGGTTTGATGTTAAATGAATTATAAACATTTTTCAAAATAATATGTGAGAAAGACAAACACAGCTAATGCTAATCAGAGCTAAGGATTTAATTGAAAGTAACGAATTGTTGGCTTGAAACTGCTCAAAGACATCAGTCTATATTTACACTTAGAGCCAGCACTGCTCTTAATCCAAATTTATTCAGCTGTTTGTGTCAGACCTGTGTGCATTTTCCATTCCCCTCGTGTAAGGCAAGTAGCATGTCTGGAGCCCACAGACCATTTTATAAATTTAATGGTCACTGGTCAAATGTAAGGAGGGTGATTAATGAAGGAGATTTTTACAAGGTTTAATATTGTGCCCAAGAATCAGCTCCTAGCAGTGAGAGAGAAATTGGGCGACTCCTTCTTGGTTCCCATGAGCATGAGAACTGTCCTTGCTAGGATGGCAATGTCACCTGAGGGAACTGGCAGGTGAGGTGGCACACAGGACCTTGCTGTGTGGGCCCTGGGCACAGGGCCAGAGCACTGCTCAGCACCACTGGCATGGTGAAATTGAATTTGGTACAGGCAGAAGTCTGAACAGGCACCTCACTGGAGGAAAGGCTCCGTAGTGGAGTTGTCACAGGCATTTGCTGTGATGTCAAACAGGTGTTTCATAGCCCTGTTAGTGAGCAAGAAAGTTCACAGTGGCAGGAACATGTACAAAGCCTTTGTAATGGCAGAAGGCAAGGGTCAGGCAGCTGCTGAGCCCCCTGATGTGAGCACCTGGAGTGGAGCAAGCCTAGAAAGGGGCTGCTATGAGGACAAGAGAGGAGCAGGTGAAGGCTCTGGAAAAGGGAAAAAGTTTCTGCCTAATAAGCAAAAGAGGTTTTTATGTAGTTCTGGTTGTATTGTAACTCCTCCTCGTTTTCTTATGTGGTGTTTTTGTTCTTGGTCTTCAATTTCACTCAAGTAAAGGGGGTATGATTTGAGTTTTCTCTTTTCTGAGGAAACTCAATTCTGTGAGTTTTACTGAAGATGGCTTCTAAGTGCTGGCAAGAAAAATGAATTCATATGATCAAAGATGCTAACCTGACTGTTTCTGGCTGACAGGTGCACTTTTATGGGAGGTTTCAGTATTTCAGGTTAATAGCTAGGCAATTCAGCATTTACAGATCTCCCTGCTATTACTTGGTATTATTTTGTTCTCCTTTTTCTCACTGTAGTTTTGCATATTATTTCCTTTAACAGTGTGGCACATTCACCTAATTTGTTCCAACTTACCTTTAGAGGGCAATAAGAAAGTCACTTTATTTGAATATAGACCCCCTATTTCCCTAAGTGTATTTAGGCTTGACTTTTAAGGTTGGAAAAATCCTGTACAGTCATAATGCCTGTGTCAATTTCTGTTAGTTGGTCCTCACTGATAAATACTGTGTCCTCCAGAAGATCTCAATCGTGTTCTATGGAGGTGTAAATCTTTACAGTACAGTGCCCCTACTAGGAAGGAAGGAGGAAAGAGATGTTAAGATATGCACTGTTATGTGATGAAAATTCATAACTATAATCATTATATTGACAAACTTTTTAGCGATTATTTATTTAATCTCAAATAATCCACTCTTTTCTTTAAATTTTGTCCTCTGCTCAAAATATTCCTAACAAAAAAAAAAAAAAATCTAAATTTCTGAAGAATTTACTATACCAAGAGTTCTGGATAATGAGTAGTGCAGATTTAGTGTCATGTTGAGTCAATGTAATTACAAGCTGTTCTGGCTAGTGAAATAAAAAATTGTTAAAGAACTGTTGCTAAAATGCTACAGTTCAAAAATAGAAAAAGTCTAGAGCTTTAATATTTATGAGCAAATTCTCACAGGTCATACTGGGGTCTTGCTCAGTGTTAATGCCCTATGAGTCTTAATGGTAGGTGGTGATAAATCTTATTTGCTGCTAAAACCTGAGAGTACACTGAACACTTACTAAAATAAGCATTACACTCTTGGTTGGGCCTTTCATAGATAGTGTATTAAGCAAAGATACAGCTGTAGGGGTGGAATTGTAATGTACAGAATGGCTTTAAATAGAAGAGGGGGGAATGGGACCACAGGTCTTTTGAGCCCAGAAATTACCATTAGTTATTTGCACACAAAATATCAGTGCATTGTCTTGAAAAGGAGCTACCACTTTGTTTTCCATGACACATGGGTGATGCAGCAAGTTAGCATAGAAGCCATGAATGTAAATTATGTTGTTAGGGAAGAAAGAAAACAGTCTGTGAGAGAATGCTCAGCACACAGAAAGCCTGTGTGTGTGTGTTCCAGCCCAGGGCCCACTGTAGAACGTGGTGATTCATACTCTCATGAACTTCCAAAGTTTCACTGTGCAACTTTTCTCTAAACTGATTAGATAAAAGGATAAAGTATCTGTGTGTATTTCTGTGAGTCTTTTGCATGCTAAAGCATCAGCTTAAAGCATCAGCTTAAAGCATCAACTTAATTAAAGTAACGAATCAAACTGTGACCTACAACTTGCTCAGCTATGGATGCTGTTAAAGTATCCTTTAAATAGGCAACCTGTATGAGGAGTACCAACTGAAAACTTGAAACTGTATTTTTTATTCTTTTTTTAAGTTAAAACTATTTTAATTTCTCTACTGTCTAAAAGTAAAAACTTCTGTCTTTCTATTTTGTATCTGTTTAGAGTTTTAAATTTCAAGAGGATCTGAAAAATCTATGTGGCTGCTTTGATTATTTTGGGTGTAATACAGTTTTAGTGATAGTTCTTAAAGTGAGATTTTTTTTTTTAACTTAAGGCTATGATAATTTGAATGTTTCTTGACTTATTTTCAGATGGAACAAAGTATTTTTTGTTTCATGTAGTACTTTAGATCCTCTCAAAATGTGTAAATATAATACTTTTTTTTAGCTGAAAATTCAGAATACATAGCTCATATGGGTACACACTTCCCTGTTTTTGTATTGTGGCATTTGACAAATGTAGACTTGCCTATCATCACATAAGCAATACAAATTGCTGGAAAAATATTTGCATTCATTTCTAGATTATTTGTCATCCAAAATTACTGGCTTTCAGTCTCCTAATATTAAATATGCTTTACTGCTTACCTTCTCAACTAAATTACTGAATTATATATAAATATGGCATCCTAAGTTCTCAGACTAATTTACTTTCTAAAAAGTGTGCTTAGATAGAACAACAGCCTTCTGAAACACTGTTTGTGATGATGATGGTCTCCTGAATGGGTGCTGCATCCTAAGCAATTTTATCCCAGGAGATTTAGCTATGCTGACATTGAAGAAACCCAAACAAGCAAGAAAAAATCCCCTAAAAAACCCCAAGAAACTGAAAAAACCCCTCATCCATTATCAAGGTTTCAAAAGTATACCTCCAGTAATAAGAAATCCAGGAACGAAAAGTAATAGTGTCAATAGTGCATGTCACAGCCCATATTGGTTTAAAATGTGGTTTCTTTTTGTTTATGGCAAGATTCCTGTAGCTTAGTAGCAGCTCTATTCCAAGATTAAAATTATGGAAGTACCGTTTTTGGAAACAAAAAATAAAATGAAGGATTTGCCAAATACAGGGATTTTTTGCAATTTGGCCTTGAGCAGTGAAAAGCAGCAGAAATTGGTTTTACTTAAACTGGGTTTTGGTTGTTCATTTTTTTTTTTTAACTTATATCTAAACCCATTTCTTGGTATTTCTCAGTACCCCTTTAGACTGATTGATTTGTTTACATTTTCATAATTGGGTGTGTGTTTAGTTCAAATTTATGGTTGTAAGCATTTTGTCACCTGTTTTGGAATTGCATGGATTTCATTTATGTCTTTGCTGTGAGTGATCTGGTAATCTGGTAGGCACAGTTTGGTGGACTGCTTCAGAGTACACTTCTAACTGGTTTTTCTTAAATATTTACTGTAAACATCACATAGCTGCTCCTTCTCAGTGCAGAACAGTACCTGTTAAACATGCTAAAACTTATGGCTATAACTTAATGCTGACTGAATGCTTTAGATTGTATCTGGAGAAAGAAACCTGCTTCTCTTGAGGTCAGTGGGAATTTTACCACAGACTTCAGTTGAAGGATTTGCATATGCATTGATACCTGCAAATTTATGTATTGTTTTGGAGTAGTTAATGGTGTAAAATGAAGACCTATATAAAACATAAAACTGTATTTATTTCATTATAAATACAGCTTTTCATTAAGGCAGAAAAGTTGCTTGTTTATTGCTGTACATAATTGGTATATGTTGACAAATACCAATATTATAAATATCAATATATATAATGCAAATGATTCTCCCTTGTCTGAAAGAAGGTGTTTTACATTCAGGCATCAGATTCAATTATAGTACTAAGATGAAGTCCCAAGAGAAGTCTTAAATGAGTTCTATTTCCATAACATACAGCACAGTACATTTTTGAGTCACCATGCATCTCTCAATAATTCAGAGCAGTTGTCAGATGGAGTTCTGAGATCTTTATCTTCAGTTCAGAAAGCATAAATAATAATGGTTTATGTACTTTGTCCTCAAACTGTAACAATTCCATCACTTCAAAGAAGTTCTTACATTCTGTAATGTGAATACATGACCTGTGCTGTAAAACACTCCTGGGTATTCCAAAGCTTTATTTGAGCTTAGCTTTAGTATAAGAAAATAGGGAAATTGGGTTTGCATTAATTTCTGTCAGTCGATGTCTGTTGCTCACATATAGTAGTGATACATTGGCACAAGGAGGAATACTTTCAAAAACTTATGGGAAAAATTTAATGTTGGATTGGGTTTTCCTGTTTCATGTCATTTTGGTGCATGAGCAGGTAAATCCACCATCAGTCTGGTCTTTACATAAAAATCACTGTGGCTTAGTTATATCAGCCATACAACACCTGAGGTGAATATGTAGTCCTCTCAACTTTGTGCTGAAATTGTTATCAAGTAATACAGTGAAAGCATGTCATTAGAGCCAAATTTCATGGTTATGTGCTTTCTCTAGTACATTTGTCTAGAAAAGTTGTGCTGTGTGAGAAAGCAAGAAATCAAAGCATGGTTGTCTAATAGACCCATAGGCTTCAGGAGAAAAGGTGGTGAGATTTTATATCTGCCACTGAAGTGAAGAACATAAATTCTCAGTGGCTTGAAGAAATGTCTGTCAAGCTATAGTATTGACATGTTAGCATTTCGCTATGGAAAATGAATCTAGAATGATCAAATTACTACCAAATTATGCATTGTGATTTGCTTTTTCATGCTATTTTTATATGGGTTAGACAAGGATGGATTCAGCTAGGATGTGAGGAGAAGGACAGTATTGCAAGGAATTAGAACAACAGGTGTTTGTTCTGGACATTAGGAGTATGAAGCAAGAGAATAAAATTAAGTAACTGTGAAGGTCAGTCTATTCCCCATTTGGAGGCATTTTTAGAATTTTTATACATATTTTATGACACAATTATGTTATCAGAAAACATATTTATTGATCATTGCAATTGAAAATTCTGCTTTCATATTCACATCGTTTTCACATCGTACATTTTCTCTTGCCAAGAAGCCATAGTTAGTACTATGGCAGTCAAAATGGAAACTGGGGATATAATAAGGAAATGTTACTGTGCACTGAACTTCCCCTTTCACCAAGAGATCTGCTACTGACAACAGTGCTTGTCTTACACGGTGGCAGCATCACAGATAGGATAGAAAGCAGACTGATGGCTTTGGCAGCCTAACGTAGACAATCCATTTCCTTATTTTAGGAGCAGAAGGAACTGAAAGTTGTGGCCAGCAGAAACTCCTCTATTTCTACTGCAGCAGCCTTTAAGCTCTGTTTGCCATCCAAATCATGTTTGTCATCATTGAAATACCACTTAGAGGTTCATGTGACTCCTTCTAGCCACTGTTCACTTGATATATCAGTCCTGCTATTCCATGCTCTTTTTCCCGAAATATCCTTGTAATGCCACCACAGAGGTTTTGCCATTTTTTGTTTTTAAATTCTCCATATTGATTCAGAGCCCTGATTCAGCTCTAGTTATTCTCATGGATCAGTCTCAGTATGTGAATGCCTATTTTATCTGCCTGTCAGAAATCATGGAGCCTCTGGAAGACGCTATTGATCACATGGTTTACATTCAGGTAGTCCTGCAAGGAGCAGAGAGTTAGATTCAATCCTTATGGGTCCCTTCCAGTTTGAGACATCCTGTGGTGTAAATTCTGGAAAATACATTGTTCTGTTGCATGGAACAGTATAGCAATGTTAAGGTGACAAACTTTAGCATGCATTTAAAAAGTAATGATTTACTATGAATTTTTTAATGAAGAGTAACTCTTGTTACTAGATTTTGCTCTAAATTACAGTTAGCCTATGACAATGATTAAAAGTATAAAAGTCATGATAAAGAGACTAAATTGTTTAACAACATCAGGCTGACCTATGTTTAATATTAGTCAAGAATGTAACAAAAGACATAGTCTCACTTAATTTAGTCAAATCAATCCTTTTTGTATCTTGCATGCAATTAAGCAAAATGTAGTTATTAAATAAAAACCTTCTTTTTTTTCCTTTTTTAAGGGTATTTTGGTCAGGATGGCCATTTTGGATCATGTGAAAACAAGTACTGTGGTCTGGGCAGGCACTGCGTTGTGAATGGGAAGACTGGCCAAGCCGAGTGTCTGTGCATGGAGCACTGCAAGCCACATTACAAACCTGTGTGTGGGTCTGATGGAGAATTCTATGAAAACCACTGTGAAGTGCACAGAGCTGCCTGTCTGAAAAAGCAGAAGATCACCATTGTACACAATGAAGATTGTTTCTTTAAAGGTAAGCATGGCTGAACAATATCTGGAATATTGCTATCGGGTATGTGTTTTCAAGCTGTTCAATTAAATCTCTATGGTGTCTGCACTGAGTGTACAGTGAATAAATGACTTGAAATATTAATACAGTAAGTATTGCACTCCAGAGATATCTTATGGATTTTTCCCCCTTTTGTTTATACTCAATGCTCTAGGCATTTAACTTGAATAAACCAGTGTCTCTTAGAAACTAATCTATGGCAGCTTGCCTTACAAATGTGGTTGCTGACCTCATTCATCTAAATGTACTTATATCCCAAAGCCTGAAGGATGTTAATCTTTGTTGCAGGAAAAACAGAATTTAGGATTTCAGAGGACTTTTGGAAGGTTGCAGGACCTGTTCTTGTATTTGGTGTTGAAGTTGGTAGATCAGCAGCTTGTTCATGGCTAAATGGGTCTTTCTTTTGAATTTGGATAATGAAAAGTTTACTCGTGTACTCATCAAAGCATGCAAGATTAGTTACTTTTTAATCTTTTGAATGCTGAGATGCCAGCCTGAATTCTGAGAGCTAAACCTTATGCTAAGCATTTTGTGCTGACAATGTCAACAATTGCAACATGCTCTTTTTTTGTATGATTTGAGCACACCTTGCAGGTTTCTGGAACTCTGCCAGTGCAGACTTCGAATGTTTGTGACTACTTGGACAGATTTTGAGTGTGTTTTCATTGGTTCAAAAAAGGTGGATGGTTTGGTAGGAGGGAAATTTTTTTTAATAAGGCCCTTTTTAATTAGTGCTTTAGTAAGGCCCTTTTAGACTTTTTAGTGCTTCTTGAAAACATGATAAACTCAGCAAGTTCATAAAAAAATGCTGAGCTACAGGTATCTATAGGTTAAATTAGGGGTGTGGAAATCTTCTAACAGGAATCATATGTAAGTAATAGGAAAAGTTTAACTTTGTTCAAAACTAACTGTGGACACTGTATAAAATTGATATACCATCACAATATATAGACCTTAAGTATGTAGCATGTGTTCTGAGGTAGTGGAAAACAAAAATGGGATTCTAGGAGTATAACTTACAGTGCTTGTAGGGGATGGTTTGTGCATTAACAACAAAACATGAATGCTTCCATCTTAACAATCACAATCTCTTTTTTAAAAAAAACTTTGATGATGCAGTACTCTGGTAGAAGAAATGACAGTAGAAAACCACAGAATGTTTAAATTTATGGGTCTAATTTCAGTTCTTTAATATGGTGTATACAACAGAAATAATTTCAGAGCATGTGTGGGAAAAATTATAGCATTGCTACATTTTTTTCCCTTAGAAAAAGAGATTTATTTATGGAAATGAGATGGTACTTCAGGTAGAAATATAACCCAAAGGTTGCCTTAAGTTTTGTTAGCTCATCTTTATGTTTTTAATTCACCATGCTTCTTTCAGACTTGTTGTGGACAATGGAGTATCTGAATGGTGTTCAACTTCAGACACCTAATTTAGATGTTGGATTAAAAAAGTTAAAAAGTAGGTTTTTCCTTTAGTTGATTACAGTCTTTAACAAAGAACTAGGGTATCTGACTGACTTTGTCTGAGATGCCTTCTGAAAACTGTTATTTATCAAGATACTCAAGTTCTCTTGTTTGGGCTATAACTACGTGCCTAAAAATAACATAAAATACTTAATTTTCCTTCTTTCTCATCTTATGGTGACTTCAGTAGCGTTAAACAGATGAGATGGGAACATTTATTTTTCTTTATGTTATTTCATATATATGGGCCTTATCAACCACAATTTCTTCTGTGTTAACTTCACCTGCTTCATTGCTGTAGCAGAGCACTGTGCTGCTAAAGCATTGCTGCCTTCTGTGACTATCTTCCAACATCTCCTATCTTTTGTAAATATCTTCCAACATCAACTATATGGTAATGGAGGCAGAAGTTGTCAACCTATTTTTATATGATTTCTTTCTTTTACAAAACATTTCTAAGCTAACCGCTAGTAGATTGCCTTCAATAAAGCTGAAGGTTCTGCCAGTTACAGGTCAAAAATATTAAAAAGCTAACAGGAAAAACCCCTCAAGAGTGCTCTTCCTGGAGAGAGAAGGTGAACCCCATCACTTCTGATGGTGTCAGAAGGGCACCTTGTCCTCCTTTTAGTTTAGCTGACATACTCCAGCACAAGTGATCTCATTTCAAGGAGCTGCTTCTAAGACCATAAAAATTCAAAGAAGATCAGAGAATAAATCTTCTGAGTGCTTTGTTTAGGCTTTCACAAAATCCATTAGAAAAGGCTAGTCTGAACTGGGGCGTGGTGTGAGGGGAATGAGTGCCTGCAAGATGCTGTTACATGATGCTGTTACATAATAGGAGAGTCACTGTTAACTAAGACTATGTTAAGACAGCAGTTAAATTCTTTTAATTTCTGGTTCACTGCTAATCATTGATTTTCAGATCAACCTACTGTGTAGTTAGCTGCTTTTTGGGTTTGTTTGGTTTTTTGTTGTTTTTTTTTTTTTGGGGGGGGGTTGGNTTTTTGTTTTTTTTTTTTGTATTTTATTGTATTTTATCTCTAACAAGGCAATGCTTTCAGGTATTTGTGCTTCAAATCCTCATACTGGGTTCTCTGTTCTCCCCTTTTCAGGGGGAAATATTTCTTGATGCAGAAATTTTAAGTTTTAGATTGGGTATGGAGCTCAAGATGAGAGAAGCTGAGAAAGACACCTTATTTAAATGAGTAAGCTTACCAGAAAACACTAGTATTCTGTGTCTGAAGAACAAAGTTTTAAAAGCTAATGTTTTATATATCCAATTAGCATTATAATGGTAGCTAGGTAGCTGTAATTATTTGAATAATACATCTTGTAACCAAATGATTTACAGTTGATCTCAAACATCATGAGTTCTACTTAATAGTTTGAAAATTGCCCTTTTAAACACTTACATGCTAAGTGGAATTTAAAGATTGCCTTGCTAAATAAAATAGATCTTTGGCTTATATGTTGAAACTCCATTAAAATCACTGAGAAATGTGTGTCTTACCTAAGCTGTGCATAGAACACAGACAAAAAGCATCAAGGCCTTCACAGAGAGCAATTTCTGAAACATTTGATAAACACATTTTGAGGTAGTGAAAGCTGTGTCAAAGCTGTACTCTGCTGACATGCTGTTTTTTTAAACTAAAACTTCAAATTCTGATGCATTACCTGCTTTATATTGCAGCTTATTTATTTCCAGATTCGTTGGACTACTTGCTTTTTTTTTCCTTTTCACTTGCTATCTTTATTTCTTCACACCAAATTAAATCATACCTTTTTCAGAAATACGTGTGGAATACATGCAAAACAGTAATTGAAGTCAAAAGTTTTTCCTTGATGATTGAGACTGTTATGCAAATGTTACATTTTTCCCACGGATCAAGATAATGGCCATACTAAATTAGAAATTACTTTTCCTCCACTCCTATAATTATTCCCTCAGTTACTTATTGGCATGTCATGATGCATCAGACACCGAACGATTTTTCCTACTGGCTTGGTTAGATGTTTATATGCCAACTGTGACCCTGAGAGTTAGTCAATAAACTGTCTCAATTTCTTCTCATATAGATGCAAAATGAATTCTACAGAGAAGCTAATTACTTATAATCCCCTTTTGTATGAATTTAAATTAGAAGTACTTTTTATACCTGTAGAGTTCTCTATTTCCCTCAGATAGAGTCCAGTGTCCTATAACTGGATGTTAGAGAATGAAAATTTTGCAATCACTTTCAGAGGAGCTCTCAAGCCTGAATGATCTAAAAAATGTAAACTATTTAAGATTATTCTAATAAGAGATTAAAAAGCCTCCATGACAAATTCATCTTGTATTTTCTATGCACCCTGAGCTTCTAAATTTTACATTATATTTATTTGCATACAGCGATACACTCAGTCATTATGACAATTGGCAATTTGCTTTGAATCTTCAGGAATGTAGCAAATATTCCTATATACTTTGAACTTTATAGAATATTTGTAAAATAAAGTTTACTTCATATGTAAGCTCTTTACTTATAAGTAGCTTCTGTGATATCCTTATGATATTAACATAATTTTAATATCTTATCTTTTTTTTTGTTTCATTTTCATTTGGTGAATATTTTCATCTGTTAAAAAGTCTGTGAGCTTCAGATTTCTTACTATTACTAAAATATCTAGATATCTAAAGACTGATATGACATTTGCTTTTTGAGTATTCCTGAAAGACAAAGTAGAAACATAGGTTGGAAAGCTTGCTCCCAAGACTAAACTGTTCAGGGCAGAGGATAAGAACTGATTATGAAACTGACTTTCAAATTACTTACTCAAAATAAGTATGAGGAAACTGGAAAAAGTTCAGAAGACATTAGCAGGAATGACCAAAAGGAGTAAATGGCTTAAAAAAGATTTGAAGGCATCTTACAAAATCAATGAGGGCAACCTAAGAGTGGATGTGAATAGGCTGCCTTGGATTCCAAGAAAATAAGTGAAAATTATGAAATAAAAAAGCAGGAACCAATTCAAAGCAAACTTTTGTGTTTGACATACAGCAGATCCTGTGAGTAAAACCTACATAGGATTTCAGCAGCAGACTGTAAATACTAGGGGAAAACTTACAGGCTTTCTTTAGTTTTAAAGAGGGCTGGAGGAATTAGTTAAAGTGAGCTAAATGCTAACTATCCCACAGAAAATATCTAGGATGCTTATCTAGCCTCTACAGTGACTTCCACTGGATTATTTCAAAGATTGTACTTTTTAAATTTTTGTTTGTGTTTGATTTGTGCCCTAGGTGATCTCAGATTGGTTCTTAAAATATTGGCACATTAATTTAGAAGCACTGACATTTAATTAATCTTACCTGATGTTCATATACTTCAAAAGCAAGCATATAAGTCTCTGTCACTTTACCAGTTTCACTTATAGAAATATTTCATCTTGTCTTTTATATAAATCTTAAACACATTATTTAAATCTTAAACACATTATTATTTAAGTTTGATCATTAGCCGTCTATCAAAAGAAATTAGAGTATGTTAATCTGAATATCAATCCAGTGTTTTCATTGCAAAAGAACTTTTTTCTAAGATGTATTTGCTTTTTTACTTTGGCTATCAGTTGGATTCTCTGTTGAAGTTCTCAAAAACATCATTATTACACTCTTTCTAAAAGCCTGAATTTCTGCATATAACATCACCCTTAAGATTGCTGCCAGTAAAGTGCCAAGCTTCAGTTATCCCTCCAGAAGTATGTTCAACACATGCTGTATTGTGAAAACAAATCTGAAAAAAATCTTTCAGGACTCGAGGTTTCTGCTTGATCTTAAAACATTTGATAGCGCATAGGAATTACTAGACTTGGATTACTAATCCAGCCTATGATCTACATATCTTCCCTTTAGTGCAACACTTAGGAAATTAATATTAAATCCTGAATTCATGCAGAGATAACATTAGTAATTGCACATTCACAGTGTGGTAAAAATCAGTGTTAATGACCGGTGTGCTACTTCTTTCAGCACTTTGTTGGAAAGTGATGCTCTAACCAATACAAAACTGGATCTTTTAATATCCTTTGAAACCCTACTAAATTTTAGCACTGTTCCTCTACTCTGCTTTCCCCACACAGTTAATTTTCCTGAGTTGCATTGCTCATGAGATTTGGAAAACTGCTGGTTTTTTCCTCCAATATCCATGCAAGATTTGTCTCAAATATCTCTCATAAATTCCCCAGTGTTACCTTAAATTGCTTAAACTAACTGCCATGCGAGGCAAACATATGTAATATCTGCTACTAGATCTGCAGAGTGAAGCTAAATTCAAAGTATTTATGAGAACATGCATATAAGAAGCTTAATTTAAAAACTGAACATTCAACATTTCCTGCTTCACTGCTGTTGTTGATATTGTATATATTTGCAACTGAAGTCTTGAACTCTACTCTCTCTTTCCTCCTTTGCATTGAATTCAAACCTCTGAAATGTTGGATGGGGCAGTGGCAATGGGGCAGCTCCTGAAATGAGTTATGAATATATCTCATTTCAAGAAGCTGCTTGGCTTTTACCACCTGGCTAAAGATATACTGCAAAGACATCCGTTGTTTTCAGTGTCTGGAACAGTCCCCATCTTTGTATATCAATGTCTTCAATGCTGGGATAAATCTATTAATCAGCTCTAACCTGTTATGTGTTCTACATTCACATAGTGATGAAGAATTAGTGTTCTCTAGCTTATCTCTGTACAAACTTAATGAAGTTTAAAATTTCTTGTAAGGTCATCATTGCTGTTTGATACCACACAGAGAAATGGGTCTATGGACATCACAGATTTTCGCTGGTAAAAAAATTTAAAACTTTTAGTTTTTCCAGTAATGATGGTGAATCTGTTCAAAGAAGCTGTATTAACCTGAAGGCTGCGTTCTCAAGTCTCTGCCAAGTCACTGAATCAGACAACCTACATTGTAAAGTCTTCTTCCTTGGAGATACTAAATATCTGACTGGTTGTGGTCCTGGGCAACCAGCTCAAGGTGGCCCTTCTTGAGCAGGGAAGCAGCACCAGATGACTTCTTAGGGTCTCCTTCAACCTCAACCATTCTTTGGATAAGCATCTCTGAAAAAAACATCCCTACTTATACACCATCAGCCTGATTTTGAAGAAACAGAAAGTAGCTCATGGTGCTAAACTTCAGCCAGTAGTTTCTGGTACTGGTGAGGAAGAATTGGAGAGATCAGAGGAAGAGATACAGAAGTAGAGTTCTGGCAAAGTGTAATCAGTGGGCAGAGTTCTACTAGTGCCCTCCTTTCAAATCTGATAACTTGAGCCAGTAGATAGGGCAGTGCCACCCACAGGATAGAATATTGTTTGCTCTCCTGCTTTTTCGGTACTATCAGAAAATTGTTGATGTGTTGCTAGCAGTACAAGTGGTATACAGGTATGGTTCAAATCATGTTTCAATTTCTGTGCTCAAATAGCCTCTATAAAATTTTTGGGAAAAGGCTAAAAAAAGCACCACACAATTTTTTTTTGTGACATTCTAAAATAACTATTGGTAGTGCCTAGTGTTGAGGACAGCAAATGTTTTTAAAACTGGAAGAAAACAGGTAACAGTAGTGCATAGTGCATAGTGTAGTGACAAAATGGCTGCTTGTACTTCAAAATAATTAAAAAGCTATTTTTTACTATCAAATTGGTGATATGGGATGTTGAAAATTATTATACAATAAATCAAACTAAAAGTTTTGTCATAAATTTATAGTAAATAAAGGAAGCCCTGTATCATAGCAGCGGTCCCCGCCGGGGAATAATGAGCATTGGCTCCATGATTGCAGAAGGCTGATCAATTCTTTATTATACTATATTATACTATACTATTAAGAAAAACCCATTGCCCTTGCCAGACAGTCTGATACAAACGTGAATCCAATTGGTCAATGAATCCAAAACACCATCACCAGTGTCTATTAAGGAATCACCCTATATGGTAAATAAATCTCCATAACACATTCCACATGTGCACAACAACAGGTGCAGCAAGTGGAGAGAATAATTGTTTCTCATTCATTTCTCTGAGCTTTCTCACAGCTTCTGACAGCTTCCCAGGAAAATCCTGGGAGAGAGCTATGTCTCTCTCTGTTCAGAGGATATGTGATTACCACACCTTGTATTCAGACAGACATTTAAGTGAGAAACATATTTTTTTAAGTTTAGAGTAAGTACAAAGTCTTAAACTACTGAACATTGGTTGGTCTGATGCAAACTTTAAAAAGTTTTAATTAAATAACATCAGAATTACCATTAGGTCTTGTGGGAAATTTTTCTGATGGAACATATTGTTGGCCTTTAAAAATCATTAGCAATTGGATACATATACAAGGCATTGGCATGATATTTGTAATTCAAGTTGGCTAGTATACTGTATACGAACTTAAAAAAGGCCATAGTTTCTTTTACAAAATCTGAATATTTTGAAGAAAAGTAGGCATGCAAAAATGATATTTAATTTCCATTTCTGGCTCTAGTAGCTAATTATGGATGGAGTAAGTAAATTTACAGTGGATAAAAACTGTAAGTTAAAAGCTTTCTCTTGTGGTTTGCCATTTAGTCTCTTTTAATATAGGATGGTCAATGGGGTTTACAGTAAACTAAACTAGAAATGTAGCATTGCCTTTTCAGGCTTATTTACTTGTTTTTAGTCTGTAGCACCCTAGTGAAACCTGAAAAATGAAACTGGTTTAAAGAAATTTAATCTTAATCTACTCAGTTGACAATAGCTAGTTTAGGCAAATTGTCAATATCGGTAAATATTTTTCAAGTGTATATTTTTTTCAATTTTCTTGGAATCTAATTGCGCAGAATGTAAGTAATGAAATGCAACATCCAGGTGCTTCCAAATTACATTTCTTAGTGGATTGCTACCTAGATGACTTCCAGTTTTTCCCTTTGATTTGTCTCATTTTGTGACAAGAAAACAAAGAAAGCTTCCTGCCACAATGCTTGTGATGGCAGCTATTATGTTATTATTATGCTTTTAATTTTTAAAGTTATAGTATGAACACCTATTAGAAGCAACCAGAAAATAAGTACCCATAAGCACTTTCTAAAGAGGAAGACTTGGGCAGTATGCTCTGTCAATTGTGTCACAGACAGGTAAATAAAATAAATATAGTAACATAATTTTGATGAACATTGTATATATTCTATTTACTGCCAGGACTTAGCAGTTCTGATTTACCTTAGTTAAAAAAAAAAAAAAAAAAAAAAAAAAAAAAAAAAAAAAGCTAGCAANGTTTTCCTTTATTAAAAAAAAAAAAAAAAAAAAAAAGTATTTATACCACGGTAATGAGAGTTTATACTGTTACTTCTGTAACAGAGAACATTCCAAGCAAAAGATAATAATTTAAAGTTTGACAGAGACCTATAATCAGTGATTCAATTACAGCATTTTTTGTCATGGAATAGTTAATTATACAATACTCCTTTTGATGTAAACTTCTATGAAAGTAGATTATATTTTCAGACTTTATCCTGAAATAAAACAAATGTGGCTCATATTTAATTTTATATCGAATGGCCCAAAGAATCCTCCAGCTAAAAATTGATTTAAAAAGATTAATTTCAGAAAATCAAAATAGTTAATTTTTTGCCCCATTCTAATTTTTTTTTCTTCTTGTTTGACTCTGAACTTCTCTCTTTTACTGTCACTGAAGCTGGAGCTTTGTTACTGATTATTTATAGTAATTTATATGAAACTTATAAAATTTGTACTATTTGAAGATTTTTCTTTTCATGAAGAAACTAGTCTTTCTCATTGACCTTAGCAAATCTACTTCTCCTGATACTCATGCAGAGAGTAAATAAAATTTGATAAAATGGATGATGAAGTCTTATTAGATCCTTTAGCTTTGGCTTTATCTGGAATGATAATGTGGATTTAATTTAAAATTGTTGAAAGCAAACAACAGAAATAAAGGAAAACAGATTATAGCAAAAAATAAGTTAAACTATAGCCCTAAGAAAAACGCTAAAGTAAAATTATACGTAACTTCCACTCACTAAGAGTGATGTTTTATAATTTTGCATGTATTTGTATTGGCTTTGGGTGCAATTAAATCTTGAACTATATACTGCCAGGAAAGTTTGTTTCCCTCAGGGCTGGAACAGATGGTGGAGATTCTTTTTTTGTTTTCTCACCATTTAGAGACCAAGTCTGCTGAATCTCTACAAGAAAAAGTATTTATGCCAAGAAAAACTGCTGATGTTGGCCTTAAAGGAGTAGAATTCTTAGCTGTATTCTCTATAGGGTTATTACTAAGAATCCTGGTAAACAGGCAGTGCATTGAAATTTTGCTATTAGCAGTGTTTTAATACAGATTTGATATCTGTCTAATAATGTTTGTTGTACAGAATAGAAAAAGTACTATTGACTGATAAAACTGCACATTTTCACTTAGTATTCAGCCTGTTTGTCAGGATGTTTCACTGTGCAAGGAGGAAGCTATGAATTAGCATTTCTCGGTCATCACTTTGATAATTAGAAGAATAAAAATCTAAATGCATAGAGAATAGCAGAAGTGTTGTTAATCATGAACACTCCATACGCTTAATCCCACCTGGAAAATGAGAAAAAGCACTCCTGGGATCTAGTAAAATGGCAAGCCTTGTATATCACTAAAAAAAATCTGATAGAGGGAAAAATATCCTTGCAGTGTTAAATACTAATTATGGTCAAGAAGTTTCATTAGTGCTTCTAAATTTAAGACAACTGCTGAATGCATCAGTTCTTTGTTATTTTCCTATTCCATCTTCTCTTTTACACAAGTCCTTGCCATTCAAACAGAACATAAAGATTTTTATTGGTCCCTTATGATGCAAACTATAGTTGTACAATCATCATTTTAGAATATGAGCTCTGTGTGCTCTTAGATTTGCTGTCACTTTATCACAATTGTAGAAGCATCTTGAAGTGTATTTGCTTAAGCAGGTGGTGAATGGCCACACTGGGAATATATCTATCTTCTTTACTGTATGATGAAGTTTTAAAGCAGACATTTTAGCTATGGCAGTTGGAAAAACATACTTTTGTGATAAATCTTGTAGGGAAAAAAAACCCCAACAAACTGGTAAAAGATTTAAAAGCTGTGAATTACACTGAGTACATGAAATTGGTATAAATTAGGTAGTTGAGTGAGCACAAATGGCACATACAATATATAATCATGTTAATGGTTTCTTTCATTTCTACAGTATTTCATAATTAATTTTTTTAAAAGGAAATTAAAAATTATGTGTTTCAGATTTTCATTTACAAAAAATCCCAAAGTGCTAAGGATTACTGTGGGACCAGGAAAACCTAGTTTATATGGGAGTTTCTCTAGCACTATCATTTCAGTAATCTCAGGATTTAATTCAACCCTCCCTACTGAGTCTAATGAAAATTAGGTGCATTAAAATCAGTCAGTTGATGAATATTTGTTATATTGCAAGCATGGAAGATGTAAAAGGGAGCCCAAGGGAGAGAATACTGAGTTAGAAGTTTGAAATGAATAAACCATAAAAAATCAACAAGAACCAAACAAAGACCTCACATGCAACCCTCCTCCCCACCCCAAATGTGAAAAAGCTGTTGAAAACACACTATTTGTACCAATAGTGTGATGTAAATTTGAATTTTGTTTTTAAATGGTCTCAGGATTTGCCTGAAACATAAATCCAGTTGACCTGGCAAACCTCACAACTGGTGACAGTTCCTTGCTGATATTGGATGGGGTTTACCTACTCTATATGTTATGGAAATTTACCTCACAGTTTAACTAATTTTTTTAAGATTTCCTTTTATGACTCCTTTAAAATATTGAAAGGTTTGGAAGTATTCTGCAATTCTTGATGCTTTTTAAAAAGTAGAGTTAGACTTGCTTTGCTTATGTCCAGTACTTGTAGAGAATAGGTAGTTGAGAAAAAGGAGAAATCAGAAGAGACTCCTATTTCACGTGCTTGTGATGGTTTGGGGTTTTGGTTTGTTTTGTCAGATTTTTGGGTTTATTTTTTGTCTAAATGCTCCTTATTTATTCATGAACTTCATTCATTTTTGTGGTTCACAGGTAAATGAATGTAAGTCTAGGTGCAATATGTATAGCCATTAGAGGAGTCTTGGTATTCTCTTTGTATAACAAATCTATACATTCATATATTATTTTGAAATCAATTAAAAAATCTCCCACTTCACTCCAAAAAAAAGTGCTTGGAAAAAAAAAAGAAAATAATTGCTTCATTTCTTTAGTTGTTTTACTCTATAAACAAGTATTAGTGGTGATAGTGGCAACGAAGGCATTTTTAAGCCTCATGGGATGTGGGCATGCATTGTAATATTTCTTTTTTATACCATGAATGATGTGTGGATGGTTTTGCATGCTTGATTCTCCTGGAAGATGAAAATCTGGTTATGTAGACTAAAAAGGGTTGTTTTCCTGAGCAATGCTATTGTTTGGATGATCAAAGGGCTGCGACACTAGGAAGCATTGTAGATCCATTTTCAGTCTACATGTGCTAAGTATATTTTCCTGAGTTGTCTACAATTTTTTTTACTAAACATTCTGGGCCTTGCTTGAAGTTAAAGAAATTTTTAAAATGTGAGTGGTGACACATGATAATCTGGTAACACAAAATGTTCGTGCAGAGTTCACCTGATGAATCTTTGGTATTTGCAGTATTTAAGTACTCTTTTATAATGCATAATGTAAGAACTTGAGTTTTCAGTGCAGAATATTGTATAAAGTATTATTATTTCTAAAAGACACTGGATAAATCAAGCAAGAAATGATGTTAATTCTCTGTCTCTTGTAAAAATGAGTGATTGTACATAAGATTACAAGTGAAGGTGAGAAAACTTCATTTTAAAATGATAACCCTTTTTATTTGCTTATTGGACTAGTGAAAAAGAGGAGCTTCAGATTGCAAGAAGTTGAATGCAAATGTAACAGAAATTACTTGTGGAAGTAAAAACTAGCAGGAATATTCTTGGAAAATTCTTCCATTGTTACTTTAAAAAAATATTTTAAATCCCAGTTCTTCTTTTCTAATTGTAAAAGTGGTAGAAAAATGGATGGACAAAACTTTTCTCTGTGTAGATCTGACTAGATGCAAGAGTACAAAGCCAAGATGATTAATGCCCACAAAATGTAGAATAAGGCCTAGTAACTTCCCAGAAATGACATCAGCTTAAATTTATTTACAATCTTTATCTGCAAGTTTACAAGGAAGTAAAAAAAAAAAAAATGGGAGAAGAGCTTGTTCACTAAAAAAAAAAATCTCTATAAAAGCTAAGTATGTTGAGTTGAGAGATCTGTCTCTTTCATTAAACCAAAAGAGTTATTACGCAGGCGATATAGTGCAATCACAAGTTTGACCAATGAAGATGAAGATAAACTTTTGATAAACTTTGAAGAACAAGTTTTGGTGAAAAGAGAATAGGGTGACTTACTTGGATTTTCTCTTCTAAGTTGCACTTCTTTACTTCTTGCTTTGCTCTACACTGCTAGGTAGATTGATCACTTGCAGTTTTTAGTGTGTGTGATTCTTGAAAAAGTATTATTATTTTTTTATATTCCAAGTTATTTGCAACAATTTTTACCTCTTTTTACTTACTTGAAATTGCTGAAACTGAGAAACTGAGATACTCAAAGGGAAATAAGAATAGAGTCAGTTTTTGAAAAAAAATCAAAACCAATCAACAAAACAAAACTCCCAACACAAGAACACACAACAAAGAAAAGAATCTGTCAGGCTGGAATTCCTATCAAAATAAATTGTAAAAAATTGATTCTACAGGCATTTCACCACTTTCTTTGGCATACAAGAGTTGGCTACTCCAGTCTGTGAATTGGCTGGCCTTGTTGTCTCCAGTCTCTCAGTCTTAGGAGATCAGTGGTACTCAGACATGCTATAAAGATCTCTTCTGATCTGAGGTGTCAGAAAAATAGAAAATGATCAGTGTGCAAGTAAAAGTCTGTACAGTTACCTCATTATTTTTACTGCATTTCTCACTCATTGCTTTCCTAACTTCAGCAAAGTAGGAAGGTTCTCTTAACTTGATGAAATGTACCTCACTCAATTGACTTTCATAGATTATTGAAAGCACAACTCATTCTGAATACTCTAAAAGTATTTCTGAATGCTGAGATGAGGCAATACACAATTTGGTGTGCTTATTTCAACAAATCACTATGTTTTGAAGTTCAAATTAGCACATTCCTAACATTAAATTTTTACTGTGTGCACTCTTTAAATACTCCTAAAATGTGGCTCCAAGAATAACAGCTTGGGCCTCTGAAATGTAGACTCGATTGCAATTGCCAGAGAAGTGAATTGTGTTCTTCCCTTTAAATTCTTGTACTTCTTGGTAATGGAGGAATAGTGGTGTTCAGGAGAGAATGTAGGCTCAGGTAGAGCTAATACTAATTTGTTATAGAACACAGGGATAGAGATTTCCTGAGGAATTCCATTTCCTGTTGGCTTTCTATGTCTCAGTCTGCTGGTGTTTTTTGGGTAGGTATATTTTGTGGGTTTTGCTCCCTGTAAGACCATCCTAACTTGGAGACTTTTTCTGCATGAATGACTCAGAGGGATTTATTTTCTCTCTGAAGAGGATGCACATCTATTATGTGAAACTTCCATCTTCCTTTGTATTTTAGATAATAAAATACAGAAGAGATACTCACTGAGTCTGGCAATTTTGTTGTTCTGCTTTGTTTTGCATTTTGAAAACTGCATCACTGAGTTTTTTTCCTCTTTTACGTGACAGGTGTGACAGTTGAGACAAATTGCTGTCACACCTTTTCAGTGTTCTGTTATTAAGTATTCCGAATCTGCTTGGTCTTTCTTCAAGTGTCCTTGGTCAATGTTTTTTTAAAGTTGAACTTTTCTTTCTTGTCTCCATCATATCTCAGTCTCTGTAGAAGGAATTGTAAATCTCTGTTTGTTAAAAAAGTAACTTTCCAAATGAAGGATTAATTTAAAGGAACCTTGATGGATTTTCATTGTGCTGCTGAGATTGAGTTATCATCTGTTTTGAATCTCTGCAGGGAGTATTTTCATCAGTATGAACATTAAATGACCAGTTCAGACTTGCCTATGGGAAAAAGTTCCCTGATTACTTGATAATCCTCTCTGCTGATAATAAAAATTGTTCTGCTCTGGGCAGCATTTTTAAATGTTCTGGTGATCTGAATTTTTTTGACTGCTAATAAGATGCAGAAAGAGACATCAAGTAGCTTTGGGATACATTTCAAAGTACACGCATTTAATAGTGTTTTAACTGCATTTGCAGGCAATAGCACTATTTTCTTAATAGAACCAATTTCTTAAAGGTAGAATCTTATCAGCTGAACTGTTTTCAATTTCCACCACTGACATCCATTATCAACTCTCAGATACATCTCATACCATTATGACAGTCATAGCAATTCAGACAGTCTAATAAATATACAATTATTTTCTTAATTCACAATTTTAAAACAATGTCTTTACACAGTCTTCCACACAGTTTTTATGGGCTAATTCATAAATTTGTATGCATATCTGTAGGCTTTTTGCTGTCTTACTATACTTTGAGAGTGCACAATAATTTGCTTGTGATTGCAAACCCAAAAATGTTTTAATTTTAATTGAGACAATATTAAAAAAGAAAAGGGAAAAAAGTTACATTTCTGGTAAATTATCTGGTACATAAAAGTAATAAAATATCTGTGGCTAAGGTAACACAGTTTGTCTATAGATACACATACAGTGCTATTTCTAGCAAGGACAAGACAGTGTGGCATTTCTGATTTAAGGCCTAATGTAAGAGCCATGTCAGTCTTTCAGCTGACTTCAGTAGGTACTTGAGCAACTCAACATTGTGTTAAACAACTAAGAACACTGGCCAGTTTAAGTGGCTGAGTTAACTTTACCGCTTATCATCAATTCTTGAACCTGTAGGATTGAGCTGGACATTGTGTACCAAGGGTCAGGCAAGAGATAAGCTCTGCAGAAAACTGCTGCTGTGTCATGGAAACAAAATCATTTGCATTTGCCAGTGCATAATGACTCATGCAATTTTTATGAAAGCACAATATTCCTTTCAACTCTTATTTCTTCTGCTGGGAATGAGAACTGCATTCAGTGGTCTACCTGAAGTAACTTCTGCCTGAAGTAACATCACTATTATGTTTCTGTTCTACTTTACTTGCTAATATAGAGAATAATGGAAATTGTACTTATCTGGTGGAGTTATATTAGGAGTAGTCAGTAGAAGAGGCCATCTAGCATGGCCAACAAAAGACGAAGTTGTTGGGGGAGTGTCGTGTGCGTACTCACTCTCCCTCTCTCTTCCTCTCCCTTTCTCACAGAATCACAGAATGGTTTGGGTTTGAAGGGACCTTAAAGGTCATCTAGTTCCAGCCCTCCTGCCAGGGGCAGGGGTGCCACTTGTGAGATTGGGTTACTCGAAGCTCCATGCAGCATGACCTTGGGCATTTCTGATGGCAGATAGGTGCCAGGTCCTCGTGTCACTGAGCAGGTCTGCTTTGATTCTGTCCCTCTGTGAAGCACACTTTATGCACTACAAATTCCACTGCTGAAGATAGTCTTCCTGTAGTTGCTTAATCAGATAGCAGCTACCAACCACCTCTACAAAGTGAACATGAGGCTGTCAAGTACCTGTTTTTACCCATGTGTACTTTTCCAGAGTAGGCTTACAAATGCCATATTTAAATACATAAGCCAAATTAAATATCTGAAATTGTCTGAAGAAGTATGCAGGAAAAATCAGTATTGCTGTGTACTGTATGGAATTCTAATGGTGAACTACTAAATGATTTCTGGTTTGGAAGTAGTAAGTTTGTACTCATTAAAAAAAAAAAGCCTGAATTATGAACATTTTTTGATGAGACAGGTACTCAGCACAGTAGAGTACTTCCATGTTCTAAGAAGAAAGGATTAATACCTCTCTAGACATACTGAGAACAATGTCCAGCAGGGGGAAAAGAGACTGAAAATGAAGTCTGAGAATGACTGTCAGTGATGGATGAGAGGAAAAATCCCTTAAGAAATATAATCAGAGTTCTATCAGGAGGAATGGATGAACCTGTGACTTTGGCAATTCTAATGCAAGTAGTTGTAAAATAATATATCTCTGTAAATCAATATGAAGGAAGAAAAAAAGCATTAGGTTTAAACTCAGAAAAATAGGGAAGTAAGACATTATAAAACAAATAATTTCGGATATGCTGATTGCAACCTGCAGTACAGTTCGTTCTATGAACACAGCATCCACACCTTGAGCAAGGAAAGGGATCTTGGAATCTCAAGAAAAAAGTTATCTTACACTATTGCTTGTGATTGGTATAGAGAGTTGTTCTATATTTAAAATAGATCTTTGAAAGATCCATTTCTGAACTCTGAATCCTTCATGTGATCTTTCAAAAAGAAGGAACAATGCTATTTTGACTGAATAGTTGAGAGCAGTAATGATGGAGGTATCCAAGATGTCCCTTAGCAGATAAATGAATAGAAGATCCAAGAGGAAAAGCAATTGCAGGAAGATTACATGAGATGTTTAATTGAATAGCCAGTCACTCTCTGTACACTACCATAATCCTTAAACTGGAATTTGTAATTTATGTGCTAGTGATTCTTTCAAAAAATTAATTAGATAAAACTCCCTTGTGTTCCTGTGTTCCTACCACATTTAACATAAAGACTTTCTGAAAGTATAGTCTGCTTTTGTGCAGTGCTGGTTTGATGCTGGATGACAAAATGGAGTTTGAAAATGGAATACAATTTTTTATAGTTTTCACTGTAGTTCAGACAAGGGGGAAGTAGGTGTGGTCACAATTGTTGAATAATTTTTGTATGGAAGCTACTATTGTTCAAGCATAAAAAATACTAGGCTGACGTTTTGGTAAGAGTTTTAATTTTATGCATGGAAAAATATTGTTAGATTTGTTTTCAGGAAATAGACAAATTTATGACAAATATTTGACCAATAAACGCAAGATATGCAAAGAATATTTTGCCAACATCCATTTCATATTTTGTGGTACATTATGCAAGGTGAAACTGTTAACTTTTGTAGTTCGAGTTAATGATTCTCATAATTTCTAAATCATTTATGAGCTGCAAATATCCATGATGAGTTGGCTGAAGTTTCATTTTATAAATTTGAAGGTACTATTTGACTTGAACTGGTGATCAGATGCTTGGATTTTGCTTGCTTAGTGGTTTATGACCTGAAGAATATTACATAGCTGATGTTTCCATATGGAATATATTTTTTTCCATCACAGCAGACTTAATGATTCTGAAGAAGGTTGAAAAATGAATGTGCATGGGTTATGTGATGATGTCACAAAGAATGATTATAAAATGTGCTTGCAGATAGCAGTAGGAGTAGCATTGCATAGGAAGTTTAATTCTAGTTTTTCTGCTTAACAATACAGTCTACCTTACTATTTCAGACACATTGTTGTATGCGTTATCTGTCATTTTTATGCTTTAGAAAGAAAGCTTTGGATTTTGTGTGCAGTCTCCATTGTTTTGTCCTTTTCAAAAAAAATTTGCTCAGTTTTGTCTGAACCTATTGGTTAACTTGTGCTGTTGCATGCTTAGTGGAAGTTAAATTTGGCACAAGATTTAAAGACTAAACTCCAAAGATTTGATTTGAACAGGATTTGCTGAAGTCCAGAGATGGAAAGTTTGCACAGATATCTACTTTGTCTTTAAGTTCCTGCTGGAATTTAATTAGTATAGAGAACAAAGGATTAGGTACCTGTGCCGCTACTCACAGCAATATGGAGTTATAGAATGTTCTGGATGGGAGAGGACCTTAAAATTGACTAGTTCCAGCTGCCCTGCCATGGGAAGGATGCCATTCATGAGACCAGATTGCTCAGGACTCCATCCAACTTGGCCCTAAACACAGGATCACAGAATGTGACCCCATCCAACTTGGCCCTAAACACAGGATCACAGAATGTGCTGAGTTGGAAGGGACTCACAATGTTCATCAAAGTCCAACTCCTGGCCCTGCATGTGAAAGCTCCAGGAATCACATCATGTGCCTGAGAATGTTGTCCAGACATTTCTTTAACAACTTCAGTCTTGGTACTGTGACCAGGCCCTGGGGAGCTTGTTCCAGCACCTAACTACCCTTTGGGTGAAAAGCTTTTTTGTAATATTTAACCTAAACCTTCTCTGACACAACTTCAGGCCGTTCCTTCATGTCCTGTCACTGGTCATCACAGAGAAGAGATCAGTGCCTGCCTTTCCCCTTCCCTTCAAGAGGAAGTTGTAGAGTGGGATGAGGTCCCTCCTCAGTCTCCTTTTCTCCCATCTGAACAGACCAAGTGACCTCAGCCACTCCTCATTGGGCTTACCTTCAAGGCCCTTCATTGTGATTGTTGCCCTTCTTTGCACATTCTTTAATAGTCTAATGACCTTTTTATATTGTGGTGCCTAAAAGTGCACACAGGATTCAGGATGAGTGCAGAGTAGAGTGTGAGAATCCTTTCCTTTGCCTGGCTGGTGATGCTGTGCCTGTTGCCCCCCAGGACAGGCTTGGCCCTCCTGGCTGCCAGGGCACAATGACTCAGGTTCAACTTGCCATCCACCAGGACCACTAGCTGCTTTCCTGCAGTGCTGCCCTCCAGCCTCTCAGCCCCCAGCCTGTCTGTACATCCAGGAATGGCCCTCCACAACCTTTCTGCACAACCTGTTCAGTGTTTCACCATAGTGAAGAATTCATAGTGAATTATTTCTTCCTAACATCCAATCTAAACCTGTCATCACAGTTTAAAACCATTGTCCTTTTTCTTGTCACTATCTCGCTGTATACAAAGTCCTTCTCTATCATTTCTATAAATACCATATAATTTGCAAGTATTCCTTTCAATATGATGGCTAAAATAGATATTGCATTAATAATTCTGATATATCCACATCCTCAGTGACAAATTTCTCATCTAGGTTTGTTGGTTGATTTTTTCCTGAGTATGGCTATAATCCTATTAAAATATCTGTACAAGGAAATGTGTATACATCAGGAAAGTGATCCAGTTGATGTTCCTTTAACAATAACAGCTATTTAAAACACCATGCTGTTGGCTTTTTGATGGGTTGTTTCTTGGTTTGGGTTTTTTTAGATTGGTTGGTTGATTTTTTTTGTTTTTCTTCCTGTTTTTCTACTAATGTGCTTGGGAAAACTAGCTTGCAATGACAGCTGCTCTGTACACAGCATAATATGTATCTGTCCCATGACAGTAACCATTCAATTTCTCTTACTATCAACTAGATAATGTGTTAGTCTGCTCCACATTGCAGGTTTAAAGACTCTAATTATTTCATATAATTTTTTCTAATTATATTTCAAATATTCTATACCTTAAAATTTGCAACTTACAAATATGTCATAAAATCTATGGAAGGTAGGATTGTAGTGAATTAGTTGTTGGATTTTTTTTTATTAATTGCTTTGTGTTTAGAAGTAATAACTGACTGTAAGACAAGTTCATGTTCTTTTTTTTTTGTCAATATACACATTAATTTCAGTAGGATAAACACAGTTCAGCATGTAAATTCCTTATTTAAAGTGTCCTAAATGTGATTTTTTGGGGCTTTAAACAGTAGATGATAGGTTTTCTGTTTGTCAGACGTGTAACTATTACTGAGAGATTTTTTGGTTACCCAAAATGTATGTGAATCTCTCCCCTAATGGACTCATCACTGCAGTGGGATTTACCAGGCTGTTGGCTCTGACTCCTGGCTTGCAGGAGGAGTCCCAGGAAGCTGACTCAGCTGAAGTCACTGAGTGTTTCCTCGTTGGCTTTGTTATGGCCAGTAAATTTAATCTCAGAGAGAAGGAAAGAAATCGTAAGGAGGCCAAAGCAATACCAGCTATCACATCACTTGTTTCAATGTCAATTGGTATCACTTCATAAGGATTTAATGCATTCTGTGTCCTTACCTTACATCATCAGTTTACAGGGGTTGAAATTACATCTTTATGACTTAAAACTAATCTCCAGTGTTGGAGGAAACTATTTTTGAAATTACTATGTGTTTTCTGGGCAGAGACTATGGCTTTGGTGGCAACAGTTTGTGTGAGGGGGTAGAAAAATATTATTTATTAACTTTTAAATTGATACTGGCTCAGAAAACTCTTGCAAGTAAGCAGTATTTTGGTATAATAGCCTTGTAATATTTACAATGAAGTTGCCCTTCCATTAATTTGTTTGTGGTGTGGATTTTTCTCAGTTCATTTTGAGCAGAGTTTTCATCAAAAAGCATTGACTAGCAGGAGCACTGACTGTATATAAACTTCACTGCAAGTTATTTATTTCTAGCCATGTGTAGCTACATGTTGAATGTAATAAATTAGTAAATTCTTTGGAACGAAGAACTTCTTTAGAATTGGCATGATGGAATGTTGTTTCACTTCTGACTTAGGATAAATAAAATGCTTATTGACACTGAAATGAATAGTTGATTTTATTTTAAATGTTGAAACAACTGAAAAACTTCTTGGGAATTATCAAGAATATAATTTGCTATAAACTAATCTATTTTGTCTTATTTAGAGTTATTTTATGCATACCTGTCCTCAGGCTAAAAGATAACAAATGGTAGAATGTTGTTTTGCTTCAACAATTTCAAGTTCCAAAACTTGCATAGGTAGTAGCTAGCAAATATAGAAACAATCAATGTTTACTTTGGCTGATATATTTAATATTTTGTCTTGCTTTAATACAGCCATCCCTCTCAAAGTTACCATATGACCTATGCTTCTGTTACTTTCTAAGTATATACATGTGTAGCTATCCAGACATAAAATCTATGAATTTACTTCTTATAATTTTACACAGAAATTTAAGGATAGCAACTGAAAACTTAAGTTTTTTAATCACATTTTTATTTCTCTCCCACACATACTTTCATAGCTATGTTTCTTGAGATTCTAAGCAATTGACTCAATTGTCATGATTTTATAGCTCCTATTCTCTTTTATTTGAGCATTAAATATTAGTACTATTTTTCAAAGTAAAACTTTATGCTGGGGGAGGGGAGATTGGTTTTATTCCTCTAGGCACTTTTGCAGTTAGTTTCCTTGGCTGTCTTAACTTTTATTTTTCCTTTAATTTCTTCTTCATTTCCCTTGCATATTGCTTTGTCCTTTCAGTTTAACATGATTCATCAATGGAAAAATATACTTTGTTTACAAATTTTTTTATCTTTATTTTTCTCTTTTTCAGTTTTTTCATGCCTGGGTAGCTTTTTTCTTTTTCATTTGGCTTAATGTCATCTTCAGTTTTTTTCAAATCTGGACATAATCTAAAGTAGCAGTGAACCTTGTGCTGAGAAACACAAACCTATAGTTGCTGAGTCTGAGAAGGCACACACTTTCAAATGTGTCTTTATTATTTTTTTTTAATATTGTTCCATGGCTTAGCTCTTTTGCTGGATGTGTGGGTGCTATGGCACATACTGACTTACTGTATGAATATTATTCTTGGCATTGTTTATAATATGGTAAGATCAATTAAGTCAGATTATAAGTTTGAGTAGTTTGATAATAGTGAATACATCTGAAAAAGAAGCAAGAAATAGAAGATGGATTGTGTCATTCTCACAGGTATGTCTTCCCAGATTCTGGTAATCAGGAATTTAAGGACTGGGAACTCCAAGCTGGCCTGTTCTGAAGCTAATCCAATTGATGCTTTTGTTTTATGAAACATTCTATAAGAAGGAGTTTTTAAAAGGAATTGAGCCATATATGGAAAGGTCTTCCTTTTGGGTTGAAATCTACTGATTAGAAAATTTATTTTCAATTCCATTCTTTGAGTGAGACAGATAATTTGTGGCATGGCTATACCCTGCATCACTGGGGATTTTCAAGCTACTGAAATACTTTTTCTATGCCAAATCTTGCATTAAAACATTTTCTAGACACACTGGGAAATGGTCCTCTCAGAATGCAGCTAATTGGATCTGTTTTACTTGTCTTACTGTTGCTGTTCTCTTTTATTTATTATTATTATTATTATTATTATTATTATTATTATTATTATTATTATTATTATTATTAATGCAATATTGTATAGTAATTAGCTTCAGCATATCAAACTCTATGGGACTTGGGCAACATATGTACATTATTTTCAAAGTAAATATCCTAGTTCTCTTTCCTAACAGAGAAATGTTGTCATGTAAGATTTTGATTCTGGTGTTTATTTTGGTTTTTCGATAGATTGCCATGAATAATTGTGGAAAATTACATTTAAACAACAACAGGAAGTAGTATAAGGTTAAAATCTATGATGACAGCAGAAGAAGTGTGTTGGAAAGATTAATTTAAACGAATAATGGTAGAAGAAAAGGTGTTGATAAGGCATGACAATTAAAAAATACTCAAGGTGTGAGACGTAGGTGGACCAACAAGAAAGAGACAATTGCACAGTAACCCTCATAGAAACCACACATTTCCTCCAATCCCTGCCAATTCCACCCCAATCCCTTAGAGAGTAAGGACTGAGTTCTTTGTTTGTTTTATTTCACTGTCCCTCTAGAATTGTAGTTTAACATTTCAATGCAAAAAAATAAGTATGTGCATTTCTTTAGAGAGGATCTGAGAGCTTTTTGCTGCCGAAGTATGTGACTGTCACAAATATCCTGAGTTAAATTGTTTGGAATCTGTCTGGCATAGAGTCAGAATTTTGTTTTTCTGTGTATTTCACCTGTAGGAACTGCTTCTGCTAGATGTATTCAGAGCTCTGTTGAAGCAGATGTAAATTTTATTGAAATGGAGGTGTCGGCATCCCTCTTCCCATTCATCACATGGTGGGAAACAAGAATCAGGTGCCCCTTCTGCCTCATTTGGGGTGTAGACTACCCCAAGAATTGTAGCTTACAATGTTTGTTAAGTTTGAGGATTGATCTATTCTGTTACAAAGCCATTGTGACAGTCAGTGGGTCAGAAATAGTGTCTAGGTTGCTAGCTGGAGCTCTAATGTTGGAGGATCACATCCTAATCCTTATTCCAGGTACTGTTTTAAGCTACAGACATTCAACTGAAGAGAAAGGTAGATTTTTCATAGTACTCTCAATTCTCATAGCTGAAGAATCTTTCTGGAGAAATGGCATCGTAGAGAGAATAATTTGTCTAAGGAAAGTTTCAAGTTTTTAACTTTTTTTTTTTTTTTTTCCTGCATCTACTAATGTCTCAATTGGAAGAAATATTCCCCACTGTTTTATTTCTTAAAGCTGCACTCCACTTCTGGATGATTTCTGACTCTAAGGGCTTTTGTAAACAGAATCTACATTAATTTGGAGAATTTAATACTGATTTGAAATGGTGTAACTAAGGGCAAAATGTGGTCCCAAATGTGCTTTGATATGAATGTGGTGGTTATGATAGAATCTCTCACAATTCCTTAACTATGGCTATTAGAGCTAAAAACTTTAGGGATACAGTTAACTGGCTTGCCATAATTAAAGCAATTTCTTATTGTAATCTGCCTTTAGTCAGGCATACCTGAGAGCTGAAATTAACCTTTTAAAAATTCTCATCTTTCATGCCTGAGAGGCCCTTGAAGTGTGAGTGTATTAGAATGACTTTTTTGCTTATTTTATTCTGCAGTAGAGATTTTTTTTTCTTTTCATGGCAAGTTTTTGTTTAAGTCAGCTCTCTCTGAAGTATCTGTTTTGTATATGTACATTTGAGCCAGATTAGCTAATTACTTACAAAATAAAATGGACTTAGTTTGTAAGAAAGCTAGATTTTGATTTTGATTGTTTTTTTCTAGTTCCATTCTCATTTACAGTTTATTATAAACATTTGCTATTACTGATAGTAGAATTTACACTCAGAATACCCTCAAATATACACTTGCTGTTGAAAAACATATTTTGTAGCAATAGGTGCTACAGATACAAAATACTAAACAGTACAGGTCCTGAGATACCATTTCTCAGCACTTCAGTTGATACTTTTGTTTAGGAATTTCTGGTATTCATGCTCTCTTTTAGCTTTTTGCACTGATTTTCTTTTCTCAGGCATTAATACATCACTATTTCCTCCTATATCCTAATTTTGTCTGTGTCCTGTGTGCTTCTCGGCTTCTTTAAGTGTTTAAAGTCCTGGACTATCCTAGCTTTAAATTTTCCAGAGAAGCTTTTCTCAGTGTCACAAAGAGATATTTGCACCAGGTACTTTTGCTCTAGTCTTAAAATATTTTCCCATGGAGTTAAATGTTTCATTTTTGTAAACTTTAATGTTGGGATTTTTTTTTAATTTTTTTTTTGNATAAGGCAATTAAATATTCTTCAACAATATAATTTAACCTTATTGTTGTATTTGTATTTTTGTATTCTTTGGGTCTTTTTGGTCCTTGCTGAGGACAGTAGTTCATATTTAGCTCACCTAAATCTTGTTACATAAAGTTCCCTCAGGCGTTAAAATTCTTTTCTGTTCTTCAAATCTTTTTTTAATTTCCTGGTGATATGCCCAGAACTGAATATGCTGCTCCAGAATCAGCTGTGGAAGTGCAGGACACCAAGTTCTGAAACACTGTTGTATGTATCTTTTGATATGCACAGCCTAGTGCAGCAAAGGCAATTTGCAACCAGTTCACATCAGAAAAATATATTGTTTTTCTTAACTCTCCTGATTTTGTGTTTCTCTGAAAATTTTTTATTTTTCTTGAAAAACTTTTCCAAATTATTTTTTCCCAGTATAATGCTATGTCATTATCTTCAGGTTGTGTTGTGAAAATCTTTGTCTCATTGATATTACTTTATCTCTGGTGCAATTTATGTATTTCTTCAGCTTATTACTTATTGAATCTTCTAGGTTATTACTGAGGATGCTGAGTGCTAGGCCTAGTAAAGTTCTGTATATCATCCTAGATGGGGCTGTTCACTGTTCAATACACACCATGTCTTAAAACTCTTTTGAGTGTAGATTATTGAGATTTTCTTCCCTTATGAATTCCAGTAAGTATGAATTAACTTTCTAACTGTGCTAAATCACTCACTGAAATAGGAAAAGTTTTCATTTGTTAGATGGCTTTGTTTACTTTTTCTCTGTGCTCCTCTGAATAACAAGGAAATTCAATCAGAAATCATATTTCAAAATTGATTGACTGTTTTCTTCCCTGTGGATTGACATAGTTTTTTTACCCCTCCTTTTTAAAACTAACATTTGGTATTGCTTTCTAACACTACTTTCTGTTATTATTAATTGCAGCCTACCAAACTAGGCTGGGTTTGGTATTAATGACAGAACATATTTTTTAGATCTCATTCTATAAAATGAACAAGCATATGCTTGCACCAGTTCTAGAAAAATAAACCATGAAGACTTCCTCTCTAACCAGTGTTGTATGTCCCCTCTCAAAATATGCAGAATATAGTTTTCAAGGCTCTAAGTAGGCATTTATTCAGAATATAACTTCATTTTTCATCACTAAAGATATATACATGAGTGTCCAAGGTATAAGATGTTTATTTATAGGTAAACAAACCTGTAGTAGACTACCTGGGTAGTCTAGTGTAGAAATCTTTGCTTGGACACTTTCCTGTGAGAATAATGAGCTCTCTTCTTCCTCTCACCACTAATTCTTTGACCCTTCATGGGGACAGGTGGAAAAAAGGCAATACTGAAAAACCAGCTCAGGAAAGGACCATAACCTATAAAATGCCTTCCAAGTACAATATTTTGATTTTTATCTGAATGTGTAAAACTCTTTAATGTATTATACTGAGTCAGAGGTGCTAATGGTTTGTTTGAGCCTGAGCATTTTTTTCCCTGAGCACTGTCTGTATTGCAGACTTAATGATATGGATCAGCACTGGTTTCTTTAATACAGTATTTGATTGATTATGTCCACTGAAGTCAAATTAAGTTCAAACTAAATAGCATTAGCTTACACTTTAACTTTATGACATCCTTAACAGTTTATCTATGTCTTTAATATTTTAAAAATTTTATTTATTTTTTAAGAAATAAACTAGAAGCAGTTAATGTGTGTTACCATGTTGCTCCTCTGTAGCTGGGCTGGATTTCTCAGGTGCATGGACATTTCTCCTGCATGCTCACAGCTGAAGAAACAGTGCAATATAACCCATCACTTAAGAAGAATAAAGGACATATTTGTCCATAAGTTTCATAGCTTTTTCCTAGAATGTCAAAGTAAAAATAGCAGCTTAATATTTGATTATTGACTCTTCAAATTTTATGTCTTTCTGGCCCATCCTCTGTCATACAGGCAGTTCCTTCTCATGTAGTAGTACCTCACCTGGGTGCAACAATTCCAGTCTATTCCTCTTATAACTGTCTGCTGATCAAAGCTGCCAATGTTCTCTTATTTCCTTTATAGCTCCTAACCACTTTGTCTCACCAGTAGGATACTTTCTCCTTTATTATGTCTGGACAAGAGAAATCCTGGAATAACAATGCTGCAGTGCAAAGATCAATTCTAGATCTCTTCCCATAATGTTCTTCAGGAAAAGCAATTGGACGTGGGGATGGATTAATCCCTTTGTGGTCTATAGTCTTCCTGCTTGTGAGGAATGTTTATTGAAGTGGAAACACTGTTATTTAACTACCAGAATCAATAAAATCTATCTTGAGTATATATATATATTTTTTTTTATTATTATTTTTATACGAGTAGTGCTGGAGGAATTATTGCCAGGAAAAGTTATCTATGTCCTTGCAAAAGGAATCCTCCACCCAGTCAGGTCTCAAGCGAGTGTGCTGGAGGCATTCTTTGTATTTATGGTAACAAGAATGCTCCAGAAATAATAGGAAATATGTAAAAAGCTTTAAAGCCAGTGGATTTTGTATATGTTATTGTACGAAGCATAACATGATCATTGTTAAATTTTTAAAAGACAAAAATCACAATATTGCAGTCCAAATGCTTAAATTTTGGCATGGTTAGAATAATGTAAAGCAGGATGCATCATGGAAAATGCTAAATTAATAATTCTCCAGAGAATGACCTTAATAGCTTCTGTTCCTTGGCAATGAATTAATGGCAATAGTATTTAGCTCTTGTATAGCAATTTCCATTTTCAAAGTACTGCACTTATTTAATAGATTTGATGGAGGGAAAAACAATTCTTGTCTAAAGCTGTTGAATTACTTTACATTTTCTCTTTGGACTGAGTAAGGGACCCTTTAGGATGGAGAAGAGCTTAGAACTAGAAAGAGTTTCTTCAGTCCTGTAGAACGACCTGACTACATCTTTTTATGTAATCTGAATATAAATGACGTGACTAGAAGTAGAAACCTTTTTAGAAGGGTAGAAACTGGAGAATGCCAAATGTTCTACCATGGAATCCTTCTAACCAGCAGAACTGATAAGTCATAAAACAGTTTTCATAGAATAAAACTATAACTCAGGGTTCTGGAAACTAAAGGCAATTTTCTCTTGTATCTCTTCTCTCAGTGCAATATGTTTGACAAATTTCTTAGGTTTTTTGACCACTCAAAGTCTTGCAACTCTAAAAGATCTTTTAAAAATAAACCAATTTATATAACTGAGGAGAAAAAAAAGGGATAGATACCCTCATGAGATCAGCATTGACCTTTAGAGAGTTAGTTCCCTATGGAAGAGCTAGGCTTTTTGCCATTTTTTGGTAATTTTGTAGTTCAATAGGAAGGGATTCTTTCAGAAGATTTCTTTATTACTACTGAAGATTATCTGTAATTAAGTAAAAATAAGATGGAATGAACATACAGCAAAAGACTGTAAACATGTTTACACATTTTGATAAACATTCCTGCATTTTTTCCTCTTGTAGCATTGATTCATCTGCATTATACTAAATGGAAATGAGCAAGATGTAAAATTAATCCACCCTTGTAACTGTCTGAAGAGAGTAATTATCTGATGCTTATAAGCTGTTTCTAGAATAGATCCTTTCCAGGCTACATTAAATTTTATTGTGTCTGTGTTGCTTTTCAAATTACAGTGGATCACGTCCTTTAACAATGTAAATGCTCTGGGTCCCCTAAAATCAGTGGAGGTGTACCAATTTTTTCTTTTCCAGGAACAGTGCCCCAAAGTATCTAGATCTCCATTGCAATAGGTGATAGCAATTTATGTGTGCTTATTTTGAGAAATCAGTGTGTATGGACAACTTGCAGTGCCTGGTTAATTGGATTCGGTTCCCATATCACAAGTGCTCAAACTATGGAGCCATGGAACCAAGCCCTTAAGAAGCATTACACTGTTTGCATAGCAGAAGCTCAAGAACAAGAACACTCAGATTTGACTGCTAACTTTATGCGAAGTGTACATAAAAGACAATGTCCTCTCTTGGAAAATAACTTTATGACTTTTAAAGAATGGAGAATGGGAAATTGCCAGATTAAAGGATGAAAAGCTGACGAAGGATTTATTAGGTTTTTATTTTGTGCAGGTTTTTGGGTTTTGTGGATTTTTTTTTTGTTTGTTCAGCGTTTTTTTTGTGGTTTTGTGTTGTTTGTTTGTTTGTTTGTTTGTTTTTATTGGTTTGTTTTAGTTTTGGGTTGGGTTTTTTGTTTCAGGGGAAGTGAAATGTCTAAGTCCTCACTTGAGGCAGACCAGACCAAGAAAAGCTAGACATCTTGATCTGGTCTGAAGAAATTGTTATCCTCGTACTAATACCCTGTACTAATAGCCTGCAGACTGGGATCTTAAACCTAGAAAGCTCTCCTATGCTAATTTCTGAGATAGGTAGTAGATTGTTTTTATGGTAAGAGTTCACATACTCATCAGTAATAATCAAGTATAGTTGCAGGAACCTGTGGGAAATTCTAGCCAATCAGGTCAATGCTGATAGAAATTTTATATATTAAAATAAAATTTAATTTGAGAGTTAAAAATTCAAACATTTAAAGATTTTTTTAAAAATTTGTATCTAAGGTATTAGAAATCTGATGCTGACACATAGTAGGAGAAAACACATTGTCTGGGTGCAAGGAGCAAAGAAATATCACTTCTTGCAGCAGTTTGGACTTGGGTTGACATAAGTAGCTCATGAAATTGCACCTTTACCCTTTCTTGTACACCTGTGACATAGTTACTTAAAAAAACTTTTTAAAAACCCCAAGAAACTCACAATTTTAAGAAAACTATGCAACGAGATTCTGTACAAGGTGCTGAAGAAATGGTAGAGGACAAAGAAGAGGCTAGCTACATAAAGCTATGTATGAGAAATACTATTCAATTTCTCAACAGGAGAGGAACTGGAAATGTATGTAAGGATCTAATATGATCAGAAATGTCTTCCTGAAAATTCATGAAGTTTCCTCCAAGGTTTTTTTTTCTGAAACCTGGGAGAGAGAACTGACAGAATAAGCCAATAGTAAGCCAGGACTGAAAACTTTCTGAAAGATCTGGACCGTCTGTGAGTGACTTTCTCTTTGTTAAACTTGAGCACGTTCCAAACTTGTTATTCAATATTGCAGCAATGATTTCCAGACCTTGTGAAAGCCTGAGTGATGTGAGTACATTATCTCTCTCTGAACATAATTACAAATCAGATTGTATTTCAGAAATGAAGTGCAGCTATTAATACTCTGTAAATCAAAGGGATTATTTAAGTGGAAATGGAGTCCATTTGTGTTAGAGAAATGAGGCATAAAAGAAAGGTTTATGGAAACCTAACCTCTTTTCTTTTACTTTTCTCCCCCTAATGCTGCATTTATTTTTTTTAGTATTCAGCTCCATATAGCATTAAAAGATAAATATGTTAGCAACATAAAAGCTCCACTTTCAATAACTACTGATGATAAGATTTAAGTTCAATTTGAGTCTCAAATAGAAATATAAGTTCTCAGTCAAGGCTTTTCTAGACTTTACCTTGATGGCTTGCCCTGCTTGTGGTCTGATTTTGGTCTCAGTGATCTGCTCTTCAAGCTTTTTTTCCAACACTTTTTCTCTTGAAAAATCCTCTCCACTTAGGTTTGAGATTATAACATGGATTTGTTCTGTCATAGATGATGGTGGCCAAATTAGTGTCTGGACATGAGCCTATCATTTCAGGTCTTGCTAGCAGACCTTTGTTTCTGTCATTGTTTAACATGCTTCTGAATAGAGCTGGAATAAAAGTGGAAATTAATAGATTTTGGGAAGCCCTAGTCCCAGGAGCTACTGAGAAGTATAGGGACTCTCTCACTGGTCTCCATGGATACCAAGAAAAAGCAAGTTGAGTTCTTGCAAGCCTTTAGGGTTGTGGGAGTTAGTCATCAGCTCCAGAACATTGTTTGGAAATTCTTCAGTGATTCCAAACTTGAGAACCTGGGATTTTCACTTGGTTTTACTTACTGCAAATTGAAGGAAAATTATATCTTGGTTCCTCTGTAAAGTGTTATAGAAACCATTGATGAAGAGTGCTATATAAAGGTTTCTCCAAGAGGAAGGAACTTTAAAAAAATGTGTCCCAGTGAGGAAGATCATTAAACTCAGTAGTATTTATTTACCTTGTCTAAATGTGTTTTCTAAAAAAAAAAAAACAAAAAAAACCAAACCAAAACCAATCAATCTGAAGAGACTTGCATTGAATTTGCTAGCTTTTCTTAGCCAGTGAGACACTCAAGGGGAAAAATAAGTTCTGTTCTTTCATCTCTAGGACTGTAACACTATAGGCAGAGGCTTAGTACACTGCTTTCTCTAATTCTTTTATTATTGTGAATTATCTTCTGCTGACAGCTTATAACCTTTTTTTTACAATAATTCTTGATACTTGATCTATCTGCTGCTGCATCAAACTGAAGATCAAAGTGTTCTTCCCAGATTTTGTCCTCTAAGAGTGTAGGGTTGCTTTTGAAAAAAAAAATATTCCAGTGATTGCTTTTTTATTTGATACTACAGTAACTCTTGTCATGTGACTTTCAGTTTTGCCATTTTGAAAGTACCAATAATGGCTGCTTTAGAGAAAATGTAAGAGTAAAACTGTGCAAAAAAATCATAAGTTGTTTATGACCATAAGCTTTGATTGTGGTTTAACCACAAACACAAGTTGGAAATTTGTCAGATTTCCCTATGTTGTTTCAAAGCTGGTATTTTTCTTATGAATGGGGTCATACAGGTCATCATCATCTTCATCTCATTATATGTATGCTTTATGCAGGCTATTACCCACTCTTACAGCCTTTGCTTTTATATTGAGGCTAGTTCCTAAATTTGTTTATAAAGAACATTGCTTTTTTGAATTGCTAGTAAAAAAAGCCAAAAAACCAAACCCAAACCAACCACACTCAACTCTATTCTATATCTTATGATAATTGCCTGGTTCTTGTCTCTTTTAATAAAAGATAAAAGAATTTTTCAGTAGAAAATGACACGTTCCCTAGAAATGTATAAAACTCTACCTTAATGCCACTTATTGCCATTGCCAGATGAGGAGGTCACAAAGTCCCATAATTTATTTTTCTGGCTTTAATACATGGCTTTTGTAAACTCTGGAGGAAAGCTTGTTTAAAGAGGCACTGTGAGCCATAAGAAATGCTGTTAAATTAGATTTATACAGTTTACTTTGCTAGGAAGTGCTGTACATATGATTTTACAAAATAAACCCTGAACATGTGATTTTAATACTTCATGAAGGCTTTTGTCCCTAAAGTAAAACAGTGACAAAAGTTTATAAAACAGTACAAAGAGCTTCTCTTTCCTTGCTAGCTGAATCAAACTGGCTTTTAGACTCGAGGTGTACACTGTCTCCCATTGTTAGGTGCTGTGCCTAACATTTTGGGAGTAGGAAGGAGCTGTGGCATTGTTGGGATTGAGCCTATTATCAAGGCTGCTTTGAACACTGGGCTCAGTTAAGCAGTAAATGGGCAGCTGCTGCACACAGTGGCAGCCTTTTTGCTGCTTCATGGCACAGTGTACTGAAGCTTTTGAGCAGGTTGGGTGTGAGGGTGGTGGTCACTGGTGGTGTCAAACATGAGGTGATGAGTGTAGGAGAGGTGACATTGCAGTACAGCACTGCAGCATCTCTAGCCCTGCTTGGCCCAGCAGGCAGTTTCTTGTACATACCAGCACTGCAAATGGGTGAGATTACAAGGTTAGCAGAGTGTGTGTGAGTGAGGAGCTTAACTAGAAGCCACAAGAGTAGCCATTCATTGGCATTCGCAGTCCAGTACTTGTAAGATCTGATTATTTGTTGAGTGGCTGAAAACATTTCTATCATATTCTGTAATGAGTCAGAGAACTTTCTCTCTTTGTCTCCACTGAAGCTAAACCAGTATTAGAACTCATTGTCTATTCAAGCTGAATTGCTTAATCTGTTTTAAAACATCTATAAACCATGTCAGAATTTATTAGTAACAGTTATTAGTATTATTCTAATCCATAAAGACTGCATCTTTGTCCATCTGAATCCATAAAAGACATCCAGTTGAAATCCCTTCCACAACCTACTGGTCATGCAAATGTTTACAATTCATTGGTCAATAGAAACAGTATTATATATTGTTTAAGGTTTGTAATTGTTTTACATTAAAAATTTACATTGTATGCAACCTGCGTATACAATCAGAAGCTGGAATGGCAGTAGTTACTTGTTGAAATATGCAGGTAACATACATTATTCCATGCCTTTGTTCAAACTGGCTCAGAGTAAAACTGAAAGATATTAAGTTAAAGATCAAAGGGATTTTAAATTTTTTTCATTGAGTCGCTACTTTGGTGGATGGGACTATACAACTATATAGCTATGAATAGAGTGATTCAAGATTCTTCAGGGGTATCCCTATTCAAGGACTTGGAGTCAAAGAATATTCTTTTATCTGGAGAGGAAGGATTGCTCCCTCCTGCCCAAATAATTAACTTTTGGCATGGTTTGCTTTAAGGTTTAAATGTCACATTCAGGAATATCATAGTTAACAGAAAACTTGAGTTTTGCTTTCCTATATGTGATATAATGGACTTAATCTATAATGGGCTACCTGATAATCTAAGATGGAAAGCATGACTACAAGGTCTCCCTCAAGCAAAGAAAGTAATTTAAAAAGAATGATGTGGAAATCTTAGCTATGAAGGAAGTAGTTCTGTTTGGAGGCCTGTTCAAGACTATAAATTGAACTCTGTCCAGACCTAAGGAAAGATGACTGTGTTCTGCTCCAATACTTGGCACTTCTCTTGAACACTGCTTTCTCTAGCAAGATATAAATATGTACAGCAGCAGATATACTTGCTATAAAAGAGAAATGCTAATGAAGTGTGTCGTTCCACTTCATGCCTCCTTTGATGAGGATATGGGCACAAAAAGGTGCATGCCATGTAATTTCCTTTGTTTAATGCACATCCTGAAATCCAATCTGACAGTTTTGGGATGGCTTAGTATAAATTCTATAAAGAAAAAATTCACTTAAAAAAGATAAATACAGAAGCAAGGTTGTCTTAGAAAATTATCACTCATCTCCTAGTCAATGGCCAACTCTGTGCTTTGATAGCAGAAATACAGCCAGCAAAAGAAACTCTATTAACTATATTCAAGTTTTCAAAGTGTACTTTTTTCCTCCATGTACTATATGATTTCAGTTGGATGGCCAAATTTAGGTCTAGTGTTCTGCCATCTGTCTTTAAAACACTGTAGTGTGTTAATGATTTTTCCTCAGTCCCTCCTTGTAAACAAAATCTGTTGTTGGTTCTTGCTTTGAGTAATTTTTCCTAAGCTCTTTACACTATGTGTTGGCACTACAGTCAGTTTGAAATATCCTTCCACTGCATGATAAGTTAATGATCACAGCTGATAAAATTCAAAACAATGTTCTTACAGCACACCTGCTCATGCTTGGGATATTGACTGCAGAAAGGCTTTTATAATCCAACTACGTTTAGTGAACTGCTATGCTAGATTAAAGAGAGAAGAAATTTAAAGTTTAGTTGTGAGTTCTGAGGCCACATTTGTTTCTGATATGTAAGGAGATTCCATTTATAGTTTGCTTCGTATCAATGCTAATCCTGATGGTATTTCTGAAAGAATTGATTAGAAAGCACTCTAAAACATGTATGTGCATAAAAGAAAATTTAAGCATGTTTAATTTTATATCAACAGCTGTTGTGTATTCCTTCAAAGGCTGACTGGAAATGTTACATGCCTGTACATGCTGTCTTAAAAAGAGAGAGAATATAAAGATCAAAGATAAAGTGGTTGTTTGTCCTGGAGACATTTGCACTTTCCCATTACATTTGATATTAAAAAATGTTTCAGATATTATGGGAATACCTCTTAGAAGTTTAAGCTTAAATTCTTTGTGTAAATAAAGAAAATAATATATTGAATATGTTGCTGCAGCATATGTTGCTGTTAAGCCCATCCCATTTTTGCTTCAAATCCATCTTCAGACTTGAATGATTTCCCCATATTACTCTGAGCACTAAGACAGATCAGTCAGTAGTATTTACTTGTGAAAATTCAACAAAACTGCTTGATAATTTTTCTTTCAAATATCTTATGTATTTTTTCAAATGTCTTACGTATTTTAATATTCTTTGTATTTCAAATGTCTTGTGATTTATCTTAATGATCTATTATCTTAATAGATCATTGATAAATCATAAGATTTTTAGTGATTTTTTTAAATATCAAAAAATACCAACCTATACATACCCCCCCATATAGATAAATATAGATAGATATTTAATAAAAAACTTGATAATTAAATGCATACAGAAAGCTATAGGCTTAAACTTCCATTTATGAATAATGTTATCTTATGTAACCTCTTATAATATACATGTTATACAGGCTCTTGTTTTGCTTACGGTTTCAGTGAAATATTTTAAAGATTTAGATTTTAGCCACTTTTTGGAAATGTTGAGGGGAAAAGGAAAATTTAAAAGGAAAACCTGTCACTTATTCAAAATGGCTCAGGGCTATTATAAAGGACAGAATCTTGAGTAATTAAGAGCAAACACCTTGTGCCTAAACCATCTGAGGCAGAGAATGGTTCCTGTTAAAATTTAATGAAAAAAGGTTTGTTTTCACTTTTTTTGAACCATCACATACTTTGCTTTAAAGAGGAAGATTTGCCAGTAAATTGTACACTAGAGTTATGTAACACATTAATGTGGACTGAAAACAAAGACCTCTTCCCACCTTCGTCCATTTTCTGCAAAATTCGAAACACAGAATTCAGTCATAGGCACATCTTCATTATAAATTCAGTCAGAACATGGGTAAAAAAATTTTTTTTTGGAACTTCCCTATAGATTTACTTTCATTCTGATCTCAGTCTCATTCTAATTTAAAGGGAAGTTATTCTGAGCAGCTGAATTTATAAAAGAACATATGTTTATTAACGTGGAACAACATTCATGTGAAACTAGGTGGACAAAAATAAACACTAATGCTGTATGCACATTTTACATGCAATGCTTGAACTCAGTTTTGAAAAATTGGCCAATTATTTCTGATGTTTTCTTGTTTGCACTGTATTCTGTTTGGAAGCAGATATTCACCTTGTATGTCACTTCACATCAAAGGCTCCTCACTATGCATTTCCAGCTGGGCTAATTACCTCTAGCTGTACCATTTCCACTATTTTGCCAATCTCAATTTTAGTGAAAACTAATCTGCTGTAGGCAATGAGAAGATAGTAATGCATGTATGTCTATGGAATTATTACATGGCCAGCAAGTCATACCCACAGTTAGGACTGGAATGCCTCTTAAGTCTTTTTTAATGTGCATAAAATGATTCTTTTCTCACTGCCACAAATCTTTGGCTTTCCAAAATATGAAGGACTCTAAAATTTCTGTGTTGCATAGCTACTGTGTTTTTGATAGTAATCTTGTTCCAGCAAAACTTAATTCAAAATAGCTTGTAGAGGGAAACAGACAATTCATATATAGCCATTTCACTTCCTTGGGCATAGTGTCAGCATTTATGGAATGAATACAGAACACATACTTAATCTCCTTTGGATTCTGGTTGTCTTAGACTTTTGGAACTCCTGACACCAATTAAAAGGAGCAACCACATTTGAATCTTTCTGGGAAGAACTCTCTTGGATCCTTCTGTCTGATATAATAAAATGCTTTCATATCATATTTCTTAAGGTCAGGAAAGTAAAATGGCTGCCCCATCTGTATGACTGCTGTAATTTTATTATTTAGAGATTATCAGTAATATTTTGAAAATTTTAAAATTGGGTATAGACTAAAACTAATTAAAAAAAACCCAAACCAACCTAATTCATTAATGAGTTTAAAAAAAGACATAATTACATAATAAATATTTTTTTA
Source organism: Urocynchramus pylzowi (assembly GCA_013397555.1). Classification (NCBI taxonomy): domain Eukaryota; kingdom Metazoa; phylum Chordata; class Aves; order Passeriformes; family Fringillidae; genus Urocynchramus; species Urocynchramus pylzowi. The sequence continues at coordinate 936,021 of VZRH01005840.1, forward strand.
AAGGTTAAATTTTACTAATTAGAGATTAAGTATTAGAGAATGTTCATATATTTGTATACAAAACAGTACTTTTCCATTGCACCTTAACAAATTCAAGTAATAATAATAATAGGCTTGTTTGTCCCATTAAGGAGCAGTGTGGGTTCATGGTTTCTAGGAATTCAGCAATAACACTGAGTCATTGCAACCCCACCATTTTCTAGGAACACTGATGCTACATGGATTTGCATCATACTGGTTCACATAAAATGCAGACAACTGTTTACAAAGTGCTGATATGTCATGGAAGAAAATGAAAACATTATTTTAAGAAGAAGATTTATGCAACCTCAACGCCCATAGAATCCTATCTCAGAAAGAAGCAGATCTCCTGGAAATATGATTGTGCATTTGCTTGATTTGTCCTTAACTGAAATCCTAGTCTTAAATCTTATGGACTGCCATTCCCCTAAGAGGACATTCCTCTCCCCTCAGCAAAAAGGGTATCAAGTCTTTCATATAGAAGCCTTAGCTATTCATGATAACTAGAAATAATTTTTAATCCTCTCCTTTATTTTTATTCAAATAATATTAGCAGGCTTTAAAGTACTGATAGGTATAGAAGTCAACAGGTGTGGTCCTAGACGGTTTTGGGGCTTACGTGATAATAGTTGAAGGATTTTTCACTTCCTCTATTTTTAAAAAGTTCCAGATATGTAAGCTTTTATTAATTGCTTAACTGAGATTTCTAGCATTATGACATAATTATATTTAGAAAACTACTGAATATAGAAAAGCAAGTATGATCTACTCCAATATTTTTATTTCATCTTGCCAAATTATGAGGTCACTTTGCTGATTATGTCCTGATCTTTTTACAGGTAATAGTGTTGATTGTTTGGGTTATCTGTACAACTTTGGTATGTTGTTTTGCTAAATATAAGCATATTTCATATGGATGTACAACAGAAGTGGAGAGACAGATGAGGGATTCTGGTGGGGTTTTTTTCTGGTGCTATCTGATTTGATTACTGGTTATATTACCCTGCATATGCAGGTGGCAAAATGTGAATACAGGGCACTAACCATTATGTTCATTTACTTTGCCATTGAGGAAGCACAGATGTTGACTATATAATGACAAGGTGTTTGTTGTTGAAACAGTCCTGCTGTTAGGTGTCCCTCCTACTACAGTAGTTTGCTGCTTTGATGTATTAGAGACATCTTTTGCTGGGAACCTGTAACTATATTGTCTATTTTTTTAATCTGTTTTTAAATTTGTAACTTCTCAAAACAGGAAAAAAAAAAAAAGGTAGATAAGTTTGCATTGCATTCTGCATAAGATATTTCTCATTTGAATTTCTAATATTTTATTCTTTGGGATTGTGTTGCCTTGCTGTATGAACAGATGAACCTAATGTACGTTTGGAACAGCAAACAAAAAGTACTGCTCTGACTTTTTAGGCCTTGCTTCTAGTTTTGTTAATTGCTGTTTGCTACATCCTAACAAATACTTGCTAAGTTGCCTAATAAATATTCAGTTTGAATGTTCAAATCCTTGATAATGCTACTTTTTTCACTCATGTTACCTAAAAGTTACCTATTTACTGAATGTAGTTGTATCCATAAGTCCCTTACAATTTCAGTCTCAGTGGTTAAAAGGACTTGGCTTTTGGAGGACAAGCATAGAATTAAAGCTGAACAGTGAAACAAAAGCCAAAGCTCTGGGAGAGATTTAAAAGAAACCCAAAAAGCATTTGGTAGAACTACTATATTTCTAAGGTCTCTATTCATTGAACATTTCCCATCCTTGAGTTTCTAGGAGTAAAGGGCACTTCTGGAGTCCTCAGTGACACTATTAAACCATGTAGTCATGTTTTCTTAAAGTTAAAAAGGAAAGAAAGAAAAAAATGCATGAAAGATGAGCTACTTTGGAGCATAAGGCTGAAAAGTAGATGATTAATGGTTCAAGCTTAACTATTGATAATTGTACATGGAAATAAAAGTCTCAACTCTGAGAGATGTTTCAGCATGTTTAGAACTGAGCAGCCTGGTTAATGACAACAGTCAGCACTATTGCTCCTCCTCTGTTGGACTGTGCTTGCAGTGTGAGCTCACAGCTTGAATACAAAGTGGAATTCAAGGTCTACATTTTAACCATCAAAGCCATTCATTGGATTAGTCTAAACTGAGAGAGACTCACTCTTTTATTCCGTGGCTATGCCCTCCCATAAGAGTTGCACTCCTTGGGAGCAATGAAACTACCAGGCACTTTAGGACTGCTGAGCCCAGCCTGTCAGCCCAAATCTGTGCAGTTCACTGCTGTTGTAAGGCAGAATTGCAAAAGAGGACACAAATACTGTCTGCACTGTTGAACAGAGAGGCCTCATAATATAATTAATTCAGATACCTGAGTAATTTGCCCTGTATAGGTTTTTTTCCTTCCTAAAAGATACTTTTCCAACTGTTACTTCATTTTAAAAGCTTTACATTTTCCATATGATAAGTAGAAGAAACTTATGAATTTTTTGTCCTTTTTCCTATTGCTGATCCTGCAGAGAATTTCAGTTGTTCTGTTTCATGCAAAAGCCTTTAAAGACACTAATCATAGGCATTTAAAGTAGCACAATACAGAATATGAAGTAATTCATAAAAATTGAATTGAATATTGAGAATATTGGAGAAATTGAGTTGGTCTTTTCATATGCCATAGTGATATGCAAAGATCTTGCTGAGTTACCAGTACTGCTGTTGGCAGGGTACAATTCATTCATAAATTTTGCTGAGCATTCACAATGGCACAGTGCATCTGGCTGGACCTAATGAAATAAAACAAACAAAAAAATATTTTATTTGGTTTCAGAGAAAAATGTTTTAATGTCTCTGGAAAGATCCTTCCTTTTCATTTGCAACATGCATCTCTCTCAAACAATTGATACAATTTTCAGAAAGAAATGTCAGTTCCTAAACTCAAAATCACACCTAGGGGTTTTTTTTTCTGGTTTCTATATCTGTTGCTTTTAATTTCTCTACAGGTCCATAATGACATTAATATTAGTATCTAGCAGTGCAAACATACCTATTGGGGGCTGCTTTGCTTGTTTGTTTGGGTTTTTGTTGTTGTTTTATTTGGTTTTGGTTTTTTTTTCTAATACATTTTCAAGAGGTGACAATCTGTGTTACACCAGATTGTCTATTTTGTAGTTTTACAATCTTAAGCACATATGAGGTTGATCTTATCCATTTCAGCAGGTTACAAAGTATTAAACTGGTATACTTGTAGCCAAATGTAGTCTCTGGGAGCCAGGATTGTCCTGACATTTTTTTGGTAATAAATACTATGTGATCAGTCATAAAATCAAGTTAGCAAAAAAGACTGTGAGTTAAGAATTTCTTCTTAGCAACAATGGCATTCATATGCACCTTTTATTTTTCTTCAGTAGCAATCACCTTATCCTTGTATTGTTTGAGGTGCTTGCTCAACTACTCCTATGCTGTGCACTTCCCAGTACTGCTGGTGCTTTCAGGAATGTACTGATTTTCCCTCTTAAATTTAGTTTACAGGCTGTGGAGTAGCAACTTAATGAGTAGTTGGTGGCTTGTTTGTGTTTTACTTGAGTGTTATCCTTTCCTCTAAGTCAATAAAAGTTTTTTTTTTTTTTCCTTTTTTTCTGTCATCCTGGCTTGTAACACTTCCCTGAGTAGCTCACTGATGCTGTTGCATTGCAACATTCTTCTGGCAGCTTTTAGAATGCTCTATTATGACTTAGCAGTCTCTGAGGATACCTTGTTTGGCAAATTCTAAATGCTTGGTGAATTATTACATCATGCTCTTCCAAAAATCTATTTTTATCCTAACAGTCAGTCTTTCTTCCCATAATCCCAAGAGTAGCATAATGCTATGAATTGCCCGTTACAGCGTGGGTTTTGTATTCTTAAAAGGATTTTTCTGGGGAAAGAGGTGGAAATTGTGTTTATTGGGTAAAGATTTTCTTGTTCAATCAAAGTCTCTCTCTTTTTTTTTTTTTTTTTTTTTTTTTTTTTTTTTTTTTTTTTTTTTTTTTTTTTTTTTTTTTAAAAAAATCTGTTTTTTTTTTTTTTTTTTTTTTTTTTTTTTTTTTTTTTTGTAATTGTTTGGTTTAGCTTTGTAAAATCAATAGAAAATTATTGAAGCATCAACTTCTTTAGAGCATATAATTTTCAAAAATCAAGCTATGGTTTGATGTCTTTGTTTGACATATATCACTCCATACATAGAGTTCCAGTAACTAAGTCTTCTCCACTTGTTCTGCCTAGTTCCAGCAGTTTAACTCTGGAATTTTACTTGAGAAATTCTGCTGTGAAGTGGGTGTGAAACTACTTCCATGTAGCCTCTGAAAGACTCATTGCAGTGTAGATAGGACAAGAGGAAGAATGAGGTAACAGGGATTGACAGACAGTTTTTCTTAGGACATCATTGTAGACTGGGCACATTGATCTGAATGAATTGACAGAGATCTTTTGCAGTTGTTATTTTTGTGTAGCTAGTAATCTAGATAGATTAAGCCCATCAATTTTTTTTAGTCATGAGAATTTTATGTGAATTGACATTCTTAACTCCGATCTTTTGGGCTACAAAATTAAATCCAAAAAAATTTAAATGGTAATTTATTCAGAGCCCATTTTCCTGAGCTGCAAAGATTGCTGTAATACTTGAAATAAAATAATACCAGTGCTGGGAAAAGCTTAAAAAGGAGAGAGCTCATCTCCTTTAGAAATTAGACTGGGCAGGAAGAGTTTTAGGAGGTTTTGATTCCATGTTAACTTGTTGTGTGTGATCTTCTATACAGTTCAGAAGTTCTATAGGTATCCAGTAACAAATAAGGGCAAAAAAGTCATTAGAGCACCTTATTATTGTCTGAGATACCAGGAAATTAACTACAACTGTCATTTTAATACTTATATAATCCAGTCAAGGAATTTGATGGTAGTATTCAGATAATTGGTGTACTGAATATTCTTAATCTTCATGAGGATGAAAACCTTTTTTGAGTATGCTTTTCGTAATTAACATGGGTGAAAACTTTAAGCAGTCTGTGTGTATAGTACTTGCAGCATTTCTGGAGTACAAAACCACTTACCTACTTTATGTGGAGCACCACTGAAGACTGAGCTTCAGAACACCTGCCTAGACCTACACTTTGCTATTTGAAAGAGAAATGGCAGTTGTAAAAAACCATGGCAAGCAGTCAGAGGAATCTTTTAGCAAACTTGGTGTCAGTACAAGGAGAAAAGACTTGAATTACCAGTGTGAGAGAGGCAGGCAAAACAGACCAAGGTAGTGTTGTCCCTTCTTCATAATAGCATGTGCATGTATCTCCTTCAAGCAGCTGAAGTACCAGAATCTACATTAACTTTTCCATCCATGTGAGTTTTTGAACTAATCCATCTACTTTCCTCCTGAATTTCAAGCCAAAGAATTGATTTATGACGAGATTGCATATGCAATGCAAAGTGTTCTTTAAGACATACTGTGGAAACCATTTTATTCTAATATAAAGATTGAGAGGAGGAGGAATATGTTACTTAGAATAAAAGGAAGAATACAAAATAGATGAGAAATGAGAAGAAAATGGGAAAGAAATGAAAATATATTTTCAGAAGGTTTGAAAATGCTAAGTAAAGTTCAAAAGATACTGTTGTGCATGTAGAAATATTTGAGTGTTTTTACTGAGGACTCAGTGCAAGATAGATTACTTTTTCCCGTAAATACTGTCATATTTTTTTTCTTGAAAAAGCTGCACCCTGTAGTTCTTACTACCAGAGATTCAATGAAAACTTGTTCTTTGTATTGAATTTGTTTTCAATTTATTAATTCAACTAACTTTAATTGGGAGTTATCAGGAACTTTAGCTAATTGATGCCTTGTTTTTCTAGCATGAAATAGTTTGAAAGCATGGTTTCAAAAAACTCATATCACTGGTTTATATTAAAAACAGAAGTATTTTAATGTTTATATATTTGCTCCTGTGTATCATTGTCCTATGCTTCTCTTTTCAAACTTCATGGTCAATGTCTTGCTCATAAACAAATCTGTTCCAAATAGTTTATATGCAGGTGTGCTCTATTGAAAAAAGTATGATTTATGGATTTATTGATTTAGGAAAAAAAAATCAGTTTGTGTATAAATTACATAGAGTTGGCTTGTACTTAATTCTTTGGTCTCCTTTGAAAAAAAAAAAAAGGGGTATTGCATCTTGCATTTGGTACTTTCAGAACTTTACCTTATAAATGGAAGCTACATTTTATGTTTCACGTTGTTTGGACTAATTGCAATACAAATAATTGTCCTATTTTGTAATAGTAAATCGTAGAAGGACTTGACAATTTAAAATGCAAATATTCAAGTGAGAAAAGTGTTCTATTTTGATTATTACCATGAGAAATCATTAGAATGCCAACACACCTTTCAGAGGATAAGTTAGTAGCAGTCACCATGAATGTTCCCTGAAAATGCACATATAGAATGGAGAAAAATTCAGGCTACCATCCCACACACACTTTTTTAAAAATTCAATTAAAATTCATTAAGTCCAATTAAGCATTAAATATTTCAACTGCTTCACTTCCCACTTTCTTAATTTTTAAATCTTTGAAGCCCATAGTAAATACAAAGTAAAAGATACAGATTTGTTTTTAGCTGTACTTGAAAGGCAGCAGAAAAATCTAAATTTTTGAGTTAGATTATTTAGACTTCAAATATGTGGAAATTCAGTTAGACTTGGGATAAGGAATATGTATCTTTGTATCATGTTAGTGGGATTTAGTTTTTAGTTTTATAACTGCATTTTTCACAAACCAGTTCTACATACATTTTCTAAGAATGTAGCTCTCACTGTGGGCTAAGAACAGGATGTGGAAGACAGCTTTGTAATCTGCCAGCAGTAAGCATATGTGACAAATTATTGACTTCACTATTTGTGTTTTACCCAAGGAACCATTAAGAACTGAAAGTAGTTCCATCAACTGGTTCTTTGTTTGGTTGGCTAAGTCTGTAGAAGTTTGTTTTTTGCTAAAGCTGTAATTTCTCTGTGTGTATATGTATTTATGTTTGTGTTATAATATTTTAATGTGATAAGTCAAAGTAGGGTTATTTTTTTTTCTTAATTAATTGCATTTTCATGAAGTTATTGCACTCCTGTTGGATTTGTAGACTAAATATGTAAAGCAAAATTGCTACTGTTTTCAACAGAGAAGCAATATTAACAGTGACTGAACTGGAAGAAAATTGGTTTTGATAAATGTGTGGTGGGTTATGTCCCTCAATTTACCTGTGTGTAGCCATTCAAGCTCTTCAAGTACCTTTGTTACATTACTAAAGAAAACTGTTTCTGAGTACACATTGTGCTTGTAGTCAGGGTTGACTACTTTCCAAACTGGATGCTCTTCTTCAGAATGTACTCATCTGCCAGCAAATGATGCAATGCCTAAACTGTCTTTTAAATTTCTGAGGAGGCTTGGGTAGGTTTGGTAAGATATGTGTGTAATTAATATCTACATAAATACTTCTAGGAACAAATAAAATTTGGGAACAGTATTACTAGTTTTGGAAATTTACCAGAAGTTATATTGTATGATAAAGTAACAATACTTAGAGGTCACTTAAGGTTGGTTTTGCAATTTCTCTAAAGGCCAATAAAGACTAGCTTCACCTAAAGCCTATAACATGAAAATCCATTAACATATTGGATTTGCAACTAATATTGATATTACTATCAATATACCTATATAGTATATCTACTATACTACTATACATAGTAGATAGTAATATCTACTAATTAGATATTACTACCTAGATAGAGCTGAAATACCCCACTAATTATAATTTTAACTGTTTGCAGGGAGGGTTTTTTAATAGGAGAGCAGATTTCAAATAGATTACACAAATATCTAGGTTATTGTTCTGGAGGTAAAAAAAAGCGAGAAGTAAACCAGTGCCCCAAACCATCATCTTAACCTGTTTCCAATGTGCTTTTAAAAGTTAAATGGATCATAAGAAAAATATTAAAATATAAATTATATTAAAATGCACATATAGAAGATATTTTAATTGTTTTATTTTTTCACCAGAAACATAGATTAGCCATCTGATTAGTTTCTGTAATTACAACATAAAATAGAAGACTTCCCTTTTTTTAATTCAAGAAACATAAACATTTAATGGGGAATTATAAATAAATTATTGTCTTTTTTATGTATAATTTCTGAGGCTTCAGAGGTGGTAACTTAATATTATATTAGGTTATCAAGACCTTTGTGAATGAGTAAAAAAATGTAGTTATTATTAAAATATTTTATAGAATCTACTTAAATTTATTTTGGGTTTATAAATATTCTTTATTTTTGTAGACAGAATATTTTCTTTCTAAATATAATTTTTATCCAAGAAGAAATCCATTTTCTGCATGGTAATAAATTACTATCAGTACAAAAAAAAAATCAAACTGTGTACTAAAATTTCAGTCCTGGTGTTTTTAGACCCAGAGCTGTTAGATTTTACATGGGCATGTAAAAGATGCTCTGCAGAGAAGGGCCTGGGAACCCTGGTGGACACCGAGCTGTCCATGAGCCAGCAGTGTCCTTGTGGCCAAGAGGCCAGCAGTGTCCTGGGGTGCACTAGAAGAGCATTCCAGCAGGTCAAGGGAGGTGATCCTGGCCCTCTGCTCAGCTCTGGTGAGGCCACATCTGGAGTGCTGTGTCCAATTCTGCGCTCCTCAGGACAAGAGAGACACGGAGCTCCTGGAGCATGTCTGGTGGAGAGCAACAAGGATGATTGAGAGATTGGAGCATCTGTTATGAGGACAGGCTGAGGGAGCTGGGCCTGTTCAGTCTCAAGACGAGACAACAGAGAGGGGACATCATCAGTGTCTGTCAGTGTCTGAAGGGAGGGTCTTAGGGTATGTTTCAGGCTCTGCTCAGTGGTGCAGAGCAATGGAAGAAGAGGCAGAAACTGATGCACAGAAAGTTCTACCTAAAAACGAGGAAGAACTTCTTTACTGTGCAGTGGCCAAGCATGGAAACAGGTTGCCCAGAGAGGATGTGGAGTCTTCCTTACTGGAGATAATCAAGAGCTGTCTGGACACAACCCTGTGCCTTGTGCTCTGTGATGATCCATCTTGATCAGGGAGGTTGGACCAGATGTGACTCACTGTGGTCCCTTCCAACCTTTCTCATTCTGTGACCCTGTGAAGCAAGTTTCTTATTCCCTTGGCCTAGTGTTCCCAAGCACATGACTTTTGGAATAAGCAATGTTCAACTATAAAAAGAAAAGCGTTTACTTCCTCTTAACGGTGAACAAAATGTTCTTAATTTAATGCAGGAGTAACCTCTTGTCCACAGCAAGAGGCTGAATTTGCTTTTTTGTAATTTACATGAGTTGTACCTAAGCAAAATCCTTCAGCCATCTGCCACTGGTCAATAAATCCTTTTTTAATTTCCATTAATTCTTGTTAGAAAGATTGAAGAAATCCACCCATCTGTTTGATAGAAACATTATATCCACAGGGAAAGCACATTGAGAATTTTATCACTCTTTGCTTTAGGGGTGGGGGAAGATTATCTAGAGCAACTACAGAAATGTGTAGGAATGTTCAGTGTGCAGTTCTTAGATAAACCTTGCATATTATTTAATTGAGTAAGTGAGGAATTAAATATTCTGATAGTCAAGAATTCAGTGCCAATACAAGAGTGCAAGGTCTCACTTGCTTTTAACATGGTTAATCCTACTGTATTGAGTAAACCAACTCATTTAACAAGTCAGAAACCATCAAGGAAAATTGAGTGACAGAGAAACAGAAAAGGGTAAGGGAAAGAGGTGTATGATCATATTCTGTGAATTTGCCTTTAGAATACAAGTTCTTCTGAACAGATAGCATGTTGAGCATGACAATTTTAGCATGGAACAAATACTAATCTAAATAAATTGGACCTGATTTTCGAGTCAGATGGCAAAAGGACAATAACAGAAACCACATCTGTTTAGAGAGCTGCTCTTTGAACAGCCCATTTTTGTTGCTGACCAAATACTTACATCTGTTCTGACAAAATATTTTTCTTCGTATCTGACAATATCTAATATGCACCAATAAATGGTTATATGACATATGTCTGGTGAAATTCTACTTAGAGGACTACCTTTGACAAAAAAAAAAAAAAAAAAAAAAAAAAAAAAAAAAGTCCCCATCAGTATTGTGTGATAAGAAATAGCTTTGAAGGAAAATATTTACTATAGACTGTGTTCCAGAAGGTCATACCATGGCAGCATGCCTTGATGATGAGATAAAAGAACACTCAAATAACTAGCTAAATATATACCCACTTGTGAATACTAAACTGGGAAAATTTTCTGCTGAGAAGAGTTTCTGTGTGTTCCTCAACTCTTTTGCTGACATATGCAACATAAAATTACTTTATGCTCAGATTTGAGTTCAGATTCCTATATCTGATCCTTTGCAAGGAGATTTGTTAGTAAAGTGACAGTGTAGCAGTGATAGTGTTTTGTTAGCAGGAATTGCAGTATATACCACTTATTTTAAATGTATATATTGAAATGGTGTATTTCAGAAGTGTTTGTTACTGGTATGTGCTTTGGCTTCAGCAGTATCTGTTGAGGGTGTTCTGTGCTCATGAATGGATAAAGAAGTTGGTGTGTCCACCCAAATGCTGATTTATATTTGTATTTGTATCCTTAATTTTGTCTTTCTGTCCTGATTTAAAATATTAATTAAAAAAAAAAAAAAAGTGTAGAGGTTGTATTTTTTTCTTAATCAGACCTACTTACTTTAAAAAATATCTGTCCTTATCATGATGATTTTCTTTTTACATGTCTGGTCTCTTTTTCCCCTGGGGGAAAAATGGAATGATAAATTTGCTAACCTGCTTGTGACCTTCACAGGTCAAGAATTGCTTGGTCTACTGTTCATAACAAACCTGGCACATGTGGACTTTCAAATTTATTCTGCTAAGGCTTTTTTTATCTTCCTTTTTCTTAGTGCCTTAGAACTGTCTAATGGTAACCTAGAAGATTATACCCAGTTAAGATAAACTGGTTTCTCAGTTTATAGCCAAAATGTCTGCTCTCAGCACCTGAAGTGCACCTGAGCTCATGTTAAGAAGCTTCCCCTGTGAAAACCAAGGGTGTTGATCTGAGCCAACAAATGGGTAAGCCTCTAGAGGGAGAGGTGTCAGTGTCATGCCATGATTGTGCCCCACTGCCTGGTAAGGAACATGACTTGGTGAGGCCATCTCACTTTTTTGCAATATGTTTTAGTGTCAGGCCTTTCACACTAAAATCTTTTCCAGTTCCTCTGCTTCAAATTCTTGTTGCCCTCTGGCACCTGTTCAGGATCTGAGGCTGAGCCTGCAAAGATGCCTCAGGGATACCTCTGAAGCCTGGGCACTCATTCAGGCCTGTGAAGGCTGTCCCCACCTTCTTAAAGGTCAGATCAGCTTTATTTTCAGGAGTGCAGCTGAGAATAGAGTGTAATTCACCTTACTGACACACACTAATTTACTGAACATGAGAATTAAGGTAAAATGCTCTTTTCTTAATGAGATAATTTCTTTTACTTAGAATAGTTTGGAGTTTGGGTACCTACCTCTTGTCTCTCATGATAGATAGTATATCCAAATAGAAAGCATTCTTCAAGGGGGTTAAAAAAGTTATTTAGATTCTTCTTAGACTTGAAAGGCCCTTCCAGAAGAAACCTCTGCACATTTACATAAAAAAATTAAGCAGTGAATTTGGTGTAGGTGATAGGTTCATATTAAATAACAAATTCCACCTTCATTAGTGTGTTTTCTCAAGTTACTGTTACTTTTTTCAGAAGGACTTGTGATGCTATGAAGCTGGCCATGTATCGGGTATTTAATCTCAAATGCAGTCCCCAAATTCTTGACCATTTGTCCTGGTGGATTTTTGAAGAATAACCAATGTTTTAAAACCTCTTACAAGTCAGAAAGTATGAAACTGCTTTGAAGTTTCACAACATACTTCAGCTGACCTACAAATATAGCTAGATAATCCCTTTCTGGGAGATAGTTATTGAGGTTTCTTGCAGGTTCTGTTTACTCTCACACAGCAGTGTATCCCTGCTGAATTAGCTATCATTAACAGCTTTTAACGAAGGTTGCTGTTCCCAGGTGGGACTCAAAGTAATTTTAATTGGTCAGGGCATTTCTTGAAGTCACTAAAGTTTTGAATTGACAAATATTGGCAGTTCCTTACAGTTTTAAAGAATCAGTAATTTAACAAAAAGGGAGCTCTTAAAAAACTGCATGTCAAGTGCCCTTGCTTTCCAGCCTTTTCTATTTATTCCAGTCCAGTGTTATGTTATGTGTAGTGTGTGCACAAGTGGCCGTGTTGCAATTTACACACTGATATATTGTCCAATTCATTACAGGGCTGAAAAGATGTATTAACCCTTAGCATTGCAAAAGATAAATGCACAGGTTCACTTTGCTTCTCAGAGAATCTGGTTACTGGTAATTAAATTTGGTTCATATTTACTATCTGTTTGAGATTTCAAAATTTTATTTTCAGTATTTGTGAGAGGATCTTGACTACCTCTCCTTACAACAGAATGGGCGAAGTTGGAAGGCAAAATAAGGTTATTAATTTACAAAGGTGATAGTCTGTATCTAAATGCTGTTCATTTTATTTCCTGCCAATACATATAATGAATTAATTATTTCTGAGAAGTATGGAGGTGAGAATTTTTGGATTCATGTTTTCCCTTAACACAAAACAGAATCCAGAAACAGCCCCCTGTTAAGCCAGATCCAAAGATATCTATATTTACAATTCTAAAAAAATCCAGGACAGCAATAGTACCAATGACTGTTAGCATCTCAGTATTTATCCAGTTTAAGGGTTATTTTTTAATTTCTAAAAGACAATTTTACGTCCATTCTCACCACTTCCCCTTTATTACATAGGGAGTGTAGAAAAAGAAGAGAAATAAAGATTGAATTTCATTCTCAAGGCTATTTACAGAGTAAGTCTTTCTGGAAAGCCTGCTTTTTCAGGGCTACTGGAATGTCTTGTAAAGAAAATTACTCTTACTATTTAATCCCACTCTTTTCTCAGAATGGGAATAATAATAGTAGTAGTATTAACACTAGTAGTAATAATAATAACAGCTGCAATAATATTCCTTGTCTCTATTACATGAATGTTTTGGTACCCCTTGGTTGTAAAATATAGAATTCAGTTTCCAAATCAGATGACAGACTAAATTCAGGTTACTTGTCACTGGCAGGAAGCTCTGAAAACTACCTAACTTGAAAATAATCTCAGCATTAGGATAATATGAAGCTCTTTTTCACCTTTTTTTTTCCTCTTCGTCCCTTTTCATTTAAGGTCTAGAGGTAAATTTAGGTTAAACCTGCATAAGTTTACAAATCCTTAACATAGGATTGTCATCCATTAACACAGTGTGGTACATATCACAGTACAATCTTCTTTCCAATGTGCTGCTTTTTCTAAAGCCTTCAGTCTTTAAATCAGTTTTGTAGGCCTATCGATACGAAAATTAAAAGACTTCAAGACTAATAGAAATTAATACATGCTTTTTATTTCTAGGCAGGGATTTTTGAACTTTTGTGTGTCTTATTAGTTACAATGAGAAAAGTCTGGTACTAGTATGTGGAATTCAGTCAGACTGAATCACTAGAGGTGTTGTCACCACTTTTCAGTGCATATAAAATATGTTTTTACACAGTATGCATTTTCCATGAATTTCTTATACATTACTTTTTGACTAGAATAAGTCTACAAAAGTAGAATAGAGCTTGAAAAAATGCACTGAGTAATCTGGTGGTAGTAGTACAATTGTATTTGTGCCTTTTCTGTCATGTATGGAAAGGGAATATATTTTTTCAAAATATTAATTTCTTTACCATGGTGTTCTTCGATATAAGAAAATAAAATGGAGGGAATTTTACCTAAATCCAATCTGTGCCTGCTATTTCAAGCAACCAACGAAGATGGAATTTATCTATCAAGTTTGTTTCTAGAGTTTCTTAAATGAGTTTGTGGATTTAATTTCTATTTAGTACAAAAATAAGAACTGAGGATACTTGTTTATAGCTCCAATTATTTCTATACAACAGCTAGTACTTTATTATAGTGTTCCCACTGTGTTTCTGTTTTTCTGAAACAACAAAAATATAACAGTAGCTAAACTTGTTCTGCAATGGTATCTTAAGCAGTATTATGTAGATATGATTTTCCCATGCTTAACAGGGTAATTTACACCTTTAAAACATTAAATGGTTTGAACAATAACTTATCTTTTATCTTATTTGCATTTGAACCTGGCTGTTGCATTATTATCATTAGTACACCTAAGTATACATATTTATATACAAGTTTTTTTTTCTGACATAATTTCCCAGTGTATTTTCTCTGGAACTTTAATAGCAATATCACATGTCAGGGGGTTACTTTTTATTTGCATTTAATGTTTAATGTATCTACTCTGATTTGTTAACCTGTTTGACATTTGCACCTGTTGTTTAGCAATCTAAAAATTGAAACAAATGTGTTTTCACAATAGATTTGTGTGTGAAGTTTCTGTGTTGTCCACACTTCATCTTGCATTACTTTCCTGCTGTTGTAGTTCTGTTAACCAGCACTGCTGCTACTGTCTTGTAACAGGGGTAACTCAATTATCACATTTGAAACTGGAGCTGTTTTTGTTCTAGAATAATAAAATTATATGGTAAGGTAAGGTATTTTGAAAATTAGTTTTCCCATTATATTTAGGAAGAATTTGAATGTAATGATTTCTTTAATAGTTTTGAGGGAAACTTGGTCCTTTTTGCTAATTTTCTTTCACAGTTAAGGGTCTTTTCAGTATGCAGGTGTTAGTTTAATTCAGTCACTTAAGGATTCTCTGCTCTTGGCATTTGCTCTCATGGCTCCTTCTCCATAAACCAGCAGAACCTGTATGGCTTCAAGACTGTGCAGAAACTTTACAAAATTTATGGTGGGGCAGAGCATTTTAGTGGGGTATGAGATGAGAATCCCTCTAAAGAGAAATACCCTAAAAGACAGCCTATAATGTCCTTTTTTTTCATTCAGAATTTGTTTTTAGAGTCTGGAAGCTTGTTTACTTCGAAGTCAAAGTTTGAAAGGAGGAAAATACAAATAGCAGATGTGGGTGTAACACTTCTACAAATAGGCAAGAATTGTATCCCTTTTGCAGGTTACATATTTTGAAATCTTACACTACCTCCCTTCATTTATCTGTGAAGAGGAGATGTATAGAATGAAAATTGTCAGTTTACATCATCTGTTGTGAGGGGATAGACGTACCCAAAATTGCTCTGTGGCACAAACTAGTTGACAGGTTGAAAGTCCAAACATTTGACAGGTTGAAAGTCCATATTTTAAAGTGTTAGATGTTATCTTATGATCACTGTCATGTTTCCATACGTAAACCAGACCACCTATTTCAGAGACTGAATATAAAATGCAGTAACTGTACCTGTTCAGGAAGCAATGTATGTGTTGAGTAGTACTAAGATAAGCTTCCACAATCTCAGCATTGGGCTCAGTGATCCATAATAGGTTCTCAACAAAAATCATTAACTGGGCAAGACAAACATGTAAGAAATATTTCTTTTGATTGTGAGAGTAATAAAAAATTCTTGAAAGCTTTATACTCTTTATTGACATGAAACAAAATAGATCTGGAAAGTGTTTTTAACATCCAAAAATTTGTATAATAGTTGTTATATGGTCTTTTCTTCCATATACTTGACAAATGGTCAAGTCAGCTGTTATCCTTTAGTTAAGACCATACTTGAATTTTTTTAGTACATCTGCTTTTCTCCTAAACAGACTTTTGCTGTTTAAAAATGGTGAAAACAAAACAAAAAGGACTATTTAAAGAAAGTCATATGATTACAGAATCATTAAAACTATTTAGACTCTAATTTCATTGCATGCTTACTTTGAAAGTTACCTCTGTTTGGGGTATACAATGCCAGATATCAGAATCCATAAGTAAAACTAAGTTAATGTTAAAATAACATATTTAGATGTGTTCTCTTCAGATGAAAAGCTGGTCTGTATATAACTTCTTTTTGGCAGGTTAATTGGAATGACAGACGTAGCACTCTTCATGCAGACATGTTGGTATGTCTGACACTTGTCTTGAGTTACAGCTAGGAGATAATCATCTTTAGGATTGGAAGGCAGCATTAACTAAATCATAGCTAGTAAAAAACCACTATCCATCAGTCACAGTGAGAAAGCAAAAAGATTATAATAACTTAAAATTAGAATTAGCCCAACTTTTAGAACAAAACCCAAACAATCATCCCCTTCATTTTACTCTAATCAAGCAACATGATGTCATGAAAAACAGATCTTAAAATGGTAGGAAAATTTGTCAGATTCTTATTACCTTCAGCTTGCTTTGATTTGAAGCATATAATTGATAAGATTGGAAAAGACCTTTAGAACCATTAAGTCCAGCTGTTAACCCAGCACCAGCATGGTGTTCACCATTCAACCATGTCTTCAGGTGTCATAGCCACATGTTTTTTGAACACTTCCATGGATGGCGACTCCATCACTTCCCTGGATAGTCTGTTGCAATGCTTTACAACCCTTTTTTAAGTATGTGAAGGATTCTATCTAGAAACACAGACTTAATATAAAACCAGATAGAAATAAAACATCTTTTTAAATCCTTAAATCTATGTGAATAAAGACATTTTCTGCTGAAGATTAAGTGCTGAACAAAACACTTAGAAACAAAGCTTCAGCTGTAAGAAAAAAAAAGCTATGAATTTCATTGCAATTGGTGTAGAGCTGCAGTCTAAATTTTTCTAATGCCTTCTGCATCAAACCATAGATGAGAAATAACTCTGTTAAAACATATATTTATAGGAATTCAGGAGTATTCAATTCAAATATTGATCTATTTTCTCTAGGTAGTCTTTTTGTGACTGTGAAAGAAAACAATGATCAAAACACTTTTTAAGGATGACTGGTCAAACTTTCTGCATAATCTGAGAACTTTGCAAGGTTCACATTGCATCTCTAAATACAAGTCAGGTTATGTAGGCCTTGCTTTTCTCTTGCATTGATTTACACAACTCTAACTTCGAGTATGAGCACAAATTCAGACACAAGTGTGTGTGATGCCAACTTATTGTTAATTTTTGGTTTCATATACATATATATATATACACACACACACAAAACTAAGTCTTCTTTTCCTATAGCAAAAGACTGAGTGTAACAAGTTCTGCAACTAGCAGCAAAATCCAACTGTGCTAAAGGTGAAACAAAGGAAAAAGTGGGCATAGGTGATGGTGGAGAAGAAATAGAAATGGAGCAACAGAACTGTCTTTCCACACCACCCCCCGCCCCCCACCAAAGTTTTTTAGTACTGCTTTAGTTAGGTTTAGCCCAGTCTTCACACCTCACCTTCATAAACTTATTAATACTCCACATTTCTGGGAAGCTTTTGGGGAAAGGAAGATTGTGAATTAATATTTCATCTGTTTCAGTAACTTTCTGTTGCTTTGTTTGTTTTTAATAAGAGAGAGCCCTTTGATATATGCTTCCCAAGAAGCAGAAGTAGAATTCTGCAAAGATTTTCTGGTGAGGCTTACATTCCCTAAGTGTTTTCTTGCTGAATGGATTTTTTCTTTTTTAGTGGAATGCTTTTTTTTTTTTTTTTTTTTCTAATGTAAGCCTGTAGCATTTTACAACTTTCATAGTATCACTTTAGATACTTCAAGTCAATAATTGTTTAAGCCCTGTGGGAGGAAGACTAACAGCAGCAGTGGTTGCATTAACTCCACTAGAAGGGAAAATAAAATGCTGCATTAAACTTCTGTCTCAACCTTCATTTTTAATAATGCCTTCCTTTGGGACATACTGATTTTCTCTTTTTCTCTCTCAAATTTCTCTTAAAGAGGACAAGGAAGCCCAGATTATCTTGTTAATGTTATGCATTAATGTTTACTGATGAAACAGAAGGTTAATTTTTTTAAGATGTATGAAACAAATAGAAAAACTGATCTAAAAGCTTGAGCTAGATAGAAGAAAAAAACCCAAACCCCTTCATTTGTAAAATGCATTCATTTTCATCTCTTCTTTACCATGGTATAATACCTCAAAGTAATCATGAAAGACATGAGAAGTTCTGAGAAGTGATATCACTGTATGAAATCAGTGTGGATTTGAGTTGTTTCACCACAGGGTCAATCCTGTAGAAGAGTCCTGCATTTTCCTTTTTTTTTTTTTTTTTTTTTTTTTT